>CM021100.1:309037851-309208552 GCA_007115665.2 Sequoiadendron giganteum
TGCCCTTTGGGTTGAATAATGTTGGAGCTACCTACCAATGTGCAATGACCACTATCTTTCATGACATGATGCATACCTATTTGGAAGACTATGTAGATGATTTGTTGGGAAAATCTTACACCAAAGCTAGACATCTAGAGATCATGGATAAAAATTTCACAAGATTAGAAAAATACAAAGTCTGATTGAATCCCAAGAAATGTGCCTTTGGAGTAACCTTTGGGAAACTCCTTAGATACGTTGTCTCATCTAAGGGAATTGAAGGCGATCTTACAAAAATAAAGGCTATAATTGAAATGCCTCCACCTAAGAATATCAGACAACTGAGATCATTACAAGGAAAAATTCAGTCTATCCACCACTTTATATCACAACTCACAGATAAATGTCAACCCTTTTAGCATCTATTACACAACAATATTCCATTCAGATGGGATGACAAGTGTGAACAAGATTTTCAGAAAATTAAAGAGTATCTAATGACACCGCCAGTATTAGTACCTCCCACAAATGACAAGCCTTTACTTTTGTATATATCCACAACCACCATAGCACTGGGGGCACTTTTGGCACAATATGATTCTAAAGGAAAGGAATGTTCTATCTATTACATTAGTTGCACTCTAGTGGGATATGAGCTCAATTATAGTTCTATTGAAAGAGCATGCCTTGTCATAGTTTTTGCATCATAGAAGCTGCATTATTACATGCTTACACACTAGACAAAGCTCATTGCAAAAATTGATCCTCTTAAATACCTCTTGAGCAAAGAAGCACTCATGGGACAATTAGCTAAATGGGTGATTATTCTCAGTGAGTTTGATATTGAGTATGTAGAAACAAAAGAAATTAAAGGACAAGCTATAGCAGATCAACTCGCTGACGCTCCTGTGATAGATAATCATTCTCTTATTACTGAATTTCCCGATGAATGAATCTTCAACATGGAATCTACACGTATGTGGACTTTATATTTTGATGGCTCCTTCACACAAGGTGGTTTAGGTGTTGGCTTTCTCTTTGTCACTCCACAAGGGGATTGTATACTTAAAGCTAACAAGATATAGTTTCCATGTACCAACAATATTACAAAATATGAGGCCTTGATTTCTAGGCTCTATATGGATGTGCAATAGAAAATCCTAGAGTTGTGTGTCCTTGGTGACTCTAAGCTAGTGATCAGAAAGTTAATGATGACGACCAAACAAAAGATGAAAAATTAATGTCTTAAAAAAGAATGGTGGATCACTCCAAGGCCTATTTCACATCATTTTCTTTTGAGCAGATTCCCTGAGATAACAACAGAGCCAGTGATGCAATGATGACAATTGGTTCACTTGTGGAAATTCCAAGCAATGCCACCTATTGTGAGTTCCTGGTAGAACCTCCTTTGGAACCTTTTTACAATATACCACAATCTAAAATGATTTTTTTTGTTGGTTCTATTTCTAAATGGTATGGTGATATTTATACCTATCTCCAAGATAAAACCTTGCCATCAGATCTATCCAATAAATCCTATAAAACCTTTATCCATCAAGCTTCACACTACGTAATCTTAGCCGATACCCTTTACCGCTGAGGTCTCGATGGTAATTTACTTAGATATCTTGAGCCTGACGAGAGAAAAACTGTTTTACGAGAAGTACATGAAGGTATATGTGGGGCACATTCTAGCAGTCATACCTTAGCCAAGAAACTCTTGCGTATGGGTTATTATCAGCCTACAATGGAAAAAAATGCTTATTAGTTTGTTTAAAAATGCAAGCAGTGCCAAAAACATGTAGACTTAATACATGCTCCTACACAAGAATTATATTCTTTTGCTACACCAAGGCCCTTTTATCAGTGGGGACTCGATCTCATGGGCAAGATCCATCCACCTTCATCCAATGGTCATAAGTTCATTCTTGTTTCCATAGAAAATTTCATGAAATGGATTGAATGTGTTCCTCTCACTCATATAATTAGAAAATAAATAGCCACTTTCATACTAAACTACATCATCTACCATTATGGCATTCCTCTATCCATCATCACAGATAATGGTCATTCATTCAAAAATCAAGATGTTCATGAACTCTGTGAGAAATTACACATACAACATCATTTCTCTGCACCTTACTATCCTTAAGGTAATGGCTAGGCTAAGGCCTCTACAAAACCTATTCTTAAAATTCTTAAAAATATGGTGAATGAAGTTGGTCAAGATTGGCATATTCAACTGAATCCTTCCTTGTGGGCTTACCTCACGAGTATCCGCACTCCTACATGTGCTACCCCCTATGCCCTTGTCTATGGATCCAAAGCCATATTTCCCATCGAGGTCGAGTTACCCTCTTTGTGTGTCTCCTTGTGCAATCACATCAGTGATGAAGAATACTGAGTTTCCAATTTGTAGGAATTGGAGCTATTAGATGAATGAAGACAAATTGTTGTTAACCATATTAGAGAATATCAATAGTGAATGAGTCAAATTTATAATTAGAAAGTGAAACCATGCACATTTGAGGTTGGAGATCTTGTCCTTCATGAAAATCCTCGCAATCAACAAGACAAAGAAAAGAAGGGTAAATTTGAGCCGAACTAGTTGGGTCCATATGTTATCACTGTTGTGTATGGATCTGGGGCATACTAGTTATCTACTCCAAAAGGTGAATTTTTTAATGATCCCATCAACAGTATGCACATTCATAAGTTTTATACCTGAGTACTTTAGAGGTTATACTCTTTTAAAGTTCTGAAAAAATATTAAAAAATGGAAAAAAGTCTTGAAAAAATACAAAATGAAAAAGTAAAGATAAATCAATTCATTGAATGGTGAAAACCACTTCGATGGCACCCTGAGCAAGTACCATGGTGAAAACTGAGAAATCGATGCCATGTGTAGAGGTTTTTCTCCTCTTTCCTTTGGAGATCTACTTGATCTTTTCATCCCATTTTCATTCACTCTCCACTTTAAAATTCCATTTTCATACTCACCATGGCTTGTGAATTGTTCAACAATCCCCTCGCTTGCTTGCTTTGTCATGCGTACTAGGTTGGTCCTATTCCTCACTGGGGCATTTCCTCAACCTTAGCCATGGGTTAAGATATTGAGCATCTCGTAGTCAGAGAAACTACCCTCTTTGTCTATCTGCTCGCTTGAGATCCATCTATTCCAGTTGCAAAATGTCTTGAAAAGATCCATAAAAATCATAAAATGTCCTAAGAAATCCAAAAAAATCATAAAATGTCCTAAAAAAATCCAAAAAAATAATAAAATGTCCTGAAAAAATCCATAAAAAATCATAAAATGTCTTAAAAATCCATAAAAAATCATAAAATGTCATGAAAAAATCCAATAAAATCAAATATTCCAAAAATAAAAATAAAAAATATTCCAAAAATCCAAAAAAATCAAATAACTTCAAAAATCCCTCAACAAGTGACACTTTCAAATCACAACATAGCTTTGAACTTCAACAAAATCAAACTACATCATGAGTAACAATCAAGCAAATATTGCAGCATACCTATCAATCCCTCTTCCAAATCCAATCAAAAGCATATAACCATACCAAGAATCAATTCTATATCGAAGCATGATGCATGTTTGTTTGTTTGTTTATCTTTGATTGTTTTATGATTTTATCTTTGGTGGCATGTCTTTTAGCTTCTCCAGGATGTCTGGGACTAGAGAGGTGATGATGGGGCATGTTCACTTATTTGTTGCCTATGGATTGTTTCTTATTCATAGGATGACTCATCTTAAGACATGGATATCTAAAACCATCGGGGACCTATGGGTCTAGTATGGATGAGCGCATTCCTTATCTGATAGTGTCTTCCATGCAATAAGTATTGACGTCATCTAGGGTCCATATACCTAGATGCATATACTTCATTACTAAATAAAAATGCAAACAATAGTCAGGTCGTCTATATTTTCATGTTATCTAGACGCTTATACTAATTTGTGACATAATAAGCTCAATGATGATAAAATCACTTAAAAGGCACAAGAGGATTCATCACCTTCATTTTCTCCCATCTTGAATCTTCCATTTATTACATTTCATTTTCTTCATCTTTCTTGTTGCAAAGAAATCAATCAACTTGCATCTCAAAATCTCATGTCCCCCTACTCAATCAATCAATCATTATATCAACTTTTCTTGCACTTGAATCAATCTCAATCAGCTTCATCAGCTCATCAACCTAGCTATACTGATCATTTCCGTTAATTGTTCATTTACGCCTATCAATTGTGCATTTATATGAAATGAACATCACTACTTTATCACTTGTGCAATATCAAGTATCTAATCATTTTCTTGACATCTATCAAGAGATTAATCTTCTTACAATCTGTCTGATCAATCTCTCGAGGGGGCATATCATTCTTATCATATTCCTTACCAGGATATATCTAGGGCATGTATCAGTTGATCAATATTTTTTGTTTGTACTAACGCGACAAGCTGCATTGTCTCAAAGAGGGAGAAAATGTAGACACTCAAATTTGCCCTCACAATCATCAAATTTTTCGTCTATTGAATAAAATGATCAATTCATTCAATACTTTCTTTTATTCATACATTTCAGCAAATCATTAAATCATCACATTATCGTTTGCATCTGTCGCATTATTATTTTGCACTATCATTTATCATCATAATAATTTCATTATCATAATCATTCACCGACATTTCATAATAAAACTATATCATCATTTAAATCACATTGCTTGCATATATCATCCACCTCATATTGCATTTTGTTAAATCATCACATAATTAAAATATTATCACTACATGATCATTCATAATACATAATAAATAATAATCGTTCATAAAACATTTCATAATCATTCATAAATTAAATAATTTCATTTTGACAAATTATCATTCTTACATGAATCATTCTCATAAATCATTCTCATAAAACATTAAAATAATTCGTAATAAAACTTTAATAAATCATTTTCATTCATATCAAAAAATATGCATTTAATCATTTTATTTAATCCTTCACCATGCATTTAATCTATCTTCTTTATCATTTCCACTCATATGCATTTCATTTCACTACACCATGTGGGATTTTAAAAATTCATTATTGCAGTATCCTTTTATCC
Source organism: Sequoiadendron giganteum (assembly GCA_007115665.2). Classification (NCBI taxonomy): domain Eukaryota; kingdom Viridiplantae; phylum Streptophyta; class Pinopsida; order Cupressales; family Cupressaceae; genus Sequoiadendron; species Sequoiadendron giganteum. Next base: position 309,042,971 of record CM021100.1, read on the forward strand.
CACATTTCTCATTCTCAACCTCTCTCATCAGAAATGCCTATTTAAATGGGTTTCCTCCTTCATTTTTAAGGACCACGAAATTGCATACTCATGAGCTCATTAAATATTTATATCTTGTTCCCATTCACTATAGCCTCTTTACAACATTTTGTGCTCATAAAATATGAGAGAAAATGCATTATAAAAGATCTTGGTGATAGGGAAGCAATGGAGATTAGTTTTACTTAAGAGAATTTCATTTAGTTTCTTAGCTTAGCATAGTTTAAGATTCTGGTTTGTTTGCTTTTAAATCTGAAACTGCTTCATTGTTGAGGTCCATAAATGATGGTTCTCCTCCATAGAAGCATTCATTTTTTAGAGCTTACAGAAGTTAATCCCATAAACCATCTTAAAGCTGATTCTTTAAGGGTAGATGGAAATAGTTTCAATTTTTTATTGTCAGATGGATAGTCATAAGTCTGACATCAAACTTTGAATTCAAATAAAAATTGATCAAGATCTTCTAAAGTTTTCTCTTGAAATGTAGGTAGATTAGAGGGTGATATATTTTCATTGGTGGCTCATTAGCTCAAAAATTTATAGCAATGGGAAAGGGAAAAATTATGTTGGTAAAATCCTCCTCCTGGTCTTTGTCTTCCATACTTCCTGACTGGCTAGATTTTTTCCTAGTAGAGGGTGAACTAGTAGCACTAGGCTAAGATTCTTCCTGATGGTTTTCTAATTCTCCTCTTACAAGTATTCCAGACTGATCTCTGAACCTATTCATTAGCTGATCTTATTGACACTTAAGGCTTAGAATTTTTTTAAGCAAGATAATCCCCGACAATGACACCAAAAATGATGGTAGGAATTCATTGGTGTCACAATTCCCACTCATTTAATTTCTTTAATGTCAACCCAAGGGTGTTGAAAGATATATGTGGTAAGAGTTGGATCGGTCTTGGGGGAGTTTTGGTAGTTTTGGCTCGGTTAGGAGTGATTCAGAGCTATTTTTGATTTTTTAAGAAGCTTTTCTATACTAACCTTCTATTCCTAATTTATTGTAAATAACCTTCAAAATGGGATTTGAATAGAGAGATTTTGTTCCAAGACAATTTAATTAATGAGGGAATGCAAAAATAACTTCATCTAATTTGTAGAACTTTAAAATCTATATAAAACTTGATTAATTGCTTTGAAAATAAAATATTCCATTCCTCACTTACTAAATCGACAAGTAACTATTCTTGTTTGCATAGGATCCATTAAAATGATATTTTAGATTATTTCAGATATGCAAATGACTTTTAATCTAAGAAGTGAACTACAAAACTCAATAAAACTAAATAATGTAAAAATAGGGATGCAATACAAATTTAATCTAAATTGTCTTTCAACTTACTACAATGAAATGATTCCAACTTGAACTAACATAGAAAAGGAAACATAGAAGTGATAATCAAATATTAACAACTAATAGGACCACCTCATTTAGAAAGTGTGTTGAAACAATCTTGAACACAGAGTTGAGATCAACTTTCTTCTTATTTCCAACTAATGTGCCCAAATAGGGTCAAAATACATAAATGATTCTAATCTTAAAACATAAGGGAAATTACATGATAAAGATCAAAAACTTGATATGATCTAACATCAAATTGTGTTGGCCCTAGATATAAATATCCATCATTATTTCAAAAATAATAGATAAGCGGGAAACTTAATCTACTCTAAGTCTAAAAGATATCCTAGCGCGCAGGAATAAAGTTGGTGTGGATCCTTGCAACTTCCTTTAGTTGAATTGAATTCGATTTGTGAATTGGATGTGCATTGTTGGAGCTTGAGTTGTAGTTGGAAAAGCCTTCATTCAACATGATGAGTCATAAAAAGGAGATAAAGGATCATAAATCATTTGAGGATGAGTCACAAACAATCCAACCATTCATCACTTTTAACCAAAATCAATTATCACTTAGTTGAGAAATAAACATTAGCTCCAGATGTATAATAAATGTACACATATTATAAAGCATTCATAGATTAGTCACCACAGTTTAACCATGCATATAACAAAAAATAAGAACTTATATTAACCATTCATAATCTAAATCTTTATACTTTCATAAGTTCATAAAACATACATAAAGGAAAATATTATGAGTTTTAAAGCTGGATATAAAGTATTAAAAAAGGTAAAAACTTGATCATTATGAGGTCTATATAGGGCCTCATCAATTATGAAAAAATCCCTTGCTCTAAGAGTTGGGAGACCTATTGAGGGAGTTTATTACATTATCCCCTAAACTAGATGCCCTTACTAGATACCTCTAATTTAGAAGCCAAAATCCCCCTGTTTGCTGGGGCAGGAGGTCGCACCTTTGAAGTCGTCCCATATTTCCATAGCTCATTGTAGAGATGAAAAATTTCTTAAGATCCTTGTGGTCTTAGGGAATTTAGAACTTGGTATGCCCGAGAAGTGAGTGTCATGAAGGGGAGCCAATGCTACCAAGTTCCTAGGTCATCTATTCTGAATAGGCGTGATTGGAGAAATCCAAGTGGGAACCCAAAAAATATTGTCCTTTCCAACCATAGGATTCACACTTGTTATATTGAAATATTTTTTTTTCACATCCAAAACCAACCCAAAAACAAGTGCTTGATATTGTATTCTATGTTTGCCAATCACATTTCGTCAAAAAAAGTCAAAATTCCATTAAAAACCAATTGTAAAGCATCAAAACTACCAAGTCAACATTCTATAAAACCACAACTGTTAGACACGGAGCCACATTTGATACTGTGAACCTCAACTATGAACTAGAAAACTACAACTGTTTGCTTGAACCACATTTTCTGAAAACAGAGCCGCATCTAATAACCTGAACGGTAATTGTGTGATGCATTTAAGGAGAACAAGACCACAATTGGACCTGCTAAATACAAAATTTCAAAATAGTTTTTTCCTAAACTAATCAAATCATCTTCACGGTGACCTTTGATTGTTAAATCAAAGACTTGCAAGATTCGGTAGTTCATTCTAGCATTGCCATTTAGGAAAACATTGCATTATATGTTACCTTTTGTTGGTTCTAAAAAATGCAAGTTTGAACCACGAGAGATTGCCAAGCTCTCACAACGTTTTTGACCAATGTACAAGGACAATTGATGCAATTGAACCTTCTACTCTTTAGGCTTTGCTAGACCTAGGCAGGTGAACCTATATGAATGATGCAGATTTAAAATGTATTTCCCTCTTTGAGCAATCTATTCACAATGGTAAATGGAAGTGAATAGATGAAAATCACTATAACTATGCCTACTCCTACTACACAAAAGAAAGGTTTTTGAAAATGTTGTTTTATATGAAATCTATTCTCTAGGTTGTGATAGATCAATGCCTTCTATCCACATGGGCAATGGAGTCAAAAATAAAAAAATTGTATATGTTTCCCTCTTTGGCTTAACTCTAGTTGTTAGGTGCTTTGAAAATTCTATGAATGGCATTAAACTTCACTAAATTTACAACTTGCACAAACTGTGTTGGAATGTTTCTTCACCCGGTTCTTCTTTAACTATCGAAAATAAATCTTAAAACCATTGTAACTTATTTAAAAGATGTTAATTCTGACTTGTAGTCACCAATTAATTAAATCACACAAAATGGGAATACACTTTGATAAATCAGGAATATACTTGATATACTGATTTAAATGATTAAAAGACCCCAAGTTGGAGACAACCAAAATAAAGAATATGAATTATTATAACACAAAAATTGAACACCAAAAGGAATTGCACCAATTTATAAACATCTTCTCCATTGATTCTGTTTCAAGAAAAAATTGTCATTATTTACATTCCCAGTCTTCATTTTTTGAAAAATCTACCTATTCTAACTACTGCCCCCCTTAACTGATTTTTGTAAATATTTATACAATAAAATGCCAAGGCTCATGACCCTTTAGTTTCTGTTACAACCACTTACATTCTCTGACATAAAATAAAATATTTGATTAAGTTGCCTTATCGGCAAATCAAATATTTAAAACTATAGTCATGCTTTGATTTTTCCTTTTATATTTTCCCGCCTTCATTTCATTATATCCGCTCCTTTACTTTTATTTCCCCGTGGCTTTCTTCGCTTACCACTTTACCTCGGTCTTTGACTTTTCCACCCATGGTTGTGCGGTAACTGACCTGTTTCCTTTCATTAACTTCCTTACCGCTTCACCGCAATTACCGTTTTGACCTACCACAGTGTGGCAGTAGTCGCCTCGCTGCCCGCTAACTATTCACCATGGTCACCATAGTCACCATGATAACTACTAGTAGTGCTTCAGTATGCCTTCAAACTGCTCATCCACTGATTGTTTCGCTGAGCACTAACTACTAACCATTCACCTCCATCTACTGCTCCACCATGGTTACCCTTCTCACTGCCAATGGTATAGTGGTAATCATTGCTCTGACCGCCATCCTCTACTACTTCACTAACTATTTACCTCCCACCGTGATACCGCGGTCAATGTTTTGACTCTGTGCGGTGTGGCAGTCATCTTTCGCTAATAGTCCCCTAAATGCTACCACCATATCGCAGGCCCATTGTGGGAGGCCACTGTAAAGCAGTGAATGACATATAAAATGATTACTAAGGGAGTGATAAGGGTTTAAAGTGTATGATCAAGTGGACGGGGAATAAAATGAGGATTTTTTATGAAAGATAGGCAAATATCACGAAATTAAATGAGGAAAAATATGAAGGCTAGGCAAAAAATAACGTAGTGAAATAAGGGTAAAAATCCTTCTTAGCATAGTAGAGGGTGGTGAACGATTATTTTATGAGAGAAAAAGTGAAAATACTGGGTTCAAAATGGGAAAAGGCCCTAGGTATTTTTAATGAAAATTAGGGTTCTAACGGTGGCTCCTGCTGGGGATGAGTGATTTTGAAAACCAGTGCAAGAATCTAGAATATCACTGGGAGAGCAGACCAACCAAAAGATGGAAAAATGAGAGATGGAAAATGGAGGATGGGAATATCCTACACTACTGTACATGGAAAGAAAATAAATGTTTTCAACAAGGGAACCTCTGAGTTCCATGTACTGGCATGTCCCAGCCCCTTCAAAATTTCTAAACTACTATGCATGGAAATGAATGTTTAAAGAGGTTTGTTAGGAATTGTCCATGCATTGGCAATCCTTACTCCTTTGTGTCTGCTATGGTTTGAAAATCAAACCATAAAGGATGCCCCAGGCCACCCAAAAATAAAAACCTGCACTTTCCTCTGACATAAACTTTGTTCTGATTAGAGCTCATCAGGTTAATTTATAAGCCATCCATTCCATCTGCCCTGCAACATGCACTATCATTAAATATTTTGAAGAAATCAATGTATTCAACCTGACTAATATTCATTTCAACACTTTTCATCTCATCATTCTTATTATCATATGACAAATCTTTGTCATCTTCAACATACAAAGTGTATCCACATTTGACAAAACATTCATAGGCTTTCTCATTATCATATATTGCTGAATGATCCAGCAGCTGTATTGGGACCTAAAAAAGTTGAATGCTTCTCATGGAAATTGACAAATTATGTCTCATCAATATCTTTAGAAACACTTTCCACTTCTTTTATATCACCAGTTGGCATTGAAACACACTTTTGATCCATACACTCATCCTTACACATAATTGAATCAACAAATATTGAACATTCATCATCAATGAAATGCAATCCAATATCCTTCTCTTGCAGGAAAAAATTATTCAAATCACATACCTCTTCTTGGAAAGACAAGGATTCTTGATCAACTTCAAATAATTATTAATCACTCTCTGAAATGCACATGGAGTCATTTGAATTACTACACATAGTACTTTCACTGTCAAAGTAGATATAGGTTGGAGGTAAAATTCTGGAATCATCTCTATGTCCATACTTCATTAGTAAATCTGAAACTTGCTCACTGCTGAGTGAACAAGTTTTTTCTTCCATATCTTCTACCATGTCTCCAACTTCTTGATATTCATAAGAACTGCAAAATTACCTTGTTGTAGATCAACATCCACAAGTTCTTCACAATTTGAATTACAATCAGTTATGGATGAGAAAATCTCCATATCTTTACTGTTGGATGGAATGGTACCTTCTTCAGTTGCAACATCTGAAGCATTTTTGGTAGTATCCACCTACCTTTTCCCAAGAATGGAATCAATAAATGTATTCACCACATCAAAGGCTTGTTGTTTTGATGATTTTAACCAATAAACTGATTCAGGCTTTGATGTTGTTAGAAATTTTGCCACAAATGTGGGTCTTGTAGGCCTATAATGAGGAGGTAATTGAATACAGATGTCTATCATATTGTTGTTCAAAGAACTCATAGATTCTCCCTTATATCTCCTTATGTCAAAAAAGGCATCCACAAGATTTTTATCTCTATCTTGAATTTGAATATACTCATCAAAAGTGTTTTGCTGTGAATAGAATACATTACCTTTATTACCAAAGTTCTTAGTTGCATCATGGGGCACTTGTGGTGTCCAAGATTTACTGGAATTTGTGTATTCATTCTCATTGCATTATGGCCTATTTGGTGATGTATTTGAAGCACATTTGACTTTGAACTACAATAGTCGTTGGTTCACTTGTATCTTTTGTTTCCATTGTAGTGTTTGTTGCTCCAATTGTTTCAACTCTTTTATTGATTGTTTCTTTCTCTCTTCTTCTATATTCATTCTCACTGCATGATGGCCGATTTGGTGATGTATTTGGAGCACATTTGACTCCCAACTGCAATAGTCGTTGGTTCACTTGTATCTTTTGTTTCAATTGTAGTGTTTGTTGCTCCAATTATTTCAACTCTTTTATTGACTGCTTCCTTCTCTCTTCTTCTAACATCTTGACAAAATGTGACTGTTCCACAACACCCATGCATTATTTATCAAATCTGAAATAGATTCACCACCTAATTTTCCCAGAAGTAGGAAAATGAAAATATTTTGATATTTCTTTGGTTTGCCCCAGCGAAATCTCCAAAAAAAATGCAAAACTTTTTTGACTCAATAAATGGATAGGCTGTAAAATTTCCTGAGATTTCCCTAGTAGAGTCACCAAATTGTTGTGTGTGTGACTCGGATGGGGAGCTACAAACTAGACAAGTATGATTCTCTGATCGAAGACCAAATTTGAAACTGTATGACTCTATATGGAAAGGCTAAAAAATTTCTTGATAGGTTTTCCCTAACAAAGTCACCAAACTGTTGGTTCTCAGAAATGCAGGTTTGAACCATGAGAGGTTGCCAAGCACTCACAACATTTTTGGCCAACGTACAAGGCCAATTGATGCAATTGAACCTTCATCTCTTTAGGCTCTACTGACCTAGGTGGGTGAACCTATATGAATGATGCAGATTTTAAATGTATTTCCCTATTTGAGAAATCTATTCACAATGGCGAATGGAAGTGAATAGATGAAAATCACTACAATTGTGCCTACTCCTACTGCACAAAAGAAAGGTTTTTTCAAAATGTTGTTTTATATGAAATCTATTCTCTTGGTTGTGATAGATCAGTGCCTTCTATCCACATGGGCAATGGAGTCAAAAATCAAAAATTGTATATGTTTCTCTCTTTGGCTTAACTCTAGTTGTTAGGCACTTTAAAAATTCTATGAATGGCATAAAACTTCACTAAATTTATGACTTGCACAAACTGTGTTGGAATGTTTCTTCACATGGTTCTTCTTTAACTATCCAAAAGAAATCTTAAAACCATTATGACTTATTTAAAATATATTTTAATTCTGACTTGCAGACACCAATTAATTAAATCACACAAAATGGGAATACACTTTGATATATCAGGAGTATACTTGATATACTGATTTAAATGATTAAAAGACCCCAAGTTGGATACAACCAAAATAAAGAATATGAATTAATATAACACAACAACCGAACACCAAAAGGAATTACACTAGTTTATAAACATCTTCTCCATTGATTCTATTTCAAGAAAAAATTATCATTATTTACATTCCCAGTCTTCATTTTCTGAAAAATCTACCTATTCTAACTATTGCCCCCCTTAACTGATTTTTGCAGTTATTTATACAATAAAATCCCAAGGGTCATGACCCTTCAGTTTCTATTACAACTGCTTACATTCTCTAACAGAAAATAAAATATTTGACTGAGTTGCCTTATCAACAAATCGAATAATTAAAACTATAATCATGCTTGTATTTTTCCCGCCTTCATTTCATTCTATTCGCTCCTTTCCTTTTATTTCCCCATGGCTTTCTTTCACTTACCACTTTACCTTAGTCTTTGAATTTTCCACCCATGGTTGTGTGGTGACCGACTTGTTTCCCTTCATTTACTTCCTTAGCACTTCACCATAGTTACCATTTTGACCTACCACGGTGTGGCGGTAGCCTCCTCGCTGCTCGCTAACTGTTCACCGTGATAATTGTTAGCGGTGTTGCAGTATTCCTTCAGACTGCTCATCCACTGACTATTTTGTTGATCGCTAACTGATAACTATTCACCTCCGTCTACCGCTCCATTGCGGTTATCCTTCTCATTTCCAATGGTATAGAGGGGTATGTGTAGGATCATGATGGGCGAAAAAGTGGTGATATGTAAGTGATATGATGGCCCATGTGGCTGACAAATTTGTTTCTACCCAAAATTGATGAAATGAAAAGGGTTTTTAAAGGAGATTCTTATCTTTCCACCAATATAAATTATTGTTTACTTTTAATTTAATAAATAATTATTATTCATTTTCTATTTGAATTATGACTAAAGTCGTGATTGATAGGCTAATTGAAAAACATTTATAGATTTAAAAGCGTATCAAATTTTTTGAATATGAAACATGCGTCACATTATATGCTTCACATACTATAGGATTAACAAAAAAAGAATTGAATTTCATGAAGTTTTGACCAAGTTAAGGTGGTCAGACGTACGAGTTTTTATATTTTTTTAAAGTTGTAATAAAAATATAATAATAAATTATTTACTTGGAAAAAAATTATAAAAAAGTATGCATCACATCGAGACATGAGTCTTCTACTTATATCTAAAATATTATAAAAAAATATTAGCATTTTATTGTGGTTAGGGTGGTCAGACAGACACCTACTTCTTATTTTTTCCCTGAAATTTAAGTACTACTAAATTGAAATTTCAAAATTTTACCAGATAGATTTTTTTTAAATAAAAATAAACCTAGTAGTTTAGAAACTACATTCAATTAGGAACAGATTCTATTCTTACATATTTTGGAAATAATATAGTTAACTTATTCAAATTTTTACGTCAAGTTGCCTAACTATGATTTTTCTGAATTTTATTGCCACTTAAGGGCCTATTTTTTCCACGATGATCCTGCACATGCCCAAAGGTAGTCATTGCTCTTACCGTTACCCTTTGCCACTTCACTGACTATTTACCACCCACCGCAATACTGTGGTCAATGTTTTATCATGCGCGGTGTGGCGGTAAGCTTTCGCTAACCGCCCCTTGACTTCTACCGCCATACCACAAGCCCATTATGGGAGGCCATGGTAAAGCAGTGAATGACATATAAAATGATTACTAAGGGAGCGGTAAGGGTTTAAAGTGTATGATAAAGTGGACGGGGAATAAAATGAGGAATGTTTTATGAAAAGATAGGCAAATATCATGGAATTAAATGGGGAAAAATATGAAGGCTAGGCCAAAAATAAGGTAGTGAGATAAGGGTAAAAACCATTCTTAGCATTGTAGAGGGTGGTGAATGATTATTTTATGAGAGAAAAAGTGAAAATCATGGGTTCAAAATGGGAAAAGGCCCTAGGGTTTTTTAATGAAAATTAGGGTTCTAACACCTTCTTCCATCCTTTGCATTGCATAAATTAAACTTTTAACCTTAGGTTACATTTAGGCCTTTAGATTTTGAACATAGGAAGACCTTTGAGCTTTTGGAAAATCCTTGGTTTCATATTCTATTTTTCATTGACCATTATCCTTCACTTTGTCAATCCTTGTCATTGTCACCTTATCAAATTTGATTCTTAAGCCTTTGTCCTAGCCTTGACTCTACTTTGTCAAAATTATCCTAAAATGGTCAATGGCATTTGGAATTGTTACCTTGGGTTCACATTAGCTTGATTTCCATCCTTTGTTTAAGATTTTAGGATTCCTTAGCACCATAGCTTTTATCATCATCTTGGAAAACTTTCATCTTCAACCTAGATTTCACTTTGCATCTTTATCCCAAAAATACAAAAAACAATATATAGTCTTTTTGCATCCATTAGTTTCATTATCCTTGCATCCTTATACCCCAAAAATACAAAAACATGGCTTATCTTCATCTTAACCTTAGTTGCACTATTACCTTGCTCATTAATAATCATAATCCTTGACCATCAATCTTTAGCATTCATTAGCTTCATCCTTTGGTCATTATAATCCTTGCATAATCACCTTGCATCATCATATCCAAAAATCCAAAAAAATGAAAAAAACATAGTTTAGTTCATCAACATCTTGAATTACCCTTCAACTTGCAAAAGGATCACATGGTTGAATCAAGGTCATAAACCAAAATAAAGTCCACGTGGACATCTTAAGTGACCCTTTCCATGGCACTACCCTTGTAATAGACTCAAAATAATCCACACCTCAAAGGGACACATCACGAAAAGAATAAATCAACCCTTGGGAAAACCTAAATCTAGAAGAATTTAACAAGCAATTGACTCCTCGAGAAATTAAAAGAGCTTATGAGGATCCAAGAGTTTTAAGAATGGTTTATCAACTTGTTAATGCTAACCCTAACAAATATTTCTATACACTAGATAAAAATGGTGCTAAGTTACCTCAAGGCTTTGATGTATCAACCATTATAGAAGAGGAAACTAAAAATCCATTGACATTTGGCATGCCCTCATCACAACAAATGTCAAGCATACCCCTTGGAATGAATACACACATGAATAACACTACCAAACAAATCCCAAGCATCCAAACAATTAGAAACAAGGGTAACCCATACCACTACACAAGGACAAAGTTTTGAGCATTTGGAAGTTCCTCAAATGCCATGGTTAAAACCTTTACAAACCCTCTTTTTCAAAACACAAATCAAGGTTCCACATCACAAGGTCGTACACATTTGATCCAAAATTTAAACTAAGGTCACACAACTTTGATTCAAAATTCAAACCAAGGCTCTACACCTACACCTCAGAACACAAATCAAGGATGATTTTCCAATTCCAAAGCACACCTTCATCAAATCAACTGCCACCAAATAAACCTAGAAAGGTGCACATCATATCACAAAGGATCCCAAACCAAAACCATAATCAAGGGTCTATTCCATCTATCTAAAATAAAAATCAAGAGTCCCTTCCATCATTCCAAAACTATACCCAAGGAACCATCCCTTCATTTCAAAATGTCAACCAAGGACCTACAACTTCATGTCAAAGTACCAATCAAGGACCTACACCCTTATTTCAAAACACCAATTAAGGAAACATTCCTTCATCTCAAAAATGAATCAAGGGACCATTCTTTCATATTGAAACACTAATAAAGGGATCATTCCTTCATATCAAAAGATAAATCAAGGTCCTACACATTCATGTCAAGACATCAACCAAGGATCTACACCTCCATTTTCAAATCAAGGACTAAACTTTCAAAACAAAAAAATGAATCAAGGGTCTACACCTCAAATCCAAAACACCATACCAAATGCAAGCATGAACAACTTCATCCCAAATCAAAACAACACACATCAGTATGGAAACCAAAGTCCCATATCAAAAATTATCAATCCTAGCTCAAATCCAACATATGACCTTAATACCAACATCACGACACCAAACCAAAACAATGAAGCACCATCCCTTACAGACTTCTTGAAACAACATATGTAGACCCCTGAACAATGATTGTCAAACATGCAATTGGGAACCAACAAGAAGACCTATTCCATGGAGGAATTGTGCCCCTTTCTATTTGATATATATCTATGCATGCCTCCCTTTCCCCCATATTTCACAACAGTTCCACTTGATTACAAAAAAAAAACTAACACTTTCAAAAGTTACTAACTACATAAAGATACAAGTCTTAGGTCATAATGGATGCCCACTCCATGATTCTAGGCTAGTTGGTCAAACTCCTCCACTTCCTATTCCCAAGGGAATCCAAAGGCAACCGGATTGCATGCAACAACCTATGCAAACTGCCTTATAACATTTGGCATCTTCCTTCATTCCTTTAGCCTATTTCTTAGGACCACCATTCCCTCCAGATCTCAAGGAACCAGCTCATTGAATGGCCTTAAGGCATCTTTACAACCTCTTTAAGTATTTAGAATAACTTAAAGACTCCTAATCTTCCCCTAGACAACAAACATAGAGAAACCTAACTTACTAACAATGGAAAATAGTGTGACCTTAGTTCTAAGGACTAAGGTCAGTTAGCCCAAACAAAACCAAGACCATCTAAGGTCTAAAACAAATACTCAAACACCCTGACTTGGCTAAGGTTAGTTACAAGCCAAAATACCAAAACAATGGAGGTTAGCCTAGGTGCTCCTGCACCATCCTCCCCAAAATAGAAAGTTCAATCCACCCTTGGATTGATGAGGCTTGGATCAATCCCCATCTTCTTGAACTCAACTTCCTTTATCCATACTGCATCAGCATCAGCTTGGCCGTGCCTCTTGATCAGATGCTCTTTGTATTCCTTGGTTCTAGTCTTCTTGTAGACCCTAGTGTCCAGTATACTGTCAAGTCCTGAGACTATAGCAGTAGGTAAGTGTAGATCTTCCACATCCCTGATCACCTCATGAAGGTTCTGATCCATGTCTTGCTGTGGTCCTTTGTAATGGACTAAGTCTGCAATATTGAAAACAGGGGACAGTCCACTACCATCCAGTAGCTCAACTTTAAAAGCATTATCACCATACGTAGCTAAGATAGGACAGGGACCTATCCTTCTCATCTGCAACTTGTGAGGGACTCCCTTTTGAAGTCTTGACTTGTTTAGATGCACCATAACCATGTCACCCACATTGAATTGTACTGTCCTCCTATGCTCATCCACCTTGGCTTTATGTTTCATGGTGTTCTCTGTCAAAGTCTTCCTCACTGTATCATGTATCTCTTGCATAGCATAAGCAAACTCATCAGCATATCCGCTTCCTTTCACTCCATCCTTCATGTTTCTCAGCTCATACACTCCTCTAGAATGAAGTCCATATACAATTTCAAAGGGACTCTTCCTTGTGGATCTGTTTATAGTGTCATTATAGGCATATTTAGCTTGCCCAATCAACTGATCCCATTGTTGCCCATACTCCTTTGTCAAACATCTCAGTAGATTTCCAAGGCTCCTGTTAATAACCTCGGTCTGATCATCAGTTTGGGGATGGTAGGTTGATCCAAAGGACAAGTTAGTACCTAACCTTTGCCAAAGGGTCTTCCAAAAGTGACTCATAAATTTAGTATCTCGGTCTGATACAATGCTGATATGTAACCCATGGATTCTCACTATCTCCTTGAAGAAAAGAGATGCTATTTGGCTGGCATCATTAGTTGTCTTACATGGCACAAAGTGAGCCATCTTGCTAAATTTGTCTACAACTACATACACACTATCCATGCCTTGCCTTGTCTTGGGTAATCCAACTACAAAATCCATACTCAAGCAGTCCCATGGCCTAGTAGGAATAGGTAGTGGTTGGTAAAGTCCTACATTAGAGGAAGTGCCCTTGGCCTTTTGACATATTACACAACCTTCCACATATCTCCTAACATCAAGATTCATCTTAGGCCAAAAATAGAACCTTTGAACAATTTCTTGAGTCTTAGTGATCCCAAAGTGACCACTCAAAGCACCATTATGATTTTCTTGTATCAAATTCTCTCTAATGGAACCTCTAGGAACACATAATTGATTTCCTTTAAACAATAGACCACTTTGCAAAGTATACTCAGCATATTTACTATGAAAATGGTTCTTGTATTCAACACATACCTTATAAATGTCTGCAAAATCTTCATCATCTGCATATAGATCCTTGAAGTGATCTATTCCCATGCTCTTCAACTGAATTTCTTGAATTGTGAGAGCTCTTCTAGACAATGCATCTGCTACTTTATTGAGGAAACCTTTCTTGTGCTTGATATTGAAGGTGTAAGCTTGTAGATACTCAACCCACTTCATGTGTTTGTGGCTCAACTTTTCTTGTGAATTCAAGAAACTAAGTGCTTGATTGTCTGAATACACAATGAATTCTTTGGGAAGCAAGTAGTGCCTCCATTTCCTTAGAGCTTGGACCAATGCATACATTTCAAGGTCATAAGAAGAGTACTTCTTCTTGGCTTCACTTAACTTATCTAAATGAAAAGCCACTGGTCTTCCCTCTTGACTTAGAACAACTCCAATTGCCACATTGATAGCATCACACTCAATGGTGAAAATTTTCTCAAAACTTGGCAACACCAAAATAGGTTGGGTAGATATCCTTTCTTTCAGCAACTCAAAACTCTTGTTATCATGCTCATTCCATACAAATTTGGTCTTCATCCCTCCCTTAATAGTATCCAACATAGGAGCACAAATTGCACTAAAATTCCTTATGCATTTCCTATAATATTGTGCAAGACCATGAAAACTCCTTACCTCAGTTGCTGTCCTTGGAGTAGGCCAATTCATGATAGCCTCCACTTTGCTTTCATCCATTTGCAGATTTCCCTGAGATAGCACAAACCCAAGGTACACCAGCTCTGTCTTGATGAACCCACACTTCTCCAAGTTGATCATCAGCTCCTCTTCCTGTAGCTTCTTGAAAACCAGCTCTAGGTGTTTGAGATGTTCTTCTCTTGTTTGGCTATAGATCAGTATATCATCAAGATATACGACTACAAATTTTCCAATGTAGTCTTTGAGGACTTTATTCATGAGCCTCATGAATGTGGAGGGGGCATTAGATAATTCGAATGGCATGACAAGCCACTCATATAGACCCTCATTAGTTTTGAAAGCTATTTTCCACTCATCTCCCTCATGTATTCTTATTTGGTGATAGCCACTCTTCAAGTCTATCTTGCTATAGTACTTAGCTCCACCTAGACAATCCATTAGGTCTTCAATCCTAGGGATATGGAACCTATACCTTATGGTAATCCTATTAATGACTCTTGAGTCAGTACAAAGCCTCCAAGTTCCTCCTTTCTTAGGTGCAAGGATAGTGGGTACGACACATGGACTGATACTCTTTTTGATGAGACCTTGGTCTAGAAGTTCCTATATTTTCCTAGCAATTTCCTCATTTTGTTGAGGGGTCATTTTGTAAGCTGCCTTATTGGGAAGGGTAGCTCCTAGAATAAGGTCTATCCTATGACTTATGGCTCTTTTAGGGGGTAAAGTTGCTGGTTGTCCATCACTCACTACACCTTGGTAAGTCTCCAGCATGTCTTGAATCTCCTTTGGTAACTCTGTCTTCTTGGTCACCTTGCCTTCATCTACCTCTCTTGGTCTTAGCACCAATGCATAACCAAGTCCTTCACCTTCTTCCAAAGCTTCTAAGAACTCCTTTTCACTCACCACAAGAACATTTGAACCTGTTGTCCTCACCTTAGCATCTTCTAACAGTGACTAAATTTTGAAAGTCACATTGTCCTTCTTGAAACAATATGAATTCTTTCCTCCATCATGTATGGCTTGACTATCAAATTGCCATGGTCAACCCAGGAGCAAGTTACATGCATCCATAGGTAGCACATCACACAAGACTTTGTCTTTATACCTCCCAATAGAGAACTCCACCCATGCTTGCTCGTTCACTAACACATGTTGGCCTTTATTGAGCCAAGTTATGTTGTAAGGATTGGTGTGGGGTATCCTTGTCAACTTTAGCTTGCTGACTACTTCCTCTGACACAATATTGTCAGTAGAACCTGAGTCTATGATGACTCTACATACCTTCCCCATCATTTTGCACTTTATCCTAAACAAAGACCTCCTTTGGCTTGGCTCCTCCTTCACCGGCTCCTTGATCAAAGTTCTCCTCATCATGATATTCTCTCCTTCCTCAGAATTTAATGGAACCTCAGAATGTTTATCAGCTGCATTGGATTCCTCATGAACTAGAGTAGTTCTCTTGTCACCACCATGTGAAGAACCACCTTTCTCTGGACATCTATAGGCCGGGTGCCCCATTTGGTTGCAATGGTAACATTTCATGTTGGCAAAGTAGTTGCTTCTTCCTCCTTGTCCACCATTTCTTCCTCTAGAGTTAGAGTTATAACTCCTTCCTCTACCACCTCTACTTGAGCTTCCTTCTTGCTACTCACTGTATTTTATGTCTCCTTGAGTTTTTGTTTTAGAACTTCTTCCACCATAGCCACCTCTTTGTCCTCTACTATCTTTCCCTTTACCTCTACTTTTGGAGGTCTGCTCTTCCTTCCTTTTGCTTTTCTCTTCTATCTTCAGGGCCATTTGATAGCATTGGCAAATGGTTTTGAAGTTCACTTAACTCATGTCTTCTTGAAGAGACCACTTGAGACCATTCAAGTACCTTGCAAGCTTAATACTCTCATCTTCTACTACCCTTGATCTCAAACATAGCTTTTGAAATTCCTCGGTGTAGGCTTGGACATCTAGATCTTTTTGTCTTCGATTGTGTCTCCTTCTATGCATTTGCACTTCATAATCATCAGGAAGGTAGGTCTGCTTCACTTTGTTCACCATACCTTTCCAAGTAACTATAGGACCTTTTCCATCCTTTTCTCTTTCACTTTGCACAAACTTCCACCAAGTAAGAGCTGAACCTATTAGTCTAGACTTGGCCACCATAACTTTTTGTGCCTCTGAGATACCATCACACTCAAAATGGTTCTCAATACTATCTATCCAATCCACAACTGAATCTGGATCCATTTGTCCACTAAATAGTGGCACACCTTCCAAAGCTTTGCCACTCAATGCATTGAGTGCCTTTAAGAAAGGCTCTTTAGGAATCACATGGTCAGGTGTTGGAGCTTCCTCCTCCAACTCTATTTCCTTTTCCCTTGCTTCTTGTTCTTCCTTCTGATATACTTTGTCTTTTACTCTGTCTGCTATTTCTTGGACTTCATCCAGAAGTTGCTCCATTCGAGCCAACCTTTCTCTTAGGGACTTGTTGTCCTATTCTTGTTCCTCTACCTTCTTGGCTAACTCACCATTATTCACCATTGTAGAACCTTCCATAGATGTATTCTCTCCCACCGATTCAATAGGTTGCAACATCCACCACAAGCCTGATCAAATCAAGCTCTGATACCAGTATGATGTATGAGCTCCTCGGTTTTCTTGCACCTTACTAAGAGACCTAGCTTGTCTCTTCTAGGAACCTAGTCTCCTCTAGGTCCTGATTGGCTTAGATGATTAAATAAGTCCAATCTTAGCTCTTTTCTAAGAGCTCTCCCTCTGTGCTTCACCTTGGAGGACAAACACCATGTGTTTAGTTCAAATTCCTTCTCAATTTCCTTCCTCACTTAGAGAACTCTAAGTGCCATCTTCACTCCAAACTCATTCTTCATTGCAGGGGTGTATATCCTTGTCAGGACCTTCATAACATTGCCAATTTGATCCATTGCAAAAGGTTCTTGAGCCCTGTTCTGATCTGGTTCAAGGTTCCACCATTAGAAGACCTCAATTAGGCCTAATGCTTGTAGTCCTTACCAGTCCTCCTTTGCTATTTCTTGCAAAATTCTTCCAAATAACCTAGAATTATAAAAGCATATTCTAGTACCCTTTTGGAAGTTTTAAATTGAACAATTGGTCTCCTGGTCTGATAGTGTCTATACAGAGGATTCGTATAACCTAGGGTATGTAGGATTTATAAACCTAGTTTCTAGGAATTCACTAGTTTTCCTCTTCAAACCTTACTCTAATGACTTCATAAGACCCCAATCCTCTTGCCTTACCAAGAACTACCCTTATCCCATATGGAACCGTACAGAAACCGTAATGTACTTCATTTCCCTGCAAGAAACCTTTAATGCTTCTCCTCTAGCTCTCTAACTGGGCTCTACCTGCTCGCCTAGAGATCAATTGCTAAGAGAAGCTTCTCCCTTTTTTGTCATGCTTCCTAACACTAACAAATATGTACACTACTGACTCCCCTAACATGCCACCCATCCTTAGGTGTTTCCCAAGGTTAGAGATCATGGGGGAGCCATGAGAGCACCAACTTGTCAGGACAGGACCAGTAGCAGCTCTAACACAAAATGACTCAACTATCACTAATGTCTAACCTAAACTAGCTTGTCTATCAAATGAAAAAGACTTAAGACTATGCTATCAACACAATTCTAACACTAACTCAATGCATTTAAGCTATCTATAGTCACACTCACACAAGATCACTTGGTATTAACATAGAAACATAGAATTTGCAAAACTTCTTTTCTTCATTCACTTCCACTTGATTACAAAAAAAAAAACTAACACTTTCAAAAGTTACTAACTACACAATGATATGAGTCTTAGGTCATAATGGATTCCCACTCCATGATTCTAGGCTAGTTGGTCGAACTCCTCCACTTCCTATTCCCAAGGGAATCCAAAGGCAACCAGATTGCATGCAACAACCTATGCAAACTGCCTTATAACATTTGGCATCTTCCTTCATGCCTTTAGCCTATTTCTTAGGACCACCATTCCCTCAAGATCTTGAGGAACCAACTCATTGAATGGCCTTAAGGAATCTTTACAACCTCATTAAGTATTTAGAACAACTTAAAGACTCCTAATCTTCCCCTTGACAACAAACATAAAGAAACCAAACTTACTAACAATGGAAAATAGTGTGACCTTAGTCCTAAGGACTAAGGTCACTTAGCCCAAACAAAACCAAGACCATATAAGGTCTAAAACAAATACTCAAACACCCTGACTTGGCTAAGGTTAGTTACAAGCCAAAATACCAAAACAATGGAGGCTAGCCTAGGTGCTCCTGCACCAATTCCCTTGTCACATTCCTGAAAAACAACTTGTCACCATGTTTGTGGAAAACGTTAATGAAGAATTGATGAGTCAAATTCAAATCTAATGCTACACAACCTTTGAGGAGATTCTTGAGAAAGGTCTCATTGGAAAGTGACTAATCAAAGTAGACAAAGAAAATCCGAAACCCAACAATGACGAGAAAATATTGGTCCCAAAACAAAAATGTCACAAATGACAGAGTTGTTGATGCAAAACTAGTAACCAAAGGTCTAATCATTCAACGTAAAGTTCCTTCCTCATCGAAATCATCCAATACACCAAACATAGAGACACAAGGTCAAAACCAAACACTAAATGTAGTCCAAAACAATCAGCAATGCAGAGGTCCTCCCCGCGCCAAGAGAATATACACCCCTTTGGGTGATCCCATGAAATAAATCCTCAAATGGCTTTTGCAATCAACTATCACATTGCCAGACACCAAGAAATATGAACCTAAATTAATCAAACCTAATTGGTGGAAAGACAATGAATATTGTAAATACCACCATAAAAAAGGATATAAAACACCTCTATGTTGGACACTCAAGAATATCATTCAAGACCTTATTGAAGATGGAACCATTTTAGTTGGTAATTCACAAGCCATGATGAATGTTGACCAAACCATATTTAAAACCACCTTGCAAGACCATGATAAAGGAAAAGCCTTCAGTTCAGGGAACAACAATAATGCCAATGATGTAGCTGTCAAACATGATTATAGAGCTATCATCCTTAATATGAGACCCTTTGATGATTGCATTGCTACTATCACTATAAACAAGCCAGAATTTGATTATTTTGTTGCTACCCATAGAACCAAGATAACCATTCGAAGTCCTTCCACAAGTTCCCAATCGAAGGGTCAATATAACCTCCTAGAGCAGCTACGGAAAACTCTTGTGCAAATTTCTATCATGGAGCTCCTTCGCATATGCCCACAACATAGAGCCATCCTTGATAAAGCCTTGCAAGAAGCATCTGTACCTGAAAACCTTGATGTCAATGAATTTTAGGCAATGGTTAGATACCTAGCTATGTCGCACCATGTCACCTTCTCTGAACAAGACTTTTTCACATCAAAATGTGATCATAACGACCCCCTAGACCTTGAATTCTATGTTAATAAAAAAGATCAAACGATTCCTAGTAGACAGTGGAGCAAGATTTAATATTTTCTCACTAAAATTAGTGAAAGCATTGGGATAATTTGATAATTGTATTGATCAAACCAAGAAAATTATAATCAAAGCTTATGATGATGTTGAATCTTCTTCCAAAGGCATAATTTTGCTTCCTGTGAGAGTTGGCCCAATAATAAAAGACACAATATTTCATGTCTTAGATCTAGATTTACACTATAATCTTCTCCTTGGCCACCCATGGATTCATTCCATGAGGGCTATCCCATCCACTTACCATCAATGACACCGAAATCACTATCCTAGGTGACCCTGATCCATTTCAATATTGTTCAAACTTAAAAGGAATTGTTGAACATCAAATGCACATCAATCGAGAGGCCTCATCTTCCACTTGATCCACCACTCCATCTCACTACATTGATCCATCCACTCTTGTCAAATCATCCACCCCCTTCATCACACTTTCCATACCAAAAATCAAGATTCAAGATAGAGGATGCAGAGAATACAATATGAAGAGTCTGTTTTTCATTAGAAAAATACCAAGATCACCGAAATTATATGGCAAGCCTCATCCCATGTAGCCTAAATTTATCATCCATAATCCTCCTACTACCTTCATTAGATGGGGGAACATGCTAAAGAGTCTTTAGATGGTCACATTCTCACATGGTTATACACAGATGAGGAAGTTGTTGAATCAAAGAAATTTCCAATTGAACAGTATCCAAAAGGGTTCCAAATAATGAAATGATAAGGATATGATGGATGCAATGGCCTTGGCCTAAATAAACAAGAAATGATGGAACCCCTGCAACCTCCTAAGTTAATAAAACACCAAGGGCTAGGGTTCACACTAGTAAAACTGACTATTTGCGGTATCAGGTTTCCTTCGTGTGAGTTTGTGGATGCTTCAAATGAGATGGAGACATATGAGGACTCTTGGGATTATGATGTTTATTCCAATTAATATGAATGGGGTTCCTTATCATCCACAACTTTTATGGACCTTGATAAGATTTTTGGAATATTTGATGAGCCTCCCCTTGAAAGATAATTCAGCCAAATTCTTACCTTTAATGGCCCATCAAGCTTGCCAAGTCCTCATAACCAAACTAAATGGTCAAATTATATTTTGCAAAGATTTCATAGACCTCAATAAAGCTTGTCCGAAAGATGATTTTCCCCTACCAAACATTAAAATCATAGTAGACCTTACTACTTTTTATGAGATTCTATCACTAATGGACAGATTCTTAGGTTACAATCAGATAAGAATTGCTATTGAAGATAGACTAAAGACAACTTTCACATGTGCTTGGGGAAATTTCTGTTGGAATATTATTCCATTTGGAATGAAAAAGGTTGGAGCTACCTATTAGAGAGACTTGACTACAATCTTTTATGATTATATGCACGTGTTTATGGAAGACTATGTTGATGAACTTGTCTCTAAATCTCTAGAATGAAGTGGACACTTAGTATTATTGGATAAGATTTTCACAAGACTTGAAAAATACCAAATCAGGCTAAATCCAAAGAAATGTGTTTTCAAGGTCCACTTAGATAATCTTCTTGGATATATTGTCTCATGTAGAGGAATATAAGTTGATCCCACAAAAGTCAAAGCCATCTTGGAAATCCCACCAACCAACATCAGTCAATTGAGAACATTACAAGGAAGATTACAATCCATCCGTAGGTTCATTGCTCAACTAGCAGACAAGATCCATCCATTTCGACATCTGTTAAGAAAAGGCATCCCTTTTAATTGGTCAAAAAAGTGTCAAGAGGTATTTGGTTAGATCAATAATTATTTAATGACTCCATTGGTTCTTAGGTGATCCCACGAAGCTGGTTTACAATTTCTAGGAGATTCTAATTTTTGCTGAAATCGCATATTTTTAGAAAATATAATGATTCAAACCTTAAAAATTTCTATTTTAAGGATTCCAATTGAAGAGGATTTGATCAAACCACCTTAAATCAAACCCCCTTGGATAGAACCCCACTAGTTTTAAACCATACTTATAATGGAGTCTCCTTTACACCTATCAAAATGCTGATATAAAAACACTTTTGATTTACCTTTTATGGGGATCAAATGAATTCATTTAAAATTTATTTCAAATGATTATGGTACTCCTCAGAAGGAGCTATCCAAAAAATACAATTTTAATATGTTTTGGTTTTATTATGTATTTGTTTTTTTAGTTTTATTAAACATAGGTTTTTCACTGAAAATCAAGCTCTTTGTTCTCCACATGCGGAAAAATAGAATATTATCAAAATAAAATTTTAAAAAATATGTTCAGGATGGGTATTTATGTCATTGATCCATTAAAGTGTTTTTTGAATTTCGATACATAGATAAAAAGTTATGTTGTATATGGTCTGCCTATGTCTGAATTGTAATTGGTTTGACTTCGAAATTTGATTAAGGAATTTTTTTTAATAAAACACTATGAAACCAAATTAAAGTGCTAGATATCATAGTTAAAAATCTAAATTTGAAAAAATTAGAATTTTATCCTTCATACAAAAAAAGTAATGTTGTATATGGTGAACGCCACTCCTTAAAAATGCTATTTTTTTCAAAAAAGTTAGTTTTCAAAGGAGATGGGAAAAGAAGTGCAATCTAATTAAAAAAAAATTCAAAAAAAAATATTTAGTATCTATATACAAAACGTTACAAATCACTAGTTTGCATCATCTTCAAATTCCTCATGGTTTAGCTGCTATAGGAGCCTGGAAGTGAAGATTTAGTTAAAAAAAATCAGTTCAATGCCCAATTTTCCCAAAAATTGTAAACCGGTATTGTGGGATCACATTATTCCTCCAATTGATAGAAGACATATGATACTATATGTTACAATGACTACACCACCACTGGGGGCACTCTTAGCACAAAAGGACAATGATAGCACGAAAAGATAAATATACTATATTAGTCACACCTTAGTCAGATATGAATTAAATTATAGTCCCATCAAATGAGCATGCCTAGTAGTGGTATTTGCCACACAAAAAATTAGACATTACATGTTGAATCACAAGACAAAACTAATTGCCAAGATTCATCCTCTCAAATACCTTCTCAGCAAACCATCACTAACAAGAAGACTAGCCAAGTGGGTTATCATTCTGAATGAATATGACATTGAATACATTGTTTGAAAAGAAATAAAAGGACAAGTAATAGCTCACCAACTCACATATGCACCATTGAAAGTAGATCATCCTTTGATATCTGATTTCCCAGATGAATCAATATTTTTCATAGACACACCAACAACATGGAAGCTATACTTTGATGGATCTTACAAAACTCATGGTTTTAGAGTTGGTATTTTGTTCATTACACCTCAAGGAGACTCCATCCCCAAATCATTTTGAATAGAATTTCCATGCACAAACAACATAGCAGAATACAAAGCATTATTGACAAGGCCCTGAATGGCATCAAAATGGAAAATTAAGGATCTTCAAGTCTATGGTGATTCTCAACTAGTGATTAAGCAAGTTAATGATGACTATGACACCAAGGATGAGAAATTGACACCTTACAAGCACATGTTGGACAACTTTAGACTGTACTTTGATAATATCTCCTTAGAGAAAATACCAAGAATCCAAAACAAAGCAGCTGATGTAATGACTACAATTGGATCTTTCTTGGACATTCCCAACAATTCCTTGAAATATGAGTTCTTGGTGGAACAATTATTGATCCCTACATTTGATGTCCCTAAAACCGAACTAGTGTGTGAATTTTTTGGTCTTAAATCCCCTTGGTACAAAGACATCTACCCCTATTTTCATGACCAAATTGTCCCTGTTGACTTGTCCCCTAACCAATGAAAAACATTTATTTGTCAAGAGTCTAAATATGCCATCATTGGAGACACCCTTTACTGTCATAGTTTAGATTCTACCCTCCTCCGATGTCTCAACTCAAATGAAGCACAAACAACCTTGCAAGAGGTACACCACAATATATGAAGAGATCACTTTTATTTTTTGACCTTAGCCAAAAAGCTCATGGGAATGAGTTATTATTGGCCTATAATGGAACATGATGCCTATCACTTTGTGAAGAAATGTCACCAATTTTAGATTCATGGAGATCTTATACATGCACCAGCTCAAGAATTACAACTACTTACTTCACCTTGGCCATTTTCTCAATGGGGAATCAACCTCATAGGAAAGATCCATCCCACCTTTGCTAATGGACATAAGTTTATCCTTGTCGCTACTGATTACTTCACAAAATTGATTGAAGCCATCCCATTGACCTACATTACTAGAAAGAAGATAGCCAAGTTCATCCTGAATTACATCATTTGTTGCTATGGTATTCTACAACCCATCATTACAGATAATGGTCTCCCTTTTAAGAACCAAGATTTTTACGAGCTTTGTTAAAAATTCCATATCCAACATCATTTTTCTACTGTATAAAAAATCTTTGTCATCCTTTCCATGACCTGAGAACCACCGACATGTAGTATTGTTTCCATCATAATCATCCTTCGCATTCGTCCGCTTCTTTCCTCACGCATAATAAATTTATCTTGTACTTGATTGGGAGCAATTCCTTGAATTACATCTTCATGGGAAATAATGCATGGTATTAACCTTGAAAAATACTCAAACATTAAAAAATATCATAAAATCATCAAAAATACAAAAAAATCATAAAATCATCAAAATACAAAAAATACAAAAAAATCATAAAATCATAAAATTGTCAAAATCCAAAAATATCAGAAAACTTCAAAACTTGCAAAAATAGAGTCAAAGTCAGATTCCAAGTCTGAATCAGTCCATATTATAGTGGTTGAAGTATGTTGTCTCTACACATTTGCTACATAGGCAAGGCTCATCTTAAATGAGCCCTTGAGACATTAGGTTAGTCCTTTTAGGTTGTTCAAATAAAATCATGGTTCAGTCTTTTGTCGAATAAGGCAAAGTCAAGTTGTGTCAAACTGTGAGGTCTTTGCATGCATAACATAGAAAGGCCATCAATCGATGAGCCCTCAAGGCCACCTAGGTCAGTCCTTTAGGCTTTGTCAAGTCAGGTCTCATTCCTGGTCTGCAAGCAATTGTCATTCGTGTGTGCAAGTGAATTTAACCTACTGAAAACACAAGTGAAAAATCAATGCAAAGGGAAGAATCACAAGACAAACACTCAAGATTGGGCTAAAGATGAAACTCAAACTTGTAAATAAAATACCAAAATATTACCTTTTTCAAGCTTGATGAGTTTGTTTTCCCCTTTTGATGGGTTGATATGTGTGCTCCTAGATTGATTTCGGCAGCATAACGGCTTGTTTTTTCTTGATTTGGCTATGGTGATTGAAGGCTTGAGATGAATGTTATATAATGTGGTTGCATATGGTTGGAATGATTAAAATGCAAAAATGGTTAAGTGTTAGTCATTTAGCAAGGGATATTGAAATGGATGGCCAAGATTGGTTCTTGAAAGAGGATCAAGGGTTGAGATCAAGAGTTGATCAAAGGAATTAAAAATTCCTTTTTAATGTGCATGGGAATGATAAAAGGATATAAATATTCCTTGGGAAAGAGAAAAGGAATTTAATATTCCTTGGGGGATGAGAGAGGAATTACAAATTTCTCAAAAGGACTTTGGGAAGACAAAAATGAATTAAAAATTTCTTGGGGGATGGGGAGAGTTGACTAAGGATTTTCTTAGGCCAATTGATGAAGGATTAGACGAAGGTTAGGTGGCTAATGAGGATTATGAGCCAACTTGAAAATTTTGGAGGATGTGACACATCCTAATCATGGATTAGGAATGTGCATATCCCTAATGATGGGATTAGGAGGTGGATTAGGATTGTGTGTAGATTATGGGGGATGGGAGATAAAGGGAATTAAATAAATGGATTATTTATTTAATTCCTTGTAGGAAAGGAATAAAGGGTAAAGTATTTAATTATTTAACTAAATACCTTATGGATTTAGAGGAATTTAAGGATATTAATTAAATAATAGTAACATTATTTAACTAATGTGGATAAAAGAATATTTAGATGAAAAGGGGTAAATTGACCAAATAAAAATAGTCAATTTTCAGTGTCTACATTTTTCCCCTCTTTGAGATGGTGTTACAAAGTAGCACCATTTCAAAGAAGATTAAAACATAGCACTTGGAAGAAGATGGTTAGATTAAGGAAGATTCCCATGTCATCAAAGGAGTGACTAGGATTACATGATGGAGAGTGAAGATAAATAGTAGGGATTGACGATTCCCCCTCGAGAGGACATGCTGGTTCAGGAGAACATAGGTGTGCTCTCAAAATGGATGAGATGATGCAAGGGTCGATGGGGAAGATGAGACAAAGTGATTGATAGAATATGGGATGGGAGGAGGAAGAGATAATGAAATGAGAAGATGAGAATTAAGCAAGCACAAATAGATTCAAGAACAAATGTGATGTTTCCCAAATCAAGCTACAAGCTAAGATTGGTTGATGATGGATGGAGTTTTGTTGATGAGGGAATGATAGATTCCAAAAAATACAAGGATAATGAAGGCTATATCCCATTGATGATGATGATAGTGTTATTGATTAGGGAACAAGGTATCCCAAAAAAACATAACCATAGGGAAGGATACATCCCTATGATGATAAGAGTGTTTTTGATGAGGGAATGATACATCCCAAAACAAAACAAAAGGATAGGGAAGGATACATCCCGATGATAATGATAAGAGTGTTGTTGATGAGGGAAGGATACATCCAAAAAAAACACAAAATGATAGGGAAGGATACATCTCAATGATGATGACAAGGGGATCAAGGCTTGTAGCAAGGCTAGGAGCAAGAATAAATATGTGATTAGATGATTTGTGCTAGACTGAATGGATTAGGATTGGATTGATATGTGATATTGTTGAAATGAATGAAGATGGTAGATGGAAATATTATTAGAATAACATATCTATATGATCCTAAGAAGATTGAAGTTATGATGATATGATGAGGAGGATGGATGAAAATATTCTTAGAGTAAAAAATCTATATTATTCCAAGAATATTGAAGAGATGATGATATGATGATGAGGATGGATGAAAAGATGCTTAGAATAAAATATCTATATTATCTCAAGAAAATTGAATAGATGATGATATGATGAGGAGGATGGATGGAAAGATACTTATAATAACAAATCTATATTATCCTAAGAATATTAAAGGGATGATGATATAATGAGGATGAAGATAGTGGAGTGATGAAAAAAAATAGGATGAATAGATGAGGGAGAGTGATGAAGGATGAACTGATTAGAAAGATTTAGGGTGAATGGATGGGGGGTTTTGGATATATGAGAGGATGGGAGATGGGCAGATAATTGATAGTAACCAAATCAAGAAATTTAATTGTTATGTGTTATGCTGCCATGTAATGAGCACTTAATTTGATATAGCATGAGATACTATACACTAGGTTATGAGGAACCAAGGTGACTTCATATCACATGCATGGGACTGACACAACAAACAAAATGTTAGTCCAACACTCCAAATTCATGGGGCTTTGGTAGGGACAATGTTGGAAAAACAAAAAACAAAAAGGATATCCCATCATAACACAAGACCACATGGATCTTGGTAGGTACTACATGGGACAACCAGGAAGACAAGATCACACAGAAAAATCAAGATATGCCCCTATGTTTACCAGTAAAAGTGTACCATGATATGATGGATCATGGAAACCCTAACAAGATAGAGTAGGAAGCTCAGGTGATAAATACAAGGTCAAAAGAATCAAAAGATCACAATCAATTTCAAACATCCTTTTCCATAGGATCAAGAGGTGGATGGGATTGATGTGGTTTGATTTAGGAAGGATACATGTTGTTAAGACCAAAGATGGAGGATAGATTAGATGATCGACATGACTTAGGATACTTGAAACAAATTGAACCTCAAGATACCAATGGATTTTTTTGTCAAGAACCAATAGGACAAGGACAAACTTCATGACATGACACAAAACCAAGACACGCCCTAAGCACAGACCTAGGGTCTTAGGGGCTCATTGATTGATGGAATTTCCTACATTAAAGTGTAGATACCTCGTACTTCAATAAAATACTGATGACTGACCATGAATAAAGGTGAAAAGAGGACAATGGAGACATCGGTGGATGATAAAGATTGGATAGAAAAATGCCCCATGGGATGATCAAATGACTAGCCTTGCCTTCATGAAAGAATAGGGGCAACGTAGTTTGACAAAAGACAAATGATAGACAATGGATAAGGGATGATGATATTACCATGATAAGTGGATAAAATGATGAAGCCAATATGATGGAATAAGATAGACCTTGTGGATAGGATGGTTGATATGAATAAGAGGTGGATTAGGTGAAGTTCAGGGATGGGATAGTTATCCAAATCATCGAAATATGAATTGGGAGGTGGATATAATGGATAGATAAGTGATGAAAAGTGATAGGATATTATCATGATATGGGAAATAGATAGGAGTGATGATAGTGAGATGAATGACATTGAATTGCATGATGAGTAGCCTATAGCTAGATACCAATGAAAAGGAATTATGAGATGGAATGAAAAGAGAGATAAAGGGATGAATAGATAAAGATAGGGATATGGAAAGATGCTAGGATGGATGGATAGAAGGATAAGGATTTGGATATGGAAAAGGTTACTAGATGGATATATGGGAAGGTAAGGATTTGGAAGATGGAAGGGATTATTTTTTTGATGGATGGATGGGAAGATAAGGATGGGGAGATGGAAGGGATTGTTTGGATAGATGGATGGGAAGATAAGGATGTGGAAGATGGAAGTATGAGCATATGCCATGAGATAAATACAAGGATGGGGATATGAAAGGATCATGGTATGGATGGATAAAGTTTTTTGAGGGATTAATGGAAGGAGGATGTAGAGCTAATGATAGGGAGATAGAAGGGATTATAGCTTGGATGAATAATGTCTCCAAGGACTATGTCACAAAGTAATAATAACATGCCCCACTATAGATATGTCATATATGATGAGGCAAGAGGGATGAAAGATAGATGGATGGGTAGATAAGGAATGGAGATGTGTTGTAGCATGACAGGTTGACAAGGAAGGTAGATGGATGTGCATAGAATGCATGGATAATGAATGTGGATGGGGGAGTGTAAGGAATATGGTAGTGAATGGACAAGGAGGATGTATACAAAGAGGTTTCCAAATCATGTATAGATAGATGCCCCTATCTTTATATAGATTATAAGGAGGATGGAGGGATTGGGGTAACTGGGATATGATGGGAAGGATGTGGAAGATAGGTGGGATGGAGGAGATGGAGGAATGGGATGAAATTTCCCCCAAGTGTGGAGGTAAACTAGATAGGGGATTTACACATGATGCATGTTCTCCAATTTTTCATCATGGTACTTATCCAAGGAACTTGTTTGCCAAGTTTTCACCATTGGACGAATTATTTATATTTACTATTTTATTTTATTTTATTTTTTGTATTTTTTGATAGTGTGTGGATGAAGATAGATAAGGATAGGGATGTGGATAAATGGATTTGGAAGACATGTGATAAAGGGGATGGATGAAGGACTCAAGCATCAAATTCCATATGAGGTAATAAGAACCCATGTTAGAAGTGACTGTTGGATATTGGTACAACCTTATTGGGACAAATGAATTATGCAAGGGAATGGATTAAAGGGATTGGATGGGGGAGAGATGTGGGATAATGGATGGGATGTTGAAGAGTGTATGGATGGAATGATGGGGTAAATGTTTGATGGGGGAAGGTTCTTAGGACCAACATTGGCACATATGGTGGGGGATGTGAAATGATAAGAGGCTTAATGGATGGAGAATATGGGGATAATGGAGGAGATTGGATAGTGAATTTTGGGACATAAGAACCCAAAATAGAATTAAGAGATGGAGGGTGTGTATGATTAGCTTTTGGATTAGAAACTTTGGATACCATTATGGATTTTTAATTTGAAGGCATTGCATATTTGTTTTTTGGTATCCACATGGTTTTGATTTTTTTTGTTGGACTTGAATAGTCTTTGTGGTTGATTACACTTTTGGACGGTATTTTTCTTTTTTGTAGCATATATCTTTTAGGGGACATGTCGATATTTGGATTCATGTAGATTTTTGGATTTATGAATTTTTACTTTGGCATCCAAAGTTCTTTTAATATCAATGGGATGGGTGTGAGGAAATGGATGATGTGGAGGAAACATGAATAGAGTGATAGAGGTAGGATTTTGGAGATGGTGCATGGATGGGGGATATGAGATAGCATGTATGGAGGGGTGCCTTTGTTGATCCTGATCAAGGATTATGAAGTTAGGATTTTTATGATGTGTGCTAGGGATAGGTGATGGATGGATGAAAGGATAAATAGGATGACATGGAGGAGGTCATTTTGGGATATAAGGACCCAAAATGTACTTTGTACATGGAGGATGTGTGATGGTGGTTGGAGGGACATAAGGACCCAAAATGGATTTGTAGGATGAAGTAGGAATATGGATGGTTGTTTGGAGGTAATATGATGGAGGAGGGGGGATGGTGACAAATGATTTGGTGGAGCTATGGGGAGTGCCTCTTATTATTTTAGAAGAGGATAGTTGAGGATGTATGGAGGTTGTACCAACATTTTTGGATTGTGAGTCTTGAAATGTATATCCAAGACCTTTTGCACGTGGATTTTATTTGACATGGATGGGATCTAAAATACCTTTCTCATGAAGGCCTAAACCTTTTCCTTGATAGTTTCTTAGTCTCGAGCATTCGATCTATTACAACATGCTTATTTCTTTGGAAGCATGATGCAAGTCCATTTTTAGGTGGAGGAGGATGGGTGGTGTATATGATTAGTTTTTATTCTACAAGAAAACCATCACAGATGAGTGTAATGGTACCAAGGTGATATAAAAATGATGTTAGGATGGTACGGTTAGGAGGCCATGAAGGATCAGGAGAGGGAGATGAGGGGATAACAGTGTCCTAATAGGGAGGAATGAGTAATAAGGGATCAAGAAAGGGATTATGTGGTATGATAGGATCTAGATTTGTGGTAGTGGGTGATAAGGGCTCATGAGATGGAGTGATTCGATCTTGAATACAAAGGGGATCATGGGATGGAGCGGATGAACTAGTGTGATCATGAGATGGGGTGGATGGGATGATAAGATAATGATATGGAGTGATTGGTTCTTGAATACAAAGGGGATCATGGGATGAAGCTAATGAGCTAGTGTGATCCTAAGATGGGGTGGATGGGATGGTAGGATCATGATTTGGTTTAGGAGAGGGATTATGAGATAGAATGGATGGGGGAATATGATCTTGAAAAGGAGTAGATAGGATGGTAGGATCTTGATGTGGAGGAGGGGATATGTTGGTATTATTTTGATCAAGCTCTTGGCATGACTCATCTTGTGTGGGAGGCATGATATGAAGAAATGTTGGAAGCACTCCTCAAGTGGGGGCAATGGAAGGATTGATGATTCGTGAAGGTCATGGGATTGGGTTTTGGTGATACAAGGACTAGAGGGAGCATATTTGATTTGGGTATCTTCAATGGATTGGGTGGTGCTAGAAGTAGGATATGAGGATTCAACGAGTTCAGTGGGTTTGATGGTTTCAATGGTTTGGAGGGAGTTAGGATTGGTAATATGGGCAATAGGTGTAGGATGGATAAGGGTCTCATCACTAGGGACTATACATTGTTGAGTAGTATTGGATGGATCCAAGATTTCAAGATGTGGATTTGAGGATGTCTTCTTTTTCATGAGTCCTTGGATGAAATCTAGGGTGAGATACTTGGATATTCTAGGCTTAGTTTGGGTGATAGGAATAGATGAAGGATTATGGATGGGTGGAGGATTAGGATTATGGATTGGTGGATTAGGGTTAGATGGATAGATGGGATTGGATGAAGGACTAAGAGTATGTGGGGGATTAGGATTGGTTGGGGGATCAAGATTATATGGAGGATTAAGGTAGGAGTATTGGGATGGCGGATTAGGATATGAAGATGTGGATGGTGGATTAATATAGGGGAATGTAGGTGGTGAATTAAGGTAGGAATATTGGGATGGTCGATTAGGATGTGAATATTGGGATGGTGGATTAAGATAGGAATATTAGGATGATGGACTAAGGTGGGAATATTGGGATGGTGGATTAAGATAGGGGAATGTGGGTGGTGGATGAGGATCAGGCATTGGAAGATAATAAGATGGAAGGTTTGGACTAGGGGTGAAGGTAATAGCATTGTTGTGTGAAGATGGAGGGACATAGGAGGATATGTATGGAGAAGACCATGGAGACATGGATTGGGAATGAGATGGGTATGTGGGTGATGAATAAGAGGGAGATGTAGATGAAGGATATGACAAATATCTAGATGGGGAAGATATTGGATATCCCTTGTCAAAGGTAGCATAAGGATTTCTATTAGGTGGATGAAGGCATGGTGGGATAACTTGGATGAGTGATTGGATTTTGGAAGATGCTTGGAGAAATCTTACTAGAAATTATATCATCAAAGGGATCTATATCACACTCATCTTGATCAACAACTTTCATTATCATCATCAACATAATTTGGATTTCCCTTGACTACTATTTTTTGTTGCATTGATGAAGGGTAAGGATTCATGGTGTTGGATCAAATGAATGTGGATTGAAAATATGGGAATAGGTTATTAGATGGAAAGGAGATATGATGGAAACATAAATAGAATGGATTAGAAGAACGTGAAAGAAGGTGTCTTAAGATCGCTTTTTATATCAAAATATCTTTGATGTGGATGGGATTGAAGCTCAAATTGGGATATGAATTAAGCTCATATTAGGATCTGATTGAAGCTCAGATTAGGATTAGATTGAACCTTAGATTAGGATGATGGGGTTAAATCTTATATTAGGATGATGGGATTAAAGCTTATATTAGGATGGTGGGATTAAATTTTAGATTAGGATGATTGGAGGGTGTGATCAGATTGATTCCTAAGTTCAAGGATACAACAAAAATGATGAGGATGATTGCTTGATGAATGAATGGTAGGTTTAGGTGATTCCTTACTCAAAGGGGATGATGTTTGGATAGATTGATGAGGGTTGATAATTTGGAAGTGATCATTTGGGGATGGATAATAGAGGCAAAAAATGATTGGACTATATTTTTAGAATGAGGAAGATTTAGGCTAATTGTGACATGAAGGACTAACTCTCTAGATTTTGGATGGGAAGTGGATTCGCCCAAGAATAGAGCACAATCGCATCTGTAGGTAACATACACACCTATCTAGGAGATAATGAAATCACCCATGTGGGTATTAGGATCACCTCTCTAGGATTCACAGTATCGCCTATGTCTTAGACTGAATAAACATGAATCACAAAATAATTTATAGGGAGAGCGAGATCGCCTATTCTAGGGGATCTACGAACAAAGAGGGTATGGAATGGATATAGACTCACTCATGAGGATGAAAATATCACCTATTCTAGGGGATGTATAGATAAATATGGTATGGATTGGACATGGGATCACCCTTGCAGACAATAGGTTCGCCTATTCTAAGGGATGTATAGATGAGGGAGAATCGAACAAGACATGGGATCACCCCTATGGGTAGCAAGATCACCTATTTAGAGAATAGGCAGATGGGGATGACAAGGACTAGACACAGACTCAACTATGGGAGGATTAGGATCAGCTATTCAAGGAACAAGTGGATGAGGGGTTACCTAATGGAGGGACCCACAAGAAAATTCACCACTGATGAGGATGAGTTCACTTAAAGGATGACCTAGAATGGACTCGAGACATGGAATCACCCCTTTAGAGGACAAGATCACATGTCCACAGTGAAATTTCACCTTTGTGAAAAAAAAGCTCGCCACTGAGGGTACATGTAGACTATGGAAAAGGACAAAAATCATAGCAAACAACAGACATAAGGCTGGACTGACTCAATTTCATGACAAGAACTAGTATTGCACAAGAAGACACCCCAGGCATCACAATCCTAGAATTAGTGATAAAGGGTTTACAAACTTGTTGTAGACACACCACCTTGAGGGGACACCCTAAGGTTAACACTTCATGATACTGGGGTGGTTCTCTAGATCACCCTTTCTCACGAAGGTAGATAGATAGAGATCTAGTGGCATAGGGTCATCAATAAACACCACAGGCTCACATTTTCTCTTTTTCACTTGAGGACTATCGTTGTCCACAATGAGGATTCATATCTCAACCCAAGGGAGTACATGGTGATTAACTTCGGGGTATGGTATGCATCCCCTACACTACACCAAGCCACGACTAAAACACAAGTCTCTATCTAGGATAAACAAGCTATCTCATGCATCCTCGATATATGCTAGGTACATGAGGCACAATCATGAACACCAGCCTGCCACAAGTGTGGGTTGGGAGCCTCAATGAGGTACTAGAAACTTTGACCAAGCTTGCACGTCTTATCTAGGTATCACCTTAGCTTAGACGCTTCACTAAACAAGATTTTACTAGATTGGGGTACAAATTTAGCTCTCGTCCCTTTATATACCCCACCAATAACAAGTGGTTGGAATCATCCCCCTGGTGATGAAATCCTAGGCAGGTCCTACTAAAGGAAGGAAATACTAGATGCTGCAGTTGGTCCCCAAGCTCACACGTAGCACAAGGGGAGAGCTTAGGCGCACTAGAACATCCTAGGTAGACTAGATTGGACTAGAATGAATTGTAATTTCTTGTCACCTATGATCAGCGAAAGGTGCAAGGGGAATGGATATGTCAACAATTTTATCCCAAACACAACAAACAAGTTAATTAACCCTCTAATTAATCTACGTGTGCCTAAATTAGTATTGAAAAAAGACACACAGATAGTTCTAACTAGGGGTCTTTGACCGATCATCCTGTAGAGAATACATCAGTAGATTTTACCATCGGTCTTCATTGAATGTGAGGGGACAAGCTGCACAAACTATTAGTTAATTACCACAAATCACAGACAAACAAGTGAATGAATTAGTACTGAAATTAGAAATCAAATGAAAGCTAAAATTGAAAAATTTAAGGTTCTAGATTACCTCAACTACACCTCTATATGTCTCAGGTTTGACTATCAATAAATTCACCCATCAACAAATTTTCTTATCAACAAATTCGCCCGTCAGCAGATTCGCTCATCAGTAGGTTCACCCATCAGCAGGTTCGCTAGTCAACAGGTTTTCCCATCACCAAATTCACCCATTTAGGTGGCAGATTCATGCATCAGTAGACTCGCCCATTAGCAGGTTCTTCCATTAGCAGACTCACCCATCAGCAAGTTCGCCCATCAACAGACTCGCCCGTTTAGGTAGCAGATTCGCCCATGAGCATAATTTCCCCTCAAAAGGTTCACCCGTCAGCAAACTCGTCCATTCAGGTAGCGGATTCACCCATCAGCAGACTCACCCATCAGAAAATTTTCCTTTTTTTTTGAAACGGAAGGAGCGTGTTCGCTCGTTCTCAACGTAGATTCACCTTTGTGTTAGGCGAACTCGCTTGTCGGGGAAAAATTCGCCTATATGTGTGAAATTTGAACCTGCAAAACTTCAAACAAAAAGAAATCATTAAAAAAGACCTTTGACATGGGTCCCACCAGGCATGCCAGAGTTGTGTGCAAGTGAATTTAACCTACTAAAAATGCAAGTGAAAAATCAAATGCAGAGGGAACAATCACAAGACAAACACTCAAGATTGGACTAAAGATGAAACTCAAAATTGTAACTAAAATACCAAAATATTTCCTTGTTCAAACTTGATGAGTTTGTTTACCCTTTTGATGGCTTGATATGTGTGCTCCTAGATCAATTTTGGTAGCATAACGACTTGATTTTGCTTGATTTGGATGCAAAGATGGTGGATTTGGCTATGGTGATTGAACGCTTGAGATGAATGTGATAGAATGTGTTTTCATATGGTTGGAATGGTTAGAATGTGAAAATGGCTAAGTGTTACTCATTTAGCAAGGGAGATTGAAATGGATGGCCAAGATTGATTCTTGAAAGAGGATCAAGGGTTTAGATCAAGAGTTGATCTAAGGAACTAAAAATTCCTTTTTAATGTGCATGGGAATGATAAAATGAATTAATTATTCCTTGGGAAAGAGAATTTTTTTTTTAATAATCCTTGGGGCATGAGAGAGGAATTAAAAATTTCTCAAAAGGACTTTGGGAAGACAAAAATGAATTAAAAATTCCTTGGGGGATGGGGAGAGTTGACTAAGGATTTTATTAGGCCAATTGATGAAGGATTAGAGGAAGGTTAGGTGGCTAATAAGGATTATGAGCCAACTTGCAAAATTTGGAGGATGTGACACATTCTAATCATGGATTAGGAATGTGCACATCTCTAATGATGGGATTAGGAGGTGGATTAGGATTGGGTGTAGATTATGGGGGATGGGAGATAAAGGGAATTAAATAAATGGATTATTCATTTAAATCCTTGGAGGAAAGGAATAAAGGATAAAGTATTTAATTATTTAACTAAATACCTTAGGGATTTAGAGGAATTTACGAATATTAATTAAATAATAGTAACATTATTTAAGTAATGTGGATAAAAGGATATTTAGACAAAAAGGGCTACATTGACCAAATAAAAATGGTCAATTTTTAATGTCTACAATTTGAACCAAATCGTGAATCAATAGACAAACATAACCAAAAAAATCTTTCATCTTCAATCAGTCAATCATCGTATCATCAACCAATCTATCAGATCATTAATATTAGGGGAATGGGGCATTATGCCATTTGTATCATTCAGTCTTATCTCTTGTTTTTTACCGGGATGTGTCCTTCCTGAGATTAGACTTTGTCAATTTGGTCATTCACCTTAAGCAGGATATGTCTTTCTTGCAGTTAGGTGCCTTGTCAACACTTGCCATTTGGTTAACTTAATGAGATGTGTCCCCTACCTTAAACAAGATGTATCTTTCCTGAAGTTGGGTATTGTCACATCACTTGGTCATATCAATCAATCTTGCCTCGATCAGGATATGTATTTCTTGAAATTAGGCACATTCATCAATCTTGTCAATCTTTTCTTGTCATCTTGGTCAATCAATCTTTCCTTAATCAGGATGTGTCCTTCCTAAACCTAGGCACAGTCAATCAAATCAATTCATCAACCTTTGTCATCTTATCAATCAATCCTTTTCAATTTATCAATAAAATTCAATCATCTTGGTCAACCTAATCAATCATACCAAACAATCTTAATAATATTATTGGCACACTGTCTCTTTGGCAAACACTTTGTTGGTCTAGGTTTGTCTTATCTTTTGAATTTTTTTCAGTCATGTTACTAGTTACCTTGAGGATGTCCTATTAATGGATTTAGAGGGACAATGATGGATCATGACCTCTTTTCTTTTTTTGTTTCCTATGGTTTGTCTTGACAAAAAGACTAGGATAATTGGGTCCTTTGTATGAGCTGGGGCATTCCTTTCCTTTCAACTTTGTCTTTTGACTTCTTGTCTCTCACAAATGGGTACCATGCACACCTTGGTCTATGTCATACCATTTTGTTTGTGTTCCATTTGCGATAATTTTGATGCCCAATGATGATAAATATGAAAGCATGAAATTTGGTCCTTTATCATTTTCCATCTAACAATCCATCTCCTTTGTCCCTTTTCATGCTAACATCCATCTTCTTTGCACTAACATTTTCCATCCGCAATCATATCGATGGCTCGCAAGTTGAATTCTTCTCTGGGTAGTGCATCAAAGTGGCTTTTTGGAATAATTTCTCAATTGGTTTTTGAAAATTTGAGAAATTTTTCGAGGGGGCATAGGTCTATCCCACCTTCACCAGGGCATCTTTTGACTGAATTTCTTTGACACAACATGATGAAATGCATAATATTAAAGAGGGGGAAAATGTAGACACTGAAAAATGTCCCGAGTTCGTGAGCGTCATTTTCTTGGTCATCATCCTTCAAGAATTGAATAATTTTAATTATTTAATTATCCCTAACCATATTCCTCTATTAATTAAATAATTTTAATTATTTAATTAATTCACTTTCTAATCTCTATTTTATCCTGATCAATTAAATAAATTAATTGTGTTGTTAATATCTCCCTTTTTTCAATAATTAAATTAATTAATCTTTATTTAATCATTTTCTTGTCATATTTCGTCTCTGGTTAAATAATTAATATTAATTATTTAACTATTCACTCCCTCTTTTAATTCATCTATTACTAAATAATTTTCAAAATAATTTTAATTGTCCATGTGTCTTTTGCATTAAATAATTAAGTCAATTTAATTATTTAACCCCCCTTTCCACATTTCCTCTCATTTAATTCAAATAATTATGTAAATTATTTTAATTGAAAATCCACTTGTCCATTTTCTCCATTTTCCCTTTTTCTCGAATAAATAATTCAAATGAATTATTTATGCCTCCATTTTGGTGAAAGATGCCTTGCTCATTAATCTCTTTCATGGCCTTCATTTTTGTCATAGTTGTTGACATCAAAGCCTTCATTTCCCACCTCTTCTTGGTACATCGATTCTCGATCGTTGATCTTGGCATCTTTCTATAAGCCCGATCTTGATCGTCTCTTTTGTAACCTCCCTCTCATCAATCCTCATTCATCAATCTTGGAATATTTCTAGATGATTGATCTCAATTGTTCATTTGAATGGTTTTCTATAAAATTTTCCTTCCTCTCCCATTTTTTCCTTGACAACCATTTATCTCCAACTTTCTACTTACTATTTGTAGGTATTTGCACAAGTCTACTTCAAACTCTATGGGTAATGATTGCAAAAGGATAAATAGGAGAGAAAAGAGAAGTGATTCAAGTGCAAGAATAGGGAGTATTTTGGTTTGATGCTTTCATTTTACTTATGTTTTTTTTGTTTTCTCTTGCTTGGATGTGGTTTGTAGCTTAGAAGTGTTGGTTGCCACTTTATCTAGGCTAGAATTTATTTAACCTCATCTTCAACCTTCAAAACTAGGGTAATCTCCACCCCAAAGAGAAACATTGGCATATTCAACCAATAAAATATATTTACCCCACTTAATCATAAAAGCTTCAAAGAGAAAAGGTGGGTCAAAGCAACAATCCTTTAAAACCAAGACAATAAGGAGCTAAACTGAGTTTGAACCATCAAAACAAGCCAAGAACAGGGGAAAGCATCCAAGAAAAGAGACTTTATCCCAAAATAAGAAGCCTTGAAAGGAGACCAAGAAGGCACTAGAAAGAAACATGAAGCAGTAATAAAACTACATCAATGGAAAGCCAAATCCCACAACCATGAGAAAACTCGAAAGAATAGTCACAAGAGAAAACATACCCATCAAGAGCCAAGAAATAATAGACGAAGCACGAGCTGAAAATAGCCCAACCAAACCTGGAAATTGGCTCAAAGACAAGTCTATTGTAGAAAATGGGATACCATAGGGGCAGACCAATACACTCTACCACTAAAAATAGAGCACCAAAAATGATATCCACAAAGAGAGAGGAGCACCTTAACTTGTCCAAAGAAACCAACAACCAAAAGGAGGCACAAAAAAACCACTCAGCTAAGAGTTCAGCACCACCAACAAATAGCCAAAGAAAGAGGCAAATTCAATGAAGGAGAACCTATGCCTTCACCCCAAAATACCCAATCAAAAAACCAG
Source organism: Sequoiadendron giganteum (assembly GCA_007115665.2). Lineage (NCBI taxonomy): Eukaryota > Viridiplantae > Streptophyta > Pinopsida > Cupressales > Cupressaceae > Sequoiadendron > Sequoiadendron giganteum. The sequence continues at coordinate 309,082,922 of CM021100.1, forward strand.
ATTACCATCAAGAAAGGAAACACATCGCAATAAAAGGAAAACCCAACAAAATAATGCCATCAAAGAGCCCACTGAGGAGAATATGATTTTCATCCCCCAACTGAGCTCCTAACACTGCATATTTAACACTAAAAACCAGAAGCTCAGAGAGTAGAGAAGCCTTGCAAGACCCACCAAAAGAACCCACAACAAGAATTGCCTCTAGAAGGTTCTCAACACCCTTTGCATGTGTATATTCGTCCTCAGATTCAAACACCTCCATAGATGCTCCCTCCCCTGATTTCAAACCTAGACTCCCACTTGAACTCTTTCTCATCACTTTATTCCAACCTGTCAATGGGGTTTTTTGCACTTCTCAACACAGGTAGTGTTAGGACTAGGAAAATCCCACATTTTTCACCAGCCTCCATTAATTTGTCTTCTTTCTCCCACTAAAAATCACCATAAATTGATCTCATGATTAAGGCAAGTCGCTCAAAATTGTGTGACAAGATCCATTCCACAGTCCCATAAATATGGCCTTCTACATAGTGCATACAAATATTCCATCGATCATAACAGAGCAAAACCAAAAAGCAATGGATCTATGTGCCTTTGATTTTTTTCCTCAAGCTCTCTCTTTATTGTCATTTTTTATTTCATACCTAGCCAAAATATAGTAGAAATGACTCTCATATCATGAATAATTTCCCCTTATTGGAGAGATCATACATATGTCTTCTCGATCAATAAGTCACAAATCCTTAATTTGAGTTCTTTTTGTATGTCGAGAAGAGATACACAAGTTCACACTGATCATTAACTGCATGAATGGTAGTTAAACAACATCAGGGAGATAGGAGCTAGGTCACAGCGATCCAAAAGCCCCAAAGATAACAAGAATGCATAATCAAGAGGATAGAGCCTATCGTTCCATTGATGTGTGTCTGTCGGCATGAGAAAAGTAGTCAGACCAAAAATTTTGAGTCATGTCGAGCTTCAAAGTTACACCGATGGAGACTTCATTGGCAAAAAACACATATATTCCTACCAATGAAACTAATGGGTTGTTGTGTTGGGGAGATATATATCATCAGCTCGTGTTCCTCGGATCTCACCGAATGTATGGGTCAAACCGATGAAATCAAGCTGAAGATAACTAATGTGGATTAATCGGGAAGACAATGCTTATCATCCTCCCAAAGAGAACTTATCGGCAAGAACAAGGTGGTCTAAATAAAATTTTCAAATCAGGTCGAGCTCACAAGTCATACCAATAAAAATCCCATCCGTAAGAAATATATTTCCTCTTGCTGATAAAGTATGTGAACAAAGCGTGGAAAAGAAGAATCAAAAAGACATATAGGGTCAGAGTGTATTTCTCAGGTCTCCTCGACTATACAGGTTACACCAATAGCCCAACAATATGTGATCTCATTGGCAAGAAATATTTTGAAGCCCCTGATAGAGTAAGCTACACCAATGAAATAAGTTTTGGGGAGAGTCTTGCCAATTCATCCAAGTGAATGAATCGGTAAAGAAAACACATAGGGGCGATTAAAGACATCAAGGTAATACTCTATTCTCTTAGTGATGGTCTTGGTCATGCCCATGCGAATGAGAACGGATCATTGCACAATGAACTCTTCCTAGTAGTATTGTGCTATGTCTTAATACAGATGTTTAGTGTGGTATACATTCTTCTAGTATCTCGTCGGTCTCAACATCTAGCAAAGAAGCTACCTAAGGTAAATGTAAAGGATAATTACTAAAATTTATTTTTCATGAAGATGTGAAATAGAGATTAAAGTTAAAATATTTAATTTTCCAAAGGAAAGTAATTAGATATGTTGCCGAGAATAATATTTGCACTAGATAGATGTTGTGAAGATTTGTAGCCCTAAAAATAATGTTTATATGCCAGTGAAATCAAAGGAAGGGGAAGGAGAGAGGTAGGAAATCACCAGTAGTTGATAGGTTGATCAATTTATGAAACAAACATTTATGCTATGTATTACAAAATATTTTGAAGTAATAAAATGGACAAGAAGATTTAATATGGTGGCATATACTTGGTGTCTATTTTTTGTTGAATTAAACAATTATCTGGCTATCTCCATATTGTTATTTCTACGCTATTTGAATTTGTGTCTCCAAGTCAATATTTCAGTTTCATCAGAACAAATTTGCTATTTTGTGTGATCAATTTGGTTGGTTTTTGTTAAAAGAGTTAAAACCCTTTTGATTGATTACAGTAACTTGGAGTTAACATTTGGACTAGGAAGAAGAGCTAGGTAGTTGATAAGATTATCTGGTTGTCTCCAAGGTTGACATTTCCTTATTATTTAAATTGATATATCAAGGATGTTTTCAATTTATCAAGGCACATTTATTATTCTTGTGTGGTTTAGTTAACTGGCTCCTTCAAGGAAGGATTAATTTTTTTTATTTAATCACAGTAATTTGGAAAAGGTCATTTGGATCAATAAGAAGAATCTACTACTCACATCCTTGCATGTTTATACTAGGTATAAAAAAGTATAAGTTCCAAACAATTAGAATTGTAGCCAACTAGTAAGTCACATATCATTTACTTCTTGACTCCATTTACCCAATAGGAGTAGGCACTGGTCATCCCATTACATTTTAGAATTTTATAAAATTTATTCATACATTCACATTTCAAATTTTAGTAGGATTAGTTAGTAAGCTTTCATCTATCCCACTTTATACCATTGTGGATAGATCCATAAATTCAATTAATTTATACAATTCTAAACCTGCTTCAGCTATTAAGGTCCACCCACCTAGGTCTAGCAGATCTTGAAGTGCAAGGAGTCATTAACTGAATAGGTTATCTCCATACATTGGTTCAGATACGTTGCAAGTCTAATCATAGAGCTTGGCATACTCTTAGGATTTGTAACCTACATTTCTAAGATCCAACTATTTGGTGACTCTACTGGGGAGAAATCAACATTGAATCCAAGCCTTTGTTGGTATAGAGTCATAAAATTCACATTCTCATTCACCTAATTTCACAGGGGATTCCGCTTGGGTAAACCAAGAATAATTTCAAAATCTATTTCATTTTCCTAATTTTGAGAAAAGTAGGTGGTGAATTTGTTAAAATTGGTAAAATAATGCATTAAAATTGGTAAAATAATGCATGAAAATTTTGGAACAACACTATTTTCATTCAAAAATAAAAGATAAAAAGATTTTGCAAATTTCTTGTCAAGATGTCAGAAGAAGTGAGAAGGTAACAGTTAATAGGAAAGTGTAAAGAATTGGACCAACAACTACTACAATTGGGAGTCAAATGTGTTCCAGATGCATCACAAGATATGTCATTCTACAATAAGAATGGATATGTAGATGCAAGAAGACCTTGGACACCACAAGTGCCACATAATGTAACTAGGAATTTTGGCAATGGAGGTATTGCATATCATGCACAACATAACATTTCTTCACCACAATCATTAAAAAAAATAAATGCTTATCTTGTCCCTCCTAGTTAGAGATTAGTAAGCTATCAAGATCATGAATATAATTAGTATGGTGGGAATTATCAATATCACACTTCATGTCAAAATCTGCAAAGCAATTTCATCCCCCTTGGCAATATCAATCCAAGGTTACAACAAAAAGTAGAAGTACAACAACAACTGATACTTATCCAAATAAGGGTATTGGATCTATAAATTTACAAACCACTTGATTTAAGAAATATTCAGGGCTATCCAAATCCTTATCCATGTAAGATTCTAGAACTAGTGCAACATCCCTAATTTTCATGGAGAAGGATATAAATCAGCTCATAAGCATGTACAATGATTTTGGGATTTCATTATGGACTTTCAAATTTATTCCGAAGATGTCATTATGAATTTTTTTCTAAGATCTATTGGGGATAATGCATGGAAATGGTTTATAGGATTACCTATGCAAAGTATATCTTCATGGGAAGATTTCAAAGGATTATTCTTGAACCAATATAAAGACAATATTGGTATCACTAATGAGTATGGAGAAGCTGATTGAGGGACATAGCCAATGGAGGAAACATGTACAAGTGAAGATTAGAATGAGATTTATCCAGATCCAAATGAAGATGAAATTATGGAGGGCCAATCCTCCACCTCGGAAGATGACTATAGTATTGAAGATACTGCTGAAAACACACTACCTAAAGAATATATCAGTAATACAGATGATATGGAGGAGCAACCCTATATGCATTGGAAATAATACATTAAAAAATGAAATAAAAAGGATCAGTCTACCTTACAATAATGAAGAGGGCAATGACTGTGATCAATCTATAAAGGATGGGTTTGCAAGTGAAGATGATTGTTATGTTAGCCTACATGATGAGGATGAATATGTAGAAAATATATCTTTCATATCAGATTATGACTATGAGAACAATGCATACTGTGAAGAATCAATTAGAAATCCATATTTTGATGACAAGCCTATGGATTTTAATTTACAGCAAAGGGATTCTTGTAGGTCTTTTTGAGATTCAGAGGAAGAGGCATCTCTAGATAACCAAGATGATATATCAAGTTTCTAAACAAATAGATGTGGTAGTAATGCATCTTATTTGTCATTTTCTAGTGATCTTGAGCTTCATTGTGATGATGAAAAAGGTGAAGAGTACATCAATGGTGAAATGGACGAATAAGCATGTTCACTCAGTAGTGAACAAATTTCAAATTTTCTGACAATAGAATATCAAAAAAATACACATAAGAATAATTTAAAAATTTCATCTTCAACATTCATTTTATTTGGCAAGGAAATTACTTTGTGTGACTATAATGATGGAACCCTGGAAGCTGATCAAAATCTCGTGTTTGTCCCTATTCAAAAGGAGGTATATAAATTAGAACTGATGGCCTCTGAAAATGACATTTTTTCACACATCATGGATAACATGTTTTTAGCATTATTTGGTTTAAATGATGACTGTATGAATCCAAACATTGTTTCACTACCAATTAGTGATATGGAAGAGGTGGAAAATGTTTCAGACCTGATTATCCCAAAAGAGATTGATGTGGTAGACTCCCCAGACACATATGAGAAGCATTTAGATGATGGAATGAGCAACATGAAGGAGCATAATTATTCATCCAGATTGCATTGATGGCCTCATAATGATTTGAGATTTTCTATACACTTATGATAAAGAGAACAATCGGTATTCTCATTTTTTAGATCAGCCAAGAGGTCAATTTACAATACATGACAGTGAGAAGGGCAATGAAAAGTGTTGCGTTAGAAGTGAGTACTCTTTATATGGAAAGAGTGTATCACATATTGATGGAATATTTTAGACTATATCAAATCATGAACTGCAAAATGATAAAGAGAACATGGGTCAAGTTGAACATGATGTTATTCTAAAAAAATTCAATGGTAGTGATAGGGAAGATTGCATGAAAGTTTTCAAGAGGAATCTAATGAACTCATATAAAAACAAGGTGTATGATAGGGGAAAATAAGGACCTTTCTTTTTTGTTGGCCTTGTGTCATTAGCTGTGGTGTGGGTTTTACAAAACTATATCAATTCATCACAGGAAAGAGTTTGAGTCTATTGTTTAATAGAAAAAGAAACTTGGTCTACTCTCCTAGAGACTTATATTCTTGATATGCACATAGGGGGCATACATCCCCAGTCAGAGCCACTATTAGGAATTTGAAAATCTCACATTTTTCAGTAGCCTCCATCCATTTTTCTTCTTGCTCCCACTAAAAATCACCATACTTTGATCTCATGATTAAAGCAAGTCACTCAAAATTGTTTGGAAGATCCATTCCATAGTCACATAAATATGGCCTTCTACATAGTGCATACAAATATTTCTCTGATCATAATAGAGAAAAACCACAAAGAAATTGATCTATGTGCCTTTGAGTTTCTTCCTCAAGCTCTCTCTTTATTGCCATTTGTCATTTTATGCCTAGCCAAAATATAGTAGAGCTGACTCTCATATCATGAATAATTTCCCCTTATTGGAGAGATCATACATATGTCTTCTTGATAAATAAGTCACAAATCCTTCATTTCAGTGTTTTTTGTATCTCAGGAAGAGATACAGAAGGTCACACCGATCAAAAACCCCATGAATGGAAGTTAAACAACATTGGGGAGACAAGAACTAGGTCACAGTGATCAAAACGCCCCAGAGATAACAAGAACACATAATTGAGAGGACAGAGCCTATCCTTCCACCGATGTGAGTCTGTCGGCATGAGGAAAGTAGTCGGAGCAAAATTTTCAGGTCATGCCAAGCTTGAAAGTTACACTGACGAAGACTTCATTGGCAAAAATACATATATTCCTACCAATGAAACTAATCGGCTATTCTGTCGAGGAGATATATATCATCAACTCATGGTCCTTGGATCTCATCGAATGTATGGGTCAGATCGATGAAATCAATTTGAAGATAGCTAATGTGGATCAATCGGGAAGACAATTCTTATCGTCCTACCAAAGAGAGATTATCGGCAAGAACAAGGTGGTTGAAAGAAATTTTTTAAATTAGGTGGAGCTCACAAGTCATACCAATATAAATCCCATCAGTAAGAAACATATTGCCTCTTGTCGATAAAGCATGTGAACAAAGCGTGGAAAATAAGCATCAAAAAGACATATAGGGTTGGAGTGGATTTCTTAGGTCTCCCCGACTATATAGGTGTATAGGCGCGAATTTTCACCCCAAATGCAAATTCCCCTTTTACCATTTTCCACTTTAGAAAACCAAATTTGAAGGAAAATTTCCACCTAAGCCCACTATTTTCGTTCCTCTTGGTACCTCTTTTGTCTGTCAATGGTGGCATTTCTATCAAGGATGCCCACGTGGTGCATAGACATCCACCTGGTGGGTAGAAATCCATGCAATGCACTTACGTCCCTGATAGATTCCTGCATTTGGAGCCTATAGAGGTGTTACCATTCCCATTGGGAGTCGAATTGTAATTCCCTTTTCGGTTGATTGACCCGAATATGGTCATTTTCTTCCCTCTTTCCTTCATATTCACTCACTTTCATTCATTCTAGGGAAATTTCATCTTTCATAGACTCTAAGCAGTCTTCTTAGCATTCCCACAGTCTCTTCACAAGCTCCAAGCAGCTTCCTGACCATCTCTTCAAACACTTTACACTTCATAGCAGCAACATCAACACTCCATCACTTCAGTAGAGCAAGTGTGGAACAAAACACCATGGTAGCAGAGGCTTGATTTCCTCTCATTTTCTCCCCCACTAGCCTTCAGTGCTATGGGAAGAGGTGGTAATATTTCACTCCTCTCCTCTATTACTTGGTTCAGTAGCATAACATTTTTTTGTAGTACTTTTGTGTTCACTTCATTTCCTACTTTTCTATCTATCTTCTTGGCTATCCGTGGAGGTGGGAACACCAAAACAGGGGTCTGACTGAGGCAGACCCCTATATAGCCCCAACACTTTCTCTCTATCTCTCTTGTGTAGGTATTGAAGACATTCACAAGCTAGAGGCTTCATCACTCACACCTAGTTGTAAACGTTTTCTTTCCCTTCCTTGTCCTTATCTAATTCACTTCTATTTAAGCTTTATCGCTTTCTATCATTTCTTACAATCTAGAAGTTCTCAGAAGTCAAATTAGAAGCATTCACTTTGTTTTTCTTTGTGATAAATCTCTTTCTGGTCCGTACAAGATGCCAGCGTGTCGTGATGTCATCTATATTCTACGCTGACGTCTTTTGGCCGAGAGCTTGTCAGTTTGTCCAAAGAATCTCTGTGATTTTCTCTTTTTGATTCTATAACTCTCATCATTGTTCTTTGAGGTAGTTTAGGTCATTTCTCCTTGTGAGGCTCTCTAAGTGAAGAGAACTCATGAGAAGTGAAGCCCCCCCTTCTCTACATTTTGGTGAACCAGACGTGAAGAACACATTTTTCGAAAACTAGGAATTTATTTACCCCTACTTGGTGGGGTCATAACTTTTGACTCGGTGCTCAGAATTCAAAACCGTTTCCACCGTTGGAAAGATTTTCTAGAGAACTTGTTCAATCCCTAAAATACTAGTGCCTTTGGGAATTGAATTTTAGGGAGCGATGCAAGTTTCAACCCAAAATTCCACTTTGAAGACCTCCGAAAATGCAAATTACTAGAACATAGAAAATACCAAACAAATTGTAATGGATTTAATATCTTCTTTTATTAGTTCTATATCCAATCTTGTTCAAAATATTAATGATGTTCCATTTCATGTATGTGATGGTGACTTGGCTTTACCCATGTCACTTGGTGTCTTTGATCCTTCTCACGAAAGTCCTCTTGTTTTAGAGGATATTTTGTTGCAAGAAGATGAAATCATTCATACCTTTATAAATGTTACTCTACCTTTTGTTCATTCCAATGCCTTCTCTTCTAGATATGATGCATTTGTGAATGATGAATCTTCTACTCCTTCCAATGCACTCTCTTCTAGGGACGTTGTATTTGTGAATGATGAATTCTTTATCTATTCTAGTGCACTCTCCTCTAGAGATGATGCATTAGCGAATGTTGAATCGCCTTCCACATTTGATCTTGTTTGGATCGATGTTGAGAATATGTCTTCGAATAATCATTCCACTAGTTGTAATGATTCTATAAATGTAATCTATGTCTCTACTGCCTCTCAAAGGCCTAAGAGACCAATCATTCACTTGACTCCAGCTAGTCCTTCTCCTAAAAGGGTTTGGTCTATTGATGGTGTTCCATTTGATAGTGATCCACTTGACCTTTCTAAGGCTCCCTCTTGTAGAGTGATAGCTCATACCTATGATAATAGAATGAATAAACAACCAATAATTCCTCAACCACCTAATGATTATGATCTTGTCGAGCAACCTCAGGTTACTTCGGCTAAGATCTCACTATGGGACTTGCTTCAATTTTCCCTGGTTTATCAAGGTATGCTTCAGGAAGTGTTGCAAAAGATCCTCTTGCCTTCTTTCGCTAGGCTAGTAGATGTTGATGCATTAATGTCCTATATTCATGCGGATTTTCCGAATATCACATTCTATCCTTAAGAACTCCCGTCTTTAGAAGTATAGAAGCAAGAAGACCCTCTAATGATTATAGTTAACATTAATAAGATTGGCATTAGACGTAATATCATTGACACTGGTTCAACGCTTATTATATGTAGCATTGATCTATTTCCTATGATTAATGTTGATCCATCCTTTATTAATGCTTCTTCTATTGGCATTCATGGGTTCGATAATGTTAGGAGACAAGCTCTAGGTACAATAGAACTACCTCTATAGCTTGGACATGTTACTATACCTACTCTTGTATATGTTATGTTAGAGAAGTTACCTTATAACCTCCTTCTTGGTAGACTGTGTATTCATGTTATGGGTGCAGTCCCGTCTACCTCGCATAAATCAATCAAGTTTGTTTGCAATAACTGAGTGGTCACATTCAAAGCTGACCCTGATGCTAAGAACTTATGTCAGATGGCAAGTGCTATTCAATCTTCAATTGTGCCTACTCTTATTCCTTCAGTATCTTCCAATGTGTCGATGTTTACTCCATCAATACCTAATACAAAGGATACTCTTGAGATAGATGTCCCTATAGAAGATCCTTCTGAAGAGACAAAACTTGAGTCTGCCTCTTCTCAAGGGAGTGTGTGTCTTGGTGATGGTTGGGGTCCTTTAGAATTTACAAATTCCTTCATTCAGGAATATAAAGTCGACCCAATCCTCATAGACCCTTTGATAACATCATTCACACCCATTATCAAAGATGACTAGTCCTTCACATCTCGGGATAATGTGAATGTGAATTGTAATGTTCATAGTGTTGATCCTCCTTCTAAGGAGGATGATTACACCTCTGCTAAAGAGGATAATGTTGGAATTCCTAATAAAGAGGATGATGGTGATCCTATAGAAGATCATGTTCCCCCTTGCTAGAATAATGCTCTCTATGTAGATCCCCCCTCTTCCCAAGATTTGCAAACATGTCATGGCCCCGACTTTAAGATTGTCTCTAAGTATGGCTATGAGAGTAAAGGTTGTGGGTGTAACAAAAAAGGCATGCAGGTCCCTATAGAATTTGCACCTCGCAAGTGTAATCTAGGGCTTGGTCGCTCAAATGAATAATCTAAGCAGAAACCACGGTTGAAATTTGGCGTGATGTCGGCTCAACCTCCATCTCGCAGATTGGTCTATCCTCCTTTGTCTTTTGTCTTTGTATCTACTTCTAGTGAGTATTCAAACTTTTCTCCACAAGATAAAGGGTTGCTTCCTGATCCTCATCCTTTATTTGATCAAGAGCATATTTTTTTGTGGCCTCTTAAAGACCACTTGATTATTCTTCCTCCTACATGCAAAAAATATCATAAGCATGATCATGAAAAATATTCCTTCTATGCATACCATCGAGTTCTTGGCCATTCCACTATTTAATGTAAGGCCTTGAAGGACAAAATACAAAAAATTCATGATTCAAGTGTTGTCACTCATTGATTTGCTGATGCACCTGCCTCTTGTTCAAATTAAAATGGATATTGAGGTTTACCTCTATCCTATTCCAAATATCTTGCATGGTTCTCCTCCCCTTTATGTTGGGGACAGTGGTAACTCGTTCTATAGATGTGTGTCCTTCTTAAGGACCCCTTGTTATCTCTATGTCTTTTGAATGAAGCATCCCTTGAGAAGACCCCCTTTTCTTTCGAAGGGTTCCCAAGGGACCTCTTTGAAATATTTTCTCCTTCAATTCACCTCTTTGTGTCTAACTTGGGGGCAACTCGAATAGAATTACTTCACATGTTGGCATCTAGCTTGGGAGCAGACCAACTAGACTTGTTTCACATCTTTATGTCTAGCTTGGGGGTAGCCTGACTATACTTCACTTTTCAAGAAACGTGTCCCTTGAGTGGACACCTTTGAGAGCCTTACAACTTAGTGATGGTTTGTGTGACTATCCGTTCACTGGTCTATGTGGCCGCTTCTTGACATGTTCTATCTGCAGGTAAAAATATCGCCATCTCTGACTCTGTGAAGTCCCCTTCGTTTGGTTTCCTTCATGTGAGAGTTCTTGGAGGCTACCTTCCTTTCAGGTCTATGGTTTCCTTCATGTGAGATTTCTTGGAGGATACCTTCCTTGTAGGTCTACATGTCTATGAGGCACTTTCTTGGTTTCCTTCATGTGAGAGTTCTTGGAGGATACCTTCCTTGCAGGTCTATAAGGCACTTTCTCAGTTTCCTCATGTGAGAGTTCTTGGAGGATACCTTCCTTGTAGGTCTGTGGGTCTATAAGGTTCTTTCTTTCTTTAGCCTCATAGCTCCATGAAGTTATGAAGTCCTTTTCTTGTCCTGCACTCTCGAGTTTTCCAGACCACGTTCTGCTTCCTTGATAGTTCAGGTGTACATTCCTTACTCTACTTATTACTACTCTACTTTACCAAAGCACTCACTAGTACTCATGGTTGATAAAGTGGGGGAAAAATGTATAGCCGTGAATTTTCACTCCAAATGAAAATTCCTCTTTTACCACTTTCCACTTTAGAAAACCAAATTTGAAGGCAAAATTCTACCTGAGCCCACTGCTTTTGTTTCACTTGGCACTTGTTTTGTGTGTCGGTGGTGGAATTTCTATCAAGGATTCCCATGTAGTACAAAGGCATCCCTGATAGATTCTCGCATTTGGAGCCTACAGAGGCATTACCATTCCCATTGGGAGTCAAATTTTAACACCCTTTTTGGTCGACCGACCTAAATATGGTCGTTTTCTTCCCTCTTTCCTTCATATCCACTCACCTTCATTCATTCCAGGTCTAGTTGATCTTTCATAGACTCTAAAAATTCTTCTTAGCATCCCAAAATCTCTTCACAAGCTCCAAGCATCTTCCTCACCATATCTTCAAACACTTTACACTTCATAGAGACAACATCAACACTCCATCACTTTAGTAGAGCAAGTGTGGAACAAAACACCATGACAAAAAAGGATTGAGATCCTCTCATTTTCTCCCACACTAGCCTTCAATGCTTTGGGAAGAGGTGGTAAGCTTTCAATCCTCTCCTCTATTACTTGGTTGAGTAGGATAGCAGTGTTTTGTAGTGCTTTTGTGTTCACTTCATTTCCTACTTTTCTATCTTCTTGGTTGTTTGTGTAGGGGGAAACACCGAAATGGGGTTCTGACTGAGGTAGACCCCTATACAACCCCAAAAATTTCTCTCTATCTCTTGTGTGCAAGTATTGAAGACTTTCATGAGATAGAGGCTTCATCACTCACAACTGGTTGTAAGTGTTTCCTTTCCCCTATCTTTTATCTACTTCACTTCTTTTTCAGCTTTATTGCTTTCTATCATTTCCTTACAATCTAGATTTTCTCAAAAGTCAACTTAGAAGCATTTTTCTATTTTATATGATAAACTCACTTTTTTTTCCATATGAGATGTCAACGTGCCTCTAGGATGCTAGCACGCCACATTGTCATCCATATTCTACTTTGATGTCTTTTGGCTGAGAGATTGTCAATTTGTCTAGAGAATCTCTGTGACTTGTACTTTTTGATTCTAGAACTCTCACCCCTGTTCTTTGAGGTATTTTAGGGTAGTTCACCTCATGAGGCTCTCTAAGTGTAGAGAACCTGTTAGTAGTGAATACCCCTTCTCTACAACAGGTTACACTGATAGCCCAATAGCATGTGATCTCATCAGGTAGAGATATCATATTGGTAAGAAATATTTTGAAGCCCTAGATAGAGTAAGCTACACTGATCAAAGAAGTTTCAGGGAGATTCTTTTCGATTCATCCAAGTGAATGAAGTGCTAAGGAAAACACATCAGGAAGATTAAAGACGTCATGGTAAAACTCTATTCTCTCAATGATGGTCCTATTCATGCCGATGTGAATGAGAATGGATCACTGCATCATGAACTCTTCCTAGTAATCTTGTGCTATGTCTTAATATAGATTTTTAGTGCGGTATAAATTCTTGCAATATATCGCTAGTCTTAGCATCTACCAAAGAAGCTACCTAAGGTAAATGCAAAGGATAAATACTAAAATTTATTTATCACGAAGATGCAAAATGGAGACTAAAGTTAAAATATTTAATTTTCCAAAGGTAACTAATTAAATATTTTGTCGAGAATAATACTAAAGAGTTGCATCGAAAAGAAGATTTTCACTAGACAAATGTTGTGAAGAGTTATAGCCCTAAAACTAATGTATATATGCCAAGTGAAATCAAAGGAAGGGGAAGGAGAGAGGTAGGAAATCATTAGTAGTCGATAGGTTGATCAGTTGCTGAAACAAAATATTATGCTATGTATTACAAAATATTTTGAAATAATATAATGGACAAGAAGATTTAATCTGGTGGCATATACTTGGTGTCTATTGTTTGTTGAATTAAGCAATTATCTAGTTGTCTCCATACTATTATTTTTGTGCTATTTGAATATGTGTATCCAAGTTGATATTTTAGTTTCATTAGAACACATTTTCTATTTTGTGGGATCAATTTGATTGGTTTTTTTTTAAAGAATTAAAACCCTTTTGATTGATTACAGTAAATTGGAGGTAACATTTGGATCAGTAAGAAGAGTTGGGTAATTGATAAGATTATCAGGTTGTCTCCAAGGTTGAAATTTCCTTATTGTTTAAATTGATATATCAAGGATATTTTCAATTTATCAAGGAACATTTGTTGTTCTTGTGTGGTTGAGTTAACTTGCTCGTTCAAGGAAGGATTAAACTCTTTTAATTAATCACAATAATCTGGAGAAGGTCATTTGGATCAATAAGAAGAGTCTGTTAGTCACATCCTTGCACCTTTATACCAGGTATAAGCAAGTATAAGTCTCAAACAATTAGAATTGTAGCCAATTAGTAAGTCACATATCATTTACATCTTGAGTACATTTACCCAATAGGAGTAGGCACTGGTCATCCCATTCCATTTTAGAATTTTATAAAACTTATTCATACATTCACATTTCAAATTTCAGTTGGAATAGTTAGTAAGCTTTCATCTATCACACTTTATTCCATTGTGGATAGATCCATACATTCAATTAAGTTATACAATTCTAAATTTGCTTCAGATATTAAGGTCCACTTGCCTAGGTCTAGCATACCCTGAAGTGTAGGGAGTCATCAACCGAGTAGGTTATCTCCATACATTGGTTCAGAAATGTTGCAAGTCCGATCATAGATCCTCACATCCTCTTAGGATTTGTAACCTGCATTTTTTAGATCCAATAGGAAACAGATAAGCTTTCTACCTTTCTTGAAAGGTAATTTATGCATCTAAATTATAAAAAATCACCCCAAGGTTTCTTGGGTGTCTGGTTATGACAATGCTTGGAATAGTTCAATTGGTTGATCTGATTTTCTGGTAATCACAAAGGGCATGGAGGGAATTGGATCTGAAAAAGGAGTTTATGAATTTTTCAAGTGGATGCACAATTTCTGCAAGTTTAGGACAGCAAGCTAAAACTCCTCTTTACTCATCAAATATGACTTTGTGATGATGTTGGAACTTTATTCTAACTCCAATTTTTAAAGAAAGGTGAAAAGGGAAAAGGGATAAGAAGTTTCCTAAACGTGCAACTAATGTTGAACAATAACAATGGAGGATGGTGTACTAGAAAACCTTCCTCAAACTAAGTTCCACTTAACACAGGAAAGCCTATAGTCTCAACAAACTAGTGCAATATTCCAAGGTCTGTAGAGATTGAATAGAATTTCAAATTTCAGCATTGGAAATAAGATCAGACAAACTTTACAAAGAAGTTTATCATTAATAAGCATTAAAAAATATGATCCGGGAAGACATTAAACACAACAACATATTCCACCATTAAAGCACAACAAGAACTAACAACTAATGCAAATTGAAACTAGAAAAAAAAAAACTAAAATCTAAGATTGGTAGAATGAATCATGCACACATGTGGAGAAAACACTAGAATCCATCAAAATAATGTTATTCTCATTAAATTTCTGCAGCATGCCTTTACACAACAACTCATCTCTCTTTCAAAATGAGAGGATTCGCCTATTTATAGTTTTCCAAAAGAAAAATTAATGGACATGACTAAATTTCCTTATGTAGCTCAGATTCATTTTACATTAGGGTTTCACCTACCCCTAAATATATGACAATATAAAATACATCCTTGTCTTTTCTGTCTATTGTCATCTAGTGGCTTGGCACTGTAGTAGTTTGTCCTGTAGTGGCTACCATCCTTTGTAGCTACTTTGACAGGAATG
The DNA here is from genome assembly GCA_007115665.2 of Sequoiadendron giganteum. NCBI lineage: Eukaryota > Viridiplantae > Streptophyta > Pinopsida > Cupressales > Cupressaceae > Sequoiadendron > Sequoiadendron giganteum. Next base: position 309,098,186 of record CM021100.1, read on the forward strand.
CTCATCTATAATGGGTTTTCCAACCACTTTATGAGAATTTTCATACTCCATGAATTTTCCAAATACAACCATGAGCTTCTTCTCGTCAGAGATCTCAGACCTGAGGATCTAGAAGGACACCCTCTTGATTCTTTCTATAATTTCTTTCTCATTCTCTGTGTAACTGAAGACAACCTCAACCATTTTCTTTGTCAAGATGAAAGCCCTTGCGGAAAAGTCCATAAAGTCTAGAGATAGGGTGTCACTAGCTCCTTGCTCCATTTTTTGGTGGAACAAAGGCTTAACTCTTTCTGAATCTAGCTTGAGGGCGGGCACCTCAAAATAAGTCAACAAATTCAAATATTTTTCACTATCCATCTGATGTTCGACAACCCATTCATGATCAACCTCGAGGTCATGTAGAACTTTCTCCAAATTTTCTTTCCTATATTATAGGTTCATCAAGTAATTCTCTACCAACCAATGGTCCTTTGCCATTTTCACCCCCTCTTTCCAGATATCTCATGGAAGCTTAAGAATACACTCCAATTTCGGATAAGTGATCATGTATATCTCTAGGAACTCTTTAGAGGTGCTCATCATGTCCTCTATATCTTTTCCTAGGCTCGGGTACTTGTTTTACATGGCGACCACATGGTCAATCCCTTTGTTTCCAATAGATATCACCTTGCTGAACAAAGTGGCCATAGACTTGGTCCAATTCTTACTTTTCTCCATTTTGTTGATACCTTCTTTTGAGAGCAATGAGGGCAGTGCTGACTAGTCTGTTGGAAATTCTTCTTCTATAGATATCCATTGTTGGATGTGATGGCACTCTCAAATTTTGCAAATATGAAGTTCCCATTTCAAAAAAATTGCCTCACTTTCAGAAATGCACCTGAAGAATTTGCCTAAGTGATCCATTTTGGAGGGTCATATTTTGGAACCTGTTGATTTTCAAGTCAAACCCATTTGTACACATATTCAATTGACATATTTTAACATGCATGTCAATTTTTAGCTTCCCATGATGAATTTTTCCAGGGTTTCGAAAAGCAAACCTGGAGGGTTTTGGCAATGTTTTGCTATTTGTGAACTTTTAGTTTTGCAAAGTTGCCTCCATTTGAGCTTTCATTTTGTAACTAGTTGATCATCAAGAGACAATGATTTTTGTTCTACATTCTCCCCACCTAAATGATCTTGTATTTTAGTTTTCAGAGTCTCATGAATTGATTTGCTATTTTTAGCAAATCAAAACCAAATGCAATTTGTTCAGTTTTACACCAGCATTTTTTGAAGATTTTCAGAGAGGTCGACTTTGAAATTCAATATCTCATGCAAATTGATGATTCAAGAAAATATTTCTTGCACACATACTCAAGGTACCCAAATGTACGTATGTCTCCAGTAGCAGCCTCCTAGGAGTTGATTTGCTAATATTTTTAAATTAGCAGTTGGATGAGTTTTAATTGGTTCATAATAAGTTGTTGCAAAAAGCTTGACTGAGAATATTTACAGATTAATATCTTCCACCTCGTCATATATTTTATCAATCCATTTGTTGCACTACACTCTCGGGTCAAATGACTATGAACCTACAAGTTCTCATTGCTCTGGGAGGTCGTTTCACCATTTTTTGAAGCCAATTCCAGAGCCCACATGGCTAGTTTTGCACATTTTTCACAACATGATGGATTGTGGAAACTTGATATCTTTAATTTTGCAAACATGTTAGAAAGCGGTTTTTATTGAAAACCCTATTCGCGTTTTCAATTCAGAAACACTCAGAAGGTACCTCAAATCAATTTGAGTATGAAAGTTATTTGAAAATGAAATTTATTTTAGTTGGGTCCATAGGGGACCCAACATGCGTCACATGATTTGAGGAAGCTGACATGTGAAGATAATGTTTAACTTGATGTCTCCTGATGGTTATTTGTAAAAGTGTTTTGGTTATGAGGGAAAACCCATATTATCTAGTGATGCCTCCTAAACCAATGTTGATAAATCCAAATCTTCTATTTGAGATGCAATATGAGGTCAAACTATTTGCATTTGGCTCCTGTATTGGTAGCTTCGTGTGAGGAAACAATGGTTGAGTTCTTCAATATGGACCTTTAAATAAAAATGTTTCCTCTTCCTATTTCCACAAATTTTTAAGGTTACACAGTGTGCACACCAAGCTTCTAAGATAAAGCAACATCCTATACACAAACTACATGTCAATTATGGAGGACCAAGTCATGCAAAACCATTCAAGGCTGCAAGAAACAATATAAAGGATTGATTTTAAATGGTGATTAGCTCAGAGAAAACTATTGATGGGAAATGTAGCAGCTCAAATTAGTTATTGTGTATGGTGTTGTGAATCAAATTTTGAGAATGGGTTACCCAAGCTCTTCTCCAATAAAGGGGAACATGTTATTGTTCAATGCTTGTGTGGGGATCGTTGAAGGACTCAAAGGGATGAAAAAATTGGAATATATGTGCATAATGGATTTGTTGAATAGACTTCAAAATTGAGATTGTCATTGCAACGGGTATGAAAATCCATTGAAATACAAATGAATTTTGCATTGAAGTCCATCATGGAATACCATTGCTTCATATGCATAAAATGGTTTTATTGAAAAGTCTTACAAAAAATTTTACATAGCCAATGTAAAAGCCATGGGGAACTTTTGAGCAAAAACATTCAGCCATCACGAACTGAAAGGCTACCATTGATCTGCAGAGGAGGGCACATTTTGGAGATGGGTATGCATATCCATCAAATAATAGATAGGGCATTACTTCTCAAGACTCTGGAGGGGTTCGAAGGCTATTGTACATTATTGGCATCCACAAAGGAAATACTTATGTTGCAGGCCAGATGATGGAGATCCATCGAAGCACTAAGACAAGACATCTAAGTGAATGGGGCATGATTATTGTCTCCTTGAAGAGCTTTTGGTATTCAAATACATAATAGCAATTGAAAAATCCTTGCTAACTATCACAGAGTACTTGAGGAACTGACTGCAATATATATTTTTTGTGATATGGAACATGTCTATCACCCAGTCCTGTATGATTTTTGTGGGCTTCTTGGTAGGTTTATCCATGATAATATGTTGACTATAAGAATGATGTGATTCCACTTAAGTTTAAGCATTACTCCCTCCTTTGTCTCGTGTATCTCCATATGCACAAGAGGAAGTGGAATAATCAGTTTGAAATTAGGAGATATGGGAAGGATGCACTAACGAGATAGATTATTGATAGACCTGTACAGTTATGGAATGTTCACATGGGAAAGCACTATGATGTGACCTGATCCAATGTATTTGAGGATTACTTTATTGAAGGGGTGTAGATATTTAATAGAGCACATAAGAGAATGAAGACTATGCATGAGTTGAGAGGGTTCAAGCCATTATGAAAGGGGCGCAGGTCATGGAGGCAGCCACACTAGAGATGGGGGATATCTTTTCTCAAGAATACCAATGCACAAAATAAAATAAAATTGTTGACAAGAGTTGAAAATTCTTCAGAATCCATCAAATTGGGGTATGTGACATCTTATTTTAACCTTACTTGGGCACATTATGGGTAGAGTCATGGCGTAGATCTGTGTAGTAATGGAAGAGTCGACATAAAAACGTATAAGACACATGAGCTTGTTTGACAAAATTCTCAAATAATATGGTCTAATGGAATTGTACGAAGGAAAAATAGACGCACGAGGTAGATATGCAATTTTTTTAGTAACTATCAAGAAAATGCTAGTGTGGGTCATATTGACATTCATGCCCGTGCCAAATAAAGAAATGTCATCATTGCAGAATGTTGTTGCATGGCCATGCACAAAGTGAATGTGTTGAGAATTCTTTAGAAACTTATGAGCAAAGGAAATTTGTGGTTGCATCGCCATATCTCTAGCCTGTGGAGAGAGGGTGTCTACAAGGGTTCTGTGAATGAAGGAATGTGAAATATTGTAGTTGCACGGGGAGTGTTGAAATAAAATGGTGAGAGGGGAAGTGCGTGTAGATTTTGGGCATTACAATAATAGCTGAGGGGATTCCAATGTAAAGGGTTGGGATGTTTCTTGGAATGCATTTGCAGATATTTCTGAGTATAGTTTCAGAAACATTTAAGAAAATGCATTTGGAGGTTGTGAGGCTACACTCCACAAATGCTATCACCATACATGTTGCTTGCACCAAGGAGAATGGAGGCTTCCAAAGCTTAGTTAAACAACTACAAGGGGTGGCCACAATAATAGTTGGGGGGGGCATCGATCCATAGAATGAAGGAAATATCTTCATCTTAGACATGTGTGTATGCAGCAAAAGTGTATCAAAATGTATCAAAAATTTTTGAGGGAGACTTAGTTGCCATTGCCAAGCTACAGGGCAGCTGAACTCCAAACGAAGAAAGAAGGGCTTGAGGAAATGGCAAAGGATTAGGGCAATAAAAGGGGTGGAGATGAAATCCAACGACAGAGGACTAGGATGGATGTGCAGCTGAATCCTAGTCATTCCCCGCCATTTCGTGGGATAAAGGTACAAGTTTTTTAATTCCCCCAAGTTAGTGAAATGCTGACACATGGCAGGTGTGGGCCTAGGATAAATTGAATTCCCAGGTATAACTTAAGTTGTTCGATGAAAATGCTAAAGTGGGCTTTTATATTTTTTTAAAAGGGCGAAGGTTTTTTGAAAATATAAGGAGCCCAATAAAGTTAAAGGGGCCCGATGAGTTTTTTTTAGAAGGAAAGCATTTTAATAAAACAATAAAGGTTGGATGTCTTAATATTTTAAAGACTTCATTGTTTTCTTTTAAAAGAAAGGCATTAAAAATGTGCCCAGATAAAATTTTGGTAAAGTGATGATAAAAACAAAAGCCTAAGGTGAAATATTTTAGAGGTGAATTAAATGTGCCCATAAACATTTAAAATGAAAATTTTAAATGGTGAAGTAAAAGTGCACAGGAGGATTTTTTGAAGTGAATAATTATTCACTGAGAGGAATATTTTGGTGACAGGGGAAGATAAATAATGTTTTAAATAAAATATTTAAAACATAAAGTGTTGGGAGAATATTTTACTTTATTAAAAGTAAAATAATGTGCAGCTGCAACATAACAAAAAGGTAGAAACAAATATTTCATGGGTAGGGGCATTTTCACTTCCAGGGGTAAAATAGAGAGAATTTCCATGGGCTGATTTTCTGTTGCAAAATAACTTGGGCAAAGACAATATTGAGAGGAAAAAGTTTTTTATTGATGAGAGAGGAGAAATTTTCTTTAGTTTGATGATCAACGGTGAAGAGGTTTCCAAATGGCATCTCCAGATCAGATTTAGGGCTTCTTCTAGATCCTTCTTTTCTCATTTGAGATGGGTTCTAAGGCTGGGTATGGGGCTGGGCTAGATAGAAATTGCTAAGTCTGAGTCATATTTTGAATCTGTAAAAAATTGTTAATGCTAGTGTCATGAGAAAATATCAGCTAGTTTATGCAAATAAATCATGCAAGTCATGAATATCTCAAAATTGTCTCCAAATCTATATATTTTTAGTCATTTGAATTCAATAATACCAAGTATCTTTGAGTTTGGCATCTCAATTTCATGAGATTGTTTTGCCTATCCATTGTTCTATTTTAATGAAATGGGTAATATACTTTGAGTAGATGATTGTGATTGAAGTGTGCACGTTGGATTTTGTAAGCACAATTTGATTGGTAATAGGAGTGGGATTGTTGGTGTAAGACACTAACAGTTGATGCAAGCCATTAACAATTTTAAATCCATTGGCTAAACATCATTTGCTGATGAACTCTCTTTATGTGTTTGACTCCATGGCCCAAAATTGGCACTGATTAATCTTGCAACTTAATAAATCTCAAAAATGTTTTATAAATTCAAAATCATTTTAAGTCCTATTGTTGGTTGTGGTTTGGTTTTGTCTTGCTTCCCAATAGTTGAGAGAGTGTTGAGTTACTGAAAATGTAGCCAAATTTGAGGTTGTCAATGCTTCCCTTGGTTTATTTTCATTGGGAATTATTTGCTATAAAAAGAAATGTCAGTGTGTATAGTTGAATTATGTTTTAGACATTGTGTAGGTTGACCCACCCTTGTCCTGCAGAGGTAGAAGTGTAGAAGATCTCTATTTTCGATCGAATCTTGTCAGTTGGCAAAATCCCCTTTTGAGTCTAAGTATAAGACATTGGCTAGGTCTTTAGGATTCATTGGTCTGGTTTGATTTGGAGCACCACTAGAATGGTGACTCTATTGGGGATAATCTTGAATCTCCAAGTGTAGACTACTTAACTTTAGAGTCATATTATTGTTTGTCATTCTGAATTTAGTTCAAATGTTGAAGGATTTTAAGCTTGGAGAAGAATTTTTTGCAGTGAACCTGATTATTTCATGATCTATGGTGCTCTGCTGGTGGAAGGAACTCATAGAGAAGTTTACATGTGAAAGAACTTCATGTTGTTTGAAGTTCAATCCTCTACAAATAGAGGTGATGACTCTATCAAGAAGAACCTATTGAAGATTTGAAGAAAGTTCCAGATCTACACTATTCCCAGTCAGGAAGACAATTTGCAGTAGCTACAATATTTCCAAGTATTCTTCACTCTTGATTTTCAAGAAATTGTGTATGGAAACCATATTTGAACATTTTAGGGAAAGCTTTGCCTCCCTATTAGACGAATTTGCATTAAGAAAGGGAACAATAGTAATTCTTTCCATTCTTCTAAACTATAATGTGTAGTATGATTTGATAAGTATGTTTATTTTGAATTATTCCTCTGAGAGAGCTTAAGGCACAAATATTCATTCTATGTTTTAGAATCATGGTTGAATTAGTAAATGATGTAATTGATAACCATGTATGAAGTTGATAATGATTGAATTTGTATACAAGAGGGTTTCCCTGTGAAATGGAAAGTAAAAGTATGCAAGGAAAATAGGTTGTCCCAAGCCCTCAAAGGGATTTTTCTATTGAAAGGTATATGCCATTGGTTTTCAGTGGTATTAGAGGTTTCCCGAACCTGATCCCTACCAAATTCATAGGGAAATGTTTAGAACCAACCTCTAAGCATCTGCAAACATTCATGGATGTGATGGGGGATTATGAGGTAAATCATGAAGATGTTGTTATGAAACTGTTTGTTCAATACTTGAAGGATGATGCTAGAGATTGGTTCTCATATTTTGAGTCATGTTCTATAGCTTCATGGAGTCAGTTTATGATAGCCTTTGTTGAGAAATTTGGTGAAAGGGTAAATCCAAGTGAGGTGAGGAAAAACTTTATGGAGATCCATATAAGTGAAGATGAGTTGGTCCCTATTTTCAATCTTTTATTTAAAAAGAAATAAGAGATATCACTAAATACATAAGGCCAAATGATGTCGAATGCTTTGTCATATATTCAGGTGCATTTGAAAGTAAGATGGGCTTCTTGTTAAGAGATAAAGAGCCTGCAACATTACTTCAGGCATATCAAACTGTCATGGAAATTGAGAAAAATTTGAAATACTCTATGATGAAAGGGTATTTGGCTGCAAATGTTGATTATCCACACACACCTCATGCAAATAGAGTTCAAGGATCAAATGATGAAAATGATTGTCAAAATTACAATGCTTTTGTTGTTGTGATTTCTCCATCATCAAAGTATGAAGATCATAGTGAGCTTCAAGTTGAACACCAACAAAAATTAAGCAATGTTGATTAGAAATATTTTGTGAAAGCTTTGTATGAGATGAAGAGAAAAGAGGGAGAATCACCATATAAATTATTTTTGAGATTTTTGGATGCTTTGATAGAAGTTCCCAAATATTTCAGACCTAAAGATTTCACATGCATTGATTTATTTTGTGATATTTATGAATCTGGGCAAAGTACTTTTCCACAGGAATTGAAGCCCCATAGCTTTGATCAAGTACTTGATTGGATAAAGATTGTGGAATCAGCCAAGTGTAGTTATGCACAAAATGTGGACTCTCAAAATGGAGACAATAGTTATCCTCTTGAAATAAATCACACAACAATGCAAACAAATGAAAAGAATATGTCAGAAAATGAAGTTTCAAGTTGTATGGATGAGGATGAACATTGTAATCAGCTCAAAATCAGTACATGTGTAAATCCTTGCAGCAGTGAGGAAGATGATGACACATGGGATGATAACATAGTAGATATGAAAGAATGCATCTCTTGTGATATCTCAAATGAGGAAGGAGTAGATGAGATACATAGTGTTATTCCATGTCATGTTATGACCAACAATTACAAGGCATGTGTTGCTGATTTTTCATTACAAGCTAGTGACTATGACTTTGAAAATGCAGCCTCAAGCATTCATTTTGAAGATTTTGAACATGGTTTATGTATTGAGGATTTTTCTTGTGGTGAAAATCATGATGAGGTTGATAGCTCTAATTACTTCTCTGAAGATTGTGATTGATTTTTCTGAAAATGATAAGGAAGCATATTCTACACTTGAAGAATGTAATGATACAGATGCTCATGATGTCACTTATCCACGAGTGAAGGAATAAATTACATGTGATGAATACACCAAATGTAATTCAAATTCACAATCAATAGAACATGTTCATTGTTCGAGTGATACAGAGTTTGAAGACAAACATGTGTGTGATTAGTATGTTGACTCAAAACATAATGTTGAATATGATGAAGATGTTGATAAGTGTTCTTATTCCCCTACTCTTCATGATTTTTTGTATGAAACTAAGATGGAAAGGTTTGTGATACATGATGATCATGATGATGAAATAATGGATTTATTTTGGAATAATCAGGTGGCATATTGTGACATGTATATGGATCTTGAATCAATATCACTACCCATTGATGATATTGAAAAGCTTTCATATTCATATGACAATAAAGTTTTAGATTGTGTTGATACTACAAAGATTCTTGATCCATGTGTGGAGCAGCCAAGCAATGAAACAAATGGTGAATCTCGTGTTAGTGAGCATGAAGCTGAGTACAATTGCTTCTTGTTTGATGTTCCTTATTTTTATAATGTGAACATGGACATGTTGTCACCACATGTGAAAATCATTGATGTGAAAGAAAATGAAGATTCTAGTTCTATTGCTAAGGAGGAGTTTTCAGTTAGCAATGATTCTTTCACTTTTGGATCAACACACATACCAGCTAGTATTGTACATGAGGTTACTTGTGCACATGGTTGTCTTCCTGATGTCCCCGTTGATGTTGACATGTTTGAGCGCTCACTTCAGATATTTGGTTTTGAGTTGAATGATGATGTGAAGAATGAATCAGAACATGTTCCCAAACCTGAGATGAGTGCACTTACTCATTCCTTAGATGTTTTTGAAAAGATAAACAGAATTTACATGGTGTTTTACCCTTTACATAGAAAGCCCAAAGGGCCCAAAAAGGAAGCTAGTTCAAAATAGGAAAGAACTAGGAAAGGAGGATAGACCTCACACAAAAACAATTGATAGACAACTGTTGGAACACATACTAAAACTTAGACAACCTGAGAAATAGAGGGGACCAAATTGAATCACTTAAACTGAGGCTGTGAGGAAGTGACAAATCAAGGAAGTCCCTTTTTATTTCTCAGCATCATAGACCAAGAAGACTCAAAGTCCAAGTCCAACGACTGCGGTGAGAGAAGTGGACAAATTGAAGCCACCGAGGGCAAAGAGCCACCACACAACAGTGGAGATGGCTGCGTAGGGGAGGAAATAGGAAACAGTGAAGGATCATTAGTAGCAATCAATGAAGAATGAGAAGGCTTAGATAGAACAACGTCAGTAGATCAAGCCAATAGTGGTTCCAAAGGAAGGTTAGCTGAAATAGGAGCATACATAGGTTCTCAAGAAGTAGGGTCATCATCCTCATCCGAAGAAGAAACTTCTGAAGGAATAGCACCCATCGTTAGATGATCTAAGCGAGCATCGTTCCACCAAGTAGCAACACCCTTGTGGTAGGCTTGTGGGAAATTAGAGGCCAAATGACCCACAAAGAAGCATCTCCTACAATGAAAGGGGAGACCCTCATAGTCCAGGAGCTGCTTCCAAGGTATGTCCTCCATCAATAAGACTACATCACCATGGAGAGGTTTCGAGATGTCCAAATCAACTAAAATGCATGCTATCATAGTATGCCCAAGCTCTCGAGTCATAGAGTCAATCATTAAAAATCATTCAATGGAGTTGCCAATAGCTTCATAACAAGAATCCTCCCAAAAATGGAGAGGGAGATTCGGTAGACAGACCCAAACAGGTCTGGTGTTCAGTGGCTTCGTAAGGGGATTGAAAGATTAACACCAAGGATAGATGAATAGAGAATGAATCCCCCACATCCACCCCCGATCCAACACACAGTCACGCTTCGTAAAAGAGGAAAGGTTGCTAAAAAGAAGCCCCGAGCATACGGATAGAGTTCGATCTTCCCAGACACCACCGGCTTTGAGGAGGTGGAAACCCAGTTACGGAGATTAGAAAGGGAGGGCCAAAGGCCATTAAACCTACAAACCACCCCCAACTTCAAATAGTACTCGTTCTTAGAAACTTCTGAACCACAGACCACAACCGAGGAGTCCCTAGCACAGAGCAGAGGATGAACATAGGGTTGAGCATGAGGCCTAGCATTCCCTTTAGCAGCATCGGAGAAAGATTTCAACTGGCCTGAAGAACCCCCTAGAACCAAAACATTTGGGACATCCCTTTGCGCAAACACAGGGATAGAGCCCTCAATACACATAACAACCGAGACAGAGGAGGATCCCTCGTCCAAACCCCCAGCCATAAGATCGGTTGTGACTAGAGAGGCCACATAAGAATCCTCAGGCATGACCAACTCCTTGCTCGCGCACACAACCTGCACCCTCCTGTTCACGCATGCAACCTGCGTAGTCTTCCCACTCCTTCACATTTTCAAAAAAATTATGCCAATTTATGTGATATCTTCACACATTCCTTAGATTTTAATGTTGCATATGATCCCTATTTCTATGATACCAAGATGTGTTATGATGTACTTGAACCAAAATTTCAGAAATTGTGCCCATGTTGGAGTGATCCATATAAGGATGCGCCAGAATATGCATCTCTTATCTTTGACATATGCCAAGATGATTTGAATGATACACAACAAGTTGTTGATGGGAGCTTTCAGTTTGATATGCAAATTGATTTTTATATGAAAATTGATTTTGATGTGCAAATTGCTTTTGATGCCAAAGTTTATGATGTCGAAGATCAAATGGATTATGAATGATTCTACTTCTCAATCCAAGAGAGTGAGAATTTCATGGAACATGATGATAAGATGGCCAATGTAAAATTTCACAATGATTATGATTTTCAGTCATTGTCTGATTGCATGTTGCAGTTTGATAGAATAGTTGGTGACATTGGAAAGCACGGTGATATAGTAGGACTTGTTAATGACCGAGCTATTTTGGGGGCAGTCTATGACAATGTTTCCAGATTTGGTCTATGAAAAAAATAGAGAACAAAGTGTTTGATGGGGGTAAACACTGATTTCACACTTTTCATTTTGTGGCTTGGGGTCACCAGATGAAGTTGAAAAAGAAAAATGAATAAAGGAGCAGTTTGAGGACACCTGATGGACTCAGTTTTTGGTCTACTACCCAGAGATCTAGAATTTTGCTATGCCCACAGGGGGCATACATCCCTAGTCAGAACCACTAATGGCACTCTCAAATTTTGCAAATTTGAAGTGCCCATTTCAAAATTTTTGCCTTTGCACTTTCAGAAATGCACCTGAAGAATTTGCCTAAGTGACCCATTTTGAAGGTTCATATTTTGGAGCCTGCTAATTTTCAAGTCAAACCCATTTGCACACATATTCAATTGATATATGTGAACATGCATGTCAATTTTTAGCTTTCCACAATGATTTTTGTCAGGTTTTCGAAAAGTGAACCTGGAGGGTTTTGGCACTGTTTTGTTGTTTGTGAACTTTCAGTTTTGCAAAGTTGCCTCTCATTTGAGCTTGAATTTTGCAACCAGTTGATTGTGAAGAGAGAATGATTGTGGTTTGAATTCTCCCCACCTAAATGAGCTCGTGTGTCAGTTTTCAGAGTCTCATGAATTGATCTTCTATTTTTAGCAAATCAAAACCAAATGCAATTTGATCAGTTTTGCACCAGCATTTTCTACAGCTTTTCAGAGAGGTCGACTTTGACATTAAATATCTCGTGCAAATTGATGATTCAAGAAAATATTTATTGCACACATACTCAAGGTACCCAAATGTACTCATGTCTCCAGTGGCGGCCTCCCAGGAGTTGATTTGCTAATTTTTAAAATTGGCAATTGGATGAGTTATAATTGGTTCAGAATAAGTTGTTGCAGAAAGCCTGACTGAGCAACTTTGTGGATTAATATCTTCCAACTCGTGGTACTATTTTTTGATTCATTTGTTTCACTTTATTCTCAGGTCAAATGACTATGTGCCTACAAGTTCTCATCGCTCAGGGAGGTCATTTGACAGGTTTTCAAAGCCAATTCTTGGGCCCACTTGGCTAGTTTTGCAAATTTTGCAAACATGTCAAAAAGAGGATTTTATTGAAAACCCTGTTCGTGTTTTCAATCCGGAAACACTCAAAAAGTTTTCTCAAATCAATTTGAGTATGAAAGTTGTTTGAAAACAAAACAAAAATTAGTCGGGTCCATAAGGGACCCGACATGCGTCACATGATTTGAGGAATCTGACATGCGAAGATAATGTTCAACTTGATGTCTCCTGATGGTTATTTGTGGAAGTGTTCTGGTTATCATGGAAAACCCATATTATCTAGTGAAGCCTCCTGCACCAATGTTGATAAATCCAAATCTTTTATTTGAGATTGAATATGAGGTCAAAATATTTGCATTTGGCTCCTATGTTGGTAGCTTCATGTGAGGCAACAATGGTTGAGTTTTTAAATATGGACCTTTAAAGAAAAGTGTTTCCTCTGCTTGTTTCCATGAATTTTTGAGGTTACACAGTGTGCACACCAAGCTTCTAATATAAAGCAACATCCTATACACAAACTACATGACAATTATGGAGGACCAAGTCATTCAAAACCATTCAAGGCTGCAAGAAACAATATAAAGGATCGATTTTAAATGGTGATTAGCTCAGAGAGAACTATTGAAGGGAAATGTAGTAGCTCAAATTAGTTATTGTGTATGGTGTTGTGAATCAAATTTTGAGAATGGGTTACCCAAGCTCTTCTCTAATAAAGGGGAACATGTTATTGTTCAATGCTTGTGTGGACGTCGTTGAACGACTCAAAGGGATGACAAAATTGCAGCATATGTGCATAATAGATTTCTTGAATAGACTTCAAAATTTATATTGCCATTATAAAGGGTATGAAAATTCATTGAAATAAAAATGAATTTTTCATTGAACACCACCATGGAATACCATTATAGTATATGCATAAAATGGTTTTATTGAAAACACTTAAAAAAAAATTACATAGCCAATATAAAATCCATGGGGAACTTTTGAACAAAAACATTCAGCCATCACCAACTGAAAGGCTGACATTGATCTACAGAGAGGGTATAGTTTGGAGATGGGTATGCATATCCATCAAAGCATAGACAGGGCATTACTTCCCAAGACTTTGGATGGGCTTGAAGGCTATTATACATTATTGGCAGCCATAAAGGAAATACTTATGTTGTAGGCTAGATGATGGAGATCCACCAAAGCACTAAGACAAGACATCTAAGTGAATGGGGCATGATTAGTGTCTTGTTGAAGATGTTTTTGTATTTAAATAAATAATAGCAATTGAAAAAGGGTTGCTAACTATGATAGAGTGCTTGATGAATAGACTGCATTTCTTTTTTTTTGATATGGAACATGTCTATCACCCAGTCCTAAATGATTTTGCTGGGCTTTTTGGTAGGTTTATCCATGATAGAGGTTGACTATAAGAATAATGCAATTCCACTTAAGTTTAAGAATTATTCCCCACTCTATCTCGTGTATCTCCATATGCACAAGAGGAAGTGGAATAAGTAGTTTAAAATTAGGAGATATGGGAAGGATGCACTAACAAGACAAATTATTGATAGACCTGTACAATTATTGAATGTTCACATGGGCAAGCACCATCATGTGACCTGATCCAATGTATTTGAGGATCACTTTATTTAAGGGGCATAGATATTTAATATAACATAAAGGAGAATGAATACTATGCGTGACTTAAGAGGGTTTGAGCCATTATGAAAGGGGTGTAGGTAATGGAGGCATCCACACCAGAGGCATGGGATATCTTTGCTGAAGAATACCAATACACAAAATAAAATCAAATTGTTGACAAGAGTTGAAAATGTTTCAGAATCCATCAAAGCAGGGTATGTCACATTTGATTTTAACCTTACTTTGGCACATTATGGGAAAAGTCATGGAACGGATATGTGTAGTAATGGAAGATTCGACACAACAACATACAAGACACATGATCTTGTTTGATAGAATTCTCAAATAATGTGGTCTCATGGAATTCTATGAAGGCAAAATGGACACACGAGGTAGATATGTAAATGTTTTAGTAACTGTCAAGCAAATGCTAGTGGAGGTTGTATTCACATTCATGCCCATGCCAAATAAAGAAACACCATCATTGCAATATGTCATGGCATGGTTACACACATAGTGAGTGCATTGAGAAGACTTTATAAACTTATGAGGAAAGGAAACTGGCATTTGCATTGCCATATCTCCAACCTGCACAAAGAGGGTGTCTACATGGGCTTTGTGAATGAAGGAATGCAAAATATTGTAGTTGCACGGGGAGCTTTGAAATAAAATGGTGAGAGGGGAAGTGTGTGTATATTTTGGGTGTTACACTAATAGCTGAGGGGATTCCAATGTAAAGGGTTGGGATGTTGCTTGGAACACATTTGCAGATATTTTTGAGTATAGTTTTAGAAACATTTAAGAAAATTCATTTAGAGGTTGTGAGGCCACACTCCACAAATGCTATCACCATACATGTTGTGTACATTAAGGAGAATGGAGGGCTCCAAAGCTTGGTTAAAAAGCTGCAAGGGGTGGCCACAGTAATAGCTGGGGGGCATCAATCCATAGAATGAAGGAAATATCTTCATCTCTGACATGTGTGTATGCAACAAAAGTGTATCAAAACTATTTGAGGGAGACTTAGAGGCCATTATCAAGCTACAGGGCAACTGAACTCCAAACAAATAAAGAAGGGCTTGAGAAAATGGAAAAGGATTAGGGCAATGAAAGGGGTTGAAATTAAATCCAAAGGTAGAGGATTGGGATGGATGTGCAGCTGAATCCTAGCTATTCCCCTCCATTTTGTGGGATAAAGGTGCAATTTTTTTAATTCCCAGGTGTCAGTGAAATGCTGAAACATGGCAGGGGTGTGCCCAAGAGAAATTGAATTCCCATGTATAACTTAATTTGTCTGATGAAAATGCTAAAGGGGGCTTTTATATTTTTTTAAAAGGGTGAAGGTTTTTTGAAAATATAAGGAGCCCGATAAAGTTAAAGGGGCAGATGAAGTTTTTTTATAAGGAAAGCATTTTAATAAAACAATAAAGGTGGGCCCTAGAGCAAATGAAGGCTAGATGTCTTAATATTTTAAAGACTTCATTGTTTTATTTTAAAAATAGGGCATTTAAATGTGCCCAAATAAAAGTTTGGTAAAGTGATGGTAACAACAAAAGCTCGAGGTGAAATATTTTAGAGGTGAATTAAATGTGCCCATAAACATATAAAATGCAAATTTTAAATGGTGAAGTAAAAGTGCATTGGAGAATTTTGTGAAGTGAATAATTATTCACTGAGAGGAATATTTCAGTGATAAGGGAAGATAAAGAATGTTTTAAATGAAAGATTTGAAACATAAAGTGTTGGGAGAATATTTTACTTTTTTAAAAGTATAATAATGTGCAGCTGCAACATAACAAAAAGGTAGAAACAAAGTTTTCATGGGTAGAGGCATTTTCACTTCCAGGGGTAAAATGGGGAGAATTTCCATGGGCTGATTTTCTGTTGCAAAATAACTTGGGCAAAGACAATATTGAGAGGCAAAAGTTTGTTATTGATGAGAGAGGAGAGATTCTTTTCAGTTTGATGATCAATGGTGAAGAGGTTTCCAGATGGCATCTCCAGATCAGATTTAGGGCTTCTTCTAGATCCTTCTCTTCTTCTTTTATTCTCTTCTTTTCTCATTTGAGAGGGGTTCTGAGGCTGGGTATGGGGCTGGGGTAGATAGAAATTGCTAAGTTTGAGTCATATTTTGTGTCTGTAAAAGATTGTTGTGTTGTTAGAATATGTGGATTAATTAGAAAGAAAAATAACACCAATGAAACATTAGATTGAAAGAAACTAATTTAGAAAATAAAAATGCAAACTCTAAATAAAAGCAACTCCTTCAAATGCGTCCCATTGTCCTTTATCTCCAAGGATTTGATTCAAAATATAGCTCTCAGTTGGTTTAAGTAGCAACTTATTAGAATTAAAACTTAGGAGAACAAGATTGATGCAAAATGCATGTCCATTGCTAATGATTTAAACTATTCTTATGAACTTAAAATGCTATGATATTGCTAAAATGCTGATATTGGCGGCATCAGATTGACACCATGATCAGTTTTGTCTAGAGGCCTTATAGAGATTGTGGTCAGTGGCCCGATGAGGATGGTCACTTGTCATTGTGCAGATAGTTCAAATACCTGATCGGTCGTATAGTGTAGAGTTAGCATATCATAGAGATGTACCTACCTTAGTGGGTACTACAACAGTTTGGGGAGCAGCAACATGTGCCAATAGGCACCACAGAGTATGCACGATCTTCTAGAGAGACCATATGGAGGCCACCTATAGCAGTGATAGTGGCCGAGCAACAAGTAGATGGTCTTGTTGTTATTCAGTGGATTTGGAGGGGTGGTCCAGTAGATGCAGGTACATCTGTCGAGTTCCACACCTGGTGGAAAATTCACAGGCCTATCCCATTGACAGATCCATATTGTCTGCCACCTATAGATCGAAGATTAGTTATCCCACGGGTACAAAGAGGAGGTCAGGGTGGCAGGGATGGAGGCAAAGATGGTAGAAGGAGAGGTGGGAGAGATGGAGGTAGGGGAGATGGAGATAGAGATGGAAAAAGGGGGAATAGAGGTAGACATGGAGGCAAGGGGGATGGAGGTAGAGGAGACGGGCATGATGGGGGTGGCAGGGGAAGAGGGGTGTCGGGAGGAGGAGAAATGATAGAGGGAAAGGGCAGCCCAAGAGAGTTAGGAGGAGAGTGGGTGGTACACCATTGTCACCCATTTGAGAGGAGGGTGTGGAGAGGGAGCTGCCAGCTGAGTAGGAGGTAGGGGAGGAGGTTAGAAGGGTAGAGGAGGAGGTGGAGGTGAGGGCTGATGAGGTGGTCGGGGGTGGAGAGAACCGTAGAGGAGGATCCATTTGTCAGGGGACAACATCATGATATAGATGTGGAGGAGGTTTGAGGAGAGGAGGAGAGGGATGAGGAGAGAGATTAGGAGGAGGAGGAGGAGGAGGAGGAGGAGGAGGAGGAGGGGGAGGATGAGACAGACTGGAGATTGCAAGAGCAGATGATCACCGGGGATGAGGCAGGTGACAGATCACCGATTTTTCCTGCAGATGCCATTATTGATCAAAAGATCATAGATCTTAAAAGTAGACTAGACACAACCTTCTCTCAAAACAAGGCCTTAGTAGCAGAGTTAGAGGTCACCAGGGTTGAGAGGGATCAGGGCGTTATCTGATGGCAGGAGTCAGATCAGTGGGTTACTGAGTTTGCAGAGTTGTGCTCTGGGCCGATAGGGGATATGTCTTGGGAGCTAGCCAGGATGGAAGAGAGCAGGGGCTTATATAGGTTGTTATATGAGTAGGTTGTTCCACTAGAGTGACTGGACCTAGGTTTTTCCCGATCCTACAGTAGGACAGGCAATGGCACTCGGACCCATAGTGGTAGTAGTTCACACAGTGTTAGTCACACTAGTGCTAAGGGTTCCACGTCATCAGGACAGTCATCAAGTCATAGGTCACATAGATACCATAGGCACTCATTAGGCCATAGCCATAGGTCAGAGCATGGGCATAGATCAGTGTCATTAGGACACTAGGCCGAGCAGAGCCAACCTCCTATTACTGATCCATCGGGATCTCAAAGTCAGATCTCAGACAGTACTCCCATTCGGGTCACCTTGCATGTGGTTGATCAGTCACAACCACCCCATAATTCACCACCATGAGATAGAGGAGGCACATCCTAGGACTTGTTATTCACACATTTGTATTAGACACTTGTATGTTTTGATGTTTGAGCCTATGAGCTCCATTTTTGGGATATCATATGACTCTATCCTACGACATTACATTTTGAGATTATATATATATGATGTAGTTTTGATGTGGCCTATATGATTCTATCTGTTACTATGGTTTATAGATGCTATGTGATTCTTTTATGATGCTATGAGATGTATGGATATAAATGATAGCATTATGCAATGTGAATTATGGTATTTGATTTATGCAGATGTGAAATGTGAATATGAAATGCTTGTATGATTATGTATGTAGGTTTTTTTTTGTATGTCACAAGATATCATCAAAAAATTATGAGAAGAGAAGATGGGGATGGATGTTAGTGTGAAGAAAGACATGCATGTTAGTGCAGAAACAAAAATCCTTCAAAGCTTTGCTATAGTGCTATCCTAGTTGTTGCTCGTAATCATCATTGGGTGAAAATGTCATGATGGTCAAAAAACACTATGATATGACATAAATTAGTAGTCTGCAAGGTCAAACCATAACGTAGACCAACAATCATGGACAAAGATGATCATGACTCATACAAGGAACATAATTTCCTTGTCAGAACCAACTGCCAGAAAAAATGACTAATCATGAGACGTCATTGCTTCTCTAAGTCCTGATGCCAGGACATCCTTGAGAAACTAGCCACATGATAGTAAAAAAAAAACAAGAAAATCATCATACTACATCTTTGCTTCTCTAAATCCTAAAGTGAGGACATCCTTGAGAAACTAGTAGCAAGGTGATCATAAAAAGACAAGGATGTTCATCATGATATGTCGTCGCTCCAACAACGTAAGGAAATAATATCATGATAACCATCAAAAAGACATATAAAGTTTTCCAATTGTTTTCCAAGTGTTTTAATGTCAAGGTTGCCAAATATCGAGTGATATCAAATTCAAGAATGACACATCCTGAATGACGTTGATATCTAGGAGACCGATTCTCAGAGTTAGGAGAATCCATCAAAATGCTAGATGATGAGGACAATAATTAGGAAGGACACATCCAAAAGAATAAAGAAATGACGAGAGTTTCTCTTCAGAAGGACAAATCTGAAGAAAAACCCAAAATTTTGCCAAGTTAAAATTGTTGTGATAAAGTTGGATTACATGTTCTTGCTAACATGCTAATTTCACTGAAACAGTTGATGATAGAGATTTCTAATAGATTGCTTGCTCAATATTGATAAGATATTTTATTGGTTTGAAGATAGTTTGACATGTGTGAAAGTGTAGTGCCATGAACCCTAATGGACTGACCTAGTGCGGCCTGGGGGGCTCATCGATTGATGGCCTTCCCTATGTCGTGCACTCAGAGACGTCGTAGTTCGACACGACTAATGAAATTGTCTAAAGGAAAAAAGTTTGAATCATGATTTTATTCATGACAAAGTTAGAAAAACTGACCTAATGTCTCAAGGATTCAAAGATGAATCTTGCCTATGTAGCAAATGCGTAGAGACAACGTAGTTCAGACTGTGATAAAAGATTGATTGACGTGACCGATTGAATTGACCAAATAGATATTGAATAAGACTCTATTTTTGGATTTTCTCAGGACACTTTACAATTTTTAGATCTTTTTTCAAGACTTTTTCAGATTTTTAGGACTTTTTTTTAGGACTTTTTAGATTTTTAGGACTTTTTTCAAGACTTTTTAAGGATGTGGGATCATATGTGACACCCATTGCAGCTACACAATGAAGGTCTTGCCCCTAGAAAGATCGGTGATTACCAAAGGCCAATGATATGGAGACAGGAAGACTCAAGGAAAAAGGCAAGGGTATGCATGGGATGATGTCAAACAAATGTTAACCATGGCCGAAATAGATAGGACTTAGGACGACTATCGTGAATTAGTCAAGACTTAGTGATTATGGAAAGTGGATAAAGGTCGATGAGAGTAACAGTAGATGGCGAAGCAGTGATCGACTAGGCATGGTGCCTGTTTGCCAGGTTTTCACCGTGGTACTTATCCAAAGTGACTATTTGCTAGGTTTTCACTATCAGATGAATTTATTTATTTTTACTATTTTTGCCATTTTTTTATTTTTTTGGTGTCACCAAGACAGCTGTTTGCCAAGATTTCATCAAGGGATAATTTTTTTTCTATTTTTCCATTTTTTTTTGTATTTTTAGGTTTTTACCCAGGCTCTCTGATGCTATGTGTAAAAATTTTGTAGATGTAGGTTGTTGATGGGTTCTGTCAACTGTTCTCCATCAGGTGTGGCTAACTGATAAGCTCCAGAACCGAATTTTGTAGTAATAATATAGGGACCGAGCCAATTAGCCTCAAAATTTCCAGGTTTTTCATGGTCAACTTGATTTCTTGGATTCTGCATAAGGACCAAGTCAGCGATTTCAAATTTTCTCACCATTACTCTTTTGTTATAGCTTTGACAGAGACGATTTTGATATGCCTACAAGTGATTTAGGGCATTTTGTTATATTTCTTGTAGCATTTATAGCTCATGCAGGTGAGACTTTCTATACTCTTCATCATTGATCATTCCTTTCAAGGAGACTCGAAGAGAAGGAATTTCAACCTTGATGGGAAATATGGCCTTAGATTTGTAGGCCAGGAAAATGGAGTGGCTCCAGTGGGTGTATGAATGCTAGTACGGTAACCCATAAGGTAGGATTCAGTTGTAGGTGCCAATCTCGGCCAACGTCATTGATGATCTTTCTAAGAATGTGAAGAATTGTTTTATTTGATGCCTCAGTTTGGTCGTTACCTTGTGGATAGTATGGGGTGGAAAAATGGTGTTGGATATGAAATCGCTCATAGAGTTCATGAACGTCCTGGTTTTTGAACGGAGTTCCATTATCTGTGATGATGGACTGTGGGAAACCATACCGGTAGATGATGTAATTTAGGATAAACTTGGATATTTTCTTATTGGTGATGTAAGTGAGAGGGACAACTTCGATCAACTTAGTAAAGTACTCAGTGGCGGTGATTATGAATTTATGGCCATTAGAGGAAGATGGATGGATCTTGCCCATGAGGTTGAGTCTCCATTATGTGAAAGGCCATGGTGAAGTGATCGGTCTCAGCTCCTATGCAGGTGTATGAATTAGGTCACTGTGCACCTAGAATTTTTGACATGTTCTGACAAACTGAAGAGCATCTTTTTCTAATGTCAGCCAATAGTATCCAAATTTGGTGACTTTTCGAGCTAAAGTTGGACCACTTGAATGAGATCCGCATATACCCTCATGTACTTCTCATAAAGTTGTTTGGGATTCATCAGTGTCTAGACAGAGAATAAGGGTGTTATCAAAGCCACGTCGGTATAGGGTGTCACTGACGATGGTGTGTCGCGCTACTTTTTGTATAAAGGACTTTCTTTGGTTATTGGAAAGGTTGGGTGGAAGGGTTTGGGATTTAAGATAATCATAGATGTGTTGGTACCAAGGTGAACTGGGACCAACAATCTCACAAAACATTTTTGACTCTGGGATACCATATGTAGGCATCAATAGCTGTTCTACTAAGAACTCAAATTGTGACACATTTTTTTGGGATATCTAAGAGAAATCCAATAGTAGCCATTGCATCAACTGCCTTATTTTGTGTCCTTGGGATTTGTTCAAAAGAAATCATTTTAAAATATGTCATGAAGCTATCCACCATTCATTTGTAGGGAAGCAACTTCTCATCTTTTGTTTCATAATCATCATTCACTTGGCTGATAACTAATTGAGAATCCCCGAATACGAGCAATGTCTGAATTTTCCAGTTAATTGCTATCTTGAGACCTGTGGTCAATGCTTCATATTCTGCAATGTTATTAGTACAAGAGAAGGTGATCCAAAATTATTTATGAATTGAATCCCCTTGTGGTGTGATGAACAAGATACCAGCTCCTGAGCCGTGATCAGTGTGGGATCCATCAAAATATAGCTTCCATGGTAATGCTGGTTTTGCATGAAAGATAGAATCATCAAGAATATTAGTTATCAGTGGATGAGTGGCTTGGATCGGTGCATTTTCAAGTTGATCTACTATTACTTGAGCTTTTATTGCATTGCGCTCAACATATTGTATGCCATACTTGCTCAATATCATGACCCACTTTGCCAACCGACCTGTCAATGCTGCCCGACTTAGTAGATACTTTACTGGATCAATTTTGACTACCGGGTGTGTTTGGTGGCTCAACATGTAATGCCTTAGTTTATGTGCTGCAAAGACAACTGCAAGGCATGCATGTTTGATGGTTGTATATTTCAACTCATATCCTATCAGTGTGCAACTGATATAGTATATGGCTCTTTCTTTCTCCTCATTGTCATTTTGTGCCAATAATACCCCCAGTACATTTGTAGTTACAGAGACATACAAGATCAAAGGTTTTCCTTCAATTGGTGGCATTAAGATAGGTGGTGTGAATAGATATTCTTTGATTTTTGCCAACTATATGATGAAGCATCAGATGGACTACAGTCTACCCTGAAGTGTTCTTAGCTCACTAATGCATGTCCAATATTGCTTTCACCTTTGCAAGATCAACCTCAATGCCTCGTCATGAAGCTATGTAGCCTAGTAGCTTGCCGAAGTGACTCGAAAGACACATTTTTTCGGGTTGAAACAGACCTTGTAATCTTCTAGTCGTCTGAATATTTTGTCTAGTACCTTGAGATGATCTTTCCCTATGAAAGATTTAGCCAAGAGGTCATCCACATAATATTACATTAATATATGCATCATTTCATGGAATATTGTTGTCATAACTCTTTGGTATGTGGCGCCTGCATTCTTTAAACTGAATGGCATGACATTCCAACAGTATGTTCCCCATGGGCAGGTGAATGTCATTTTGTGTTGATCCTCAGTTGCAATTTGGATTTGTTTATAGCTAGAGAAACCATCCATGAGAGACATCATCTCATATCCCATTGTAAGATCAACAATCATGTCTATATTTGGTAATGGGAATCATCTTTTGGACAAGCCTTATTCAAATCTCTAAAATCTGTGCAGATACGGATTTGTCGATTTGGCTTTGTGATAGGGACAATGTTGGATATCCAATTAGCCTATCGATTTATCTTATGAATCCTGCATCTAGTAACTTTTTTAGTTCAACCTTTACAAGTAATGCAGTTTTTGGATGCATTTTCTGCAACTTTTGTTTGACTGGCTTGATATTTGGGATTAGCAGAAGATGATGTAATACCAATTGTGGATCTAGGCCTGACATGTCAGAATATGACCATGCAAAGTTAACCTTCCTTTTTGCAAAGAATTGTTGGAACTCAGGTTTTTCTTCCTCTGTCAGGGATGTAGCTAAGAGAACCATTTTGGGATTCTTGGGTGTGGCTATGTTAACTTCGGTGGTGTCTTCAATTAACATTGCTGATTTTTCTTGTGTTACGGGAAGAAAGTCCAATCCTCCATCCTTAGGTGCCTCAGAGAGGTTTTCACCTTCGAATATGCCCTTTATTTTTACTATTTTTTTGTCAGAAGGTGGCTTATGGTTTTCACCTAAAGACATTTATTTTTTTGTTTTATTCTTTGTACTTTTGTGACTGGAGGGTTGCACAGTCTCCCCAAAGTAAGCTACACAATCTAGGTCAATGGAAAATCCTTCTTTGTGATCGCCCCATGGTATGCCTTCTCAGAGCCTCATGAATTCTGCTATTGCCTCATCATTCTGAAAGATATCCATCACCGGTGGTTCTTGTTGGTCCTAGTCAATCAGTTGTGGGTATACAAGGGCGATCTAATCGTCAGTGTTGGTAAATGATGGGGAAGATGTAGAAAGTTTGCAAATTGAAGCCTCAAGTGTGAAGGCAAAGTTGTGAATTTAAACTTTTGTATCAATGCGATGGATGTACCATATTTTGATTTTGATGACCTTAACTCAAAGTCATAATAGGGCACAAAAGTATCAGCATCATGACTATTGGATGGCCTTTTAGAGGTATGGACAGAAGGTTCAGATAAGTCAAGCTCATGGGTGGGATCAGGAATGGGGTGGGATATTTTAGGTATTTTTGAGGGTAATTTATGTTCTTCTGGATCCTAAGGAATGCATACCCATTCCTTATTTTTGGAGTGTCAGTTAATGGGATCAATATTGTATTCTTGTCAGAATCATTCTTCAAAGGGGAGTTGACTAGGATCCAAGAATAGTTTGTCGATATCATAGTTGCTCAGGGTTTTTTCAGATCCCTATTTGCATTCATTTGAGTCAGTTTCGGTAAGGGATTCTTCGCTTGTCTCAACACTTTCTATAGCCATTATGTCCTTACTTGAAAGTTCATAGGTACATTGATCGTTAGTTCTGAGTTGGTAAAACCCTAGCCCTATGTACCTTGGTCTTGCAAAAATGATAATAGGTTCCCTCCTTCCATTATTGGCCTTTCCAAGACCACTTGTGGCGTCAAAACCTAGGGCCTTGCATATATCATATCCTTTTCCATAGAGATGCATTGGTAGTAGAGGAAACTCTTTTCGGTGTTTGTAGATCCAGTCAATGATGACTTCATTACCCATATCCCCCCATAGTGTGAAAACACTTTTTGGTGGAACCTTGAAAGTTGTTTTGGGCTCGATTGCGAAACACGGTCTACCATAGACTTTAGGTGGCTTAGGTATTGTGGTGATATAGTAATCCGTATTCAATTTGAATTCTCCACAACCAAGGTCCTAGATCTGAAGGTCTTTACTTGGTATGGAGACTGAGGAAGATGATATGGTAGAATTTGGTAGGGTGGATGATTTGGTGAGTACCGATGGGTCAATATACTTGGAAGAGGTGGAAGTTGAAGCTTCTTGATTGATGGGTACCTAGTGCTCAGTAATGGCTCTTAGGTTGGTACAGTATTGAAATGGATTCAGATCTCCTGGGATAGTGATTTCAGTACCATCAAAAGGGAACTTCAAGCATTGGTGGTATGTGGAAGGAATGGCCTTTAAGGCATGAATCCAGGGGTGCCCAAGTAATATGTTGTAATGTATGTCACGATCCAGGACTTGGCATGTTGTTTCTATAATAACTAGTCCCAGGCGGATTGGAATTGTAATGATGCCTTTAGAAGAATGTTCCTCATCATCATACACTTTGATGACAATGCTCTTGGTAGCATCCACACATGCATTAGAGAAGCCAAGATCTTTAACCAATTTTAAAGAGCACATGTTCAATCTTGCTCTGCCATCTACTAAGACTCGTCTTACCTTATGTTTGTGGACAAAAACCTTGATGTGAAGGGCATCATTATGAGATGGTTTAGGGGAGGAATAGTCACTATCCGAAAAGGTAATGTGGTGAGACAAAGTCAGATATCCAACCATAGTTTCAAAATTGTTGACATTAATGTTGGTTGGGATGGAAGACTCGTGCAATACTTTCTCTAAGATGGCCTTATGTGCAAGTGAGATGCAAAGCAATTCAAGAATGGAGATTTGTGCAAGTTTTTTGTTCAATTGCTCAATCAGGTTGAACTCTGGCTTAGGATTTGACTATCTGGCAGATGGACCAGGTATTGTTATTTTAGGCTATCATGCAGAGGGACCTGGGATGGTGACCTTGCCTTTACGTGTTTTAACATTGAATTTGGGGCCTTTTTAATGGTAACAGTATTGACACATTTTTCTTCATCTGCAACTCGCAAGTTGTTGATAATTGTACCATGGGAATAATTGAAGGTAGGACGGACATGATTAGCTTGATTATTGATATTCTTTGTGCCAGACAAGGAGGGTTTACCATAACCATGATCATAGAGTGGTTTCTTGTGGATTGTGTGATCCACATTAGACGTAAATGGTTGACCTCCTAACTCAATGGTATTATTTTCAATGAGGTCTTGCACTAGATTTTGCAATTGGCGGCAAGAGGAATTTTTGTGCCCTTTGACATGGTGGTAATCACAAAATGTGTTATCATCCCATCATGATGGCTTGAATTGACTAGGGTCATTTGGTTTAGGTTCTTCTGAAGTTATGACAGTCTTTTGCATTAGCTTCTTTAAGACAATTTTAATAGGCTCACCCAAAGGGGTGTATGTCCATTTTTGAAATTGTCGTGGTTGACGCAACTACCTTTGATTTGATTTAGCAGGATTATTTTGAATAGCATTAGCAGTTGGTGTTGGTGTAGTCACAGGTGCATTTTGATTTTGTACTCCTTTGATGGTGAGTACATGACCTATTGTAATGACGGTTTTTGCATCGACCACACTGCCATTGGTGATGTTTTTGTTCTCAACCTAGTATTTGGTTTTGTCATTAGAGGTACTTGGGTTATTATTTGTGGTGGTGTTGATGGTTTTTCCACCATACTATAATTCGCCTTTAGCAGTCAAGGATTTCTCAAGTTGAGCACCCTTTTCAACAAGGTCTATAAAGGTGGTGCAATAATGGACTTGTAAGCCATACCTTAGCAATCCTAGGAGAGTTTGTACAAACATGGTGACTTTCTCCTTTTCAGGTATTTCTACCGGACATCTACTTGCTAAGGTTCTCCATCATTGAAAAAATAGGATAAAAGTCTCTCTTGCATCCTCTTGGGTAAGTCTCCATAAGGAGGCAATGCCAATATCTGTGTCAATGTTATAGGCATATTTTTCAACAAACTTGTTTGCCAATTCATCCCATGTTTTGATTCCCTTAGGCAAGAGCGAGAACTAGTCCAGTGTATCACCTACGAGACTTCTAGAAAAAATTCTCATGAGATACATTTGCTCATATGCAATTTCCATTAAACTAGTGGTTAATTCTCCTATGTGTTCAATAGGGTTCATTTTTCCTTTGTATTTAGGAAAATACGGTACCACATATCCATGAGGAAAGGGTGGCATATATAGGGTTGTGTCGAATGGATATGGACACAAGTCATGTGACATTTAAGAATTTTTGTTGGATTGTTGCAAGGTCTCCACTTGTGTTTGAAGAGAATCGAGTTGGCATGTAAGTGCTTCCACAATTGGGTTGTTGGTAGCATCACACATGTTGGTGAGAGGTATGGATTGGTTGCCCACTTTTTGTGATGAGATGTGTTGCTTAGGAATTGGTTGATGGTGAGCAAAGTGAATGTTCTGATTATGCAGTTGTTGGAAATGAGTGTTTTGATGAGGGATGTGTTGTTGTGTATGAGTTTGAGAGGCATAAGTGGGATGTGGGATCCTTCCATGTTGGATTGAATTTGAGGACCTTGTTGATTCCCAAATGGAGTGAAATATTGGGTGCCTTGATTACCTTGCCTAAACAAGAAATTGTGGCCATGAGGAATGTTAGTGTTTTGGCTCACCAGAATGTTGGTATTAACCTGTGTGGAATTAGGTTGGGTGTTTTGAATGACAATTCTTCATTTATTTCTCCTAAATGGGTTGGATGAGTTGGTTTCCATAGCATTTGAAGAACCTAATAATAGGTTTGTTGATGTACTTATGGAACTAGATGAAGTTTCAAAGAGGTTTGATGTGGTTGCACCCATTGTTTGTGAAGGGATAGTGGAGGTTTGTTGGGGGATGGATTGTGATGTGGTATTGGTTTGGGTAGATTGTCCCCCAATAGAAGTGGTGTTACTTGGTGTGTTGGTTGTGGTGGTAGCATGACCAAGGGAGGTAGCATTGATGGCATTGATGATATTTTGTGAAGAAGCTCCCATGGAAGGATTGTGTGATAGGGGATTGGGAGATGTTGCTCTAAGAGAATTAAGATCAAATCCCTTTGGTAACTTAGCCCCTTGTTCAAGGAGCATAGCTAGGAATCTGGCAGAGTCATTTAAAACTACTTTGTCCACAAAAGCAACCACTTCTGTGTGTTGGGCAGCAGCTAGTAAGTCTTCTTCAAAGACTTCCCCATTTTGATCCCTACAGATAAATGGTTCAAAAATATGTTGTGGACAAGGTGGGATGTTCATCTCACTAAAAGGATTGAAATTGGAATTTTCCATGTTATAAGAAGGATCGTTCATGTCATTAGGGAAGGAATCCATGCCAGTTGTGAAACCAAGAAAGTTGTTGTCTTGTCCAAAGGAAGCCATGAATCTTTTATTTTCTATAATCTAGTTTCAACCATAAAATTTTTGCTCAACTTTGGGATGATGGGGGAGAATGACCTAAATATGACACTATGTTTTGGGTTTTTTGGAATCTTAGGAATGCTAATGAGATGCAAATGAGACCAAAAGGAAACCAAAGGTTCATGAATGCAAATGGTGTGATACTAAAAAGGAGATACTAAATGGTATGAAACTAAAAAGTGGCCTAAGATGTACTCACTATTGGTAAATCTAAGGAGAGGAATACTTAACCAAGCAAAGTTTTGGCAATGATTCAAGTTTGGAATATCAATGGACTACAAAAGGTCAAGGAGTGACAAGGTGAAGTTTCCACACTAGAATGATGAGTGGGAAATAATTCACAAGGATGTTGATAAAAGGACAAGGGGGTGACTAAGTCCAAAGATAACCTAGTATTGAATGCAAAGTTTTGACAATGGAACATAAGGATCTACTCCTAAAATCTGAAAAAAATGAGTGTCTAAGGAGATGATAGAGTTAATAATGCAACTAATGGAATGGAAATGGAAACCTATTGTGATCCTTAAAATGCCATCTATAATGCAATGTTTAAGGGAAGTTGAGCAATTCAGTGTTTGGTTTAAATAGTAACAGTAAAGAAAGACTTGATGGTATTCTAGAAAAGACAAGTTTTTGGACTTCAATATTGATAGTGAGAAGATGGTTGTGAAGTTTTTGCAACTGCATCATAGTGAATGTGGCACGACAGAGCATATGCAGCTCAAAATGGCGAATGCGGTTCTGAAACTAACAAATGCGGCTCAGAAAGGTGGATACGGTTTGAAACTAGTGAATGCTACTCAAAAATGTGAATGTGATGTAGGATGTTTCAAATGTGGCTCATCAAAGCAATTGTGGCTTAGGAAATGGAAAGTGTGGCCAGACAAAGCGATTGCGGCTTAAGATTTGACAAGTGGGGTTTGATAGAGCAATTGCGTTGCAAGAAGTGTTTTTAGGCCAAATGCAGTTTTAGATTATTTCAGATATTAGCAATTTTGATGATTGATTGTTGAGGTTTTCTAAAAAAAAATTGGCAAACACATGGTGTTGGTCAAATTGAAAATCAAACACATCAAATACATTGACAAATCCTAAGGCTACATGGATAGTATTCTTATGGATCCCACTAGCCGCATATCCTTAGTGAATGAATTTAGAAGCTTGGCCCCACAGTCTCCCCCTTACATTGCACTCACTTCTCAGGGAAAGAAAGCTTCCAACCTCCATGAAACTCCCATGGTAGATTGATAATTTCTACTAAGAACAGCGCAGGTGTGGGTGCCTTGGCAACAACCGTTGTTGCACCAAAGAATAGAGGATTTTTGGTTTTCTAATACAAAGGATTTATTTCAGGCATCCATTCAGAAGGCCACGCGAGAGGCATTATCATCCCAGTCTATAGAGGTTAGGCTTTGTAGGTTTTGATGCACCACAAGGGTACTAGGGTGTCAATTTCTAGTTCGCAGGAGCTTCTGTAATGCTAAGCTTTCCTTAACATTCAAATTTTTATACCTGTTGGGCATCGCTTGGCTTTAGCACATTTTTGGTTTGAGTCACTTTGGGGTGAGTACTTTTTCCCACCAAAGCAAGCCCAAGATCTAAGGTTAACAAAAGTGAGCCAAAATATTCATAGTTCAATCGATCTTTGTTTAAAAACAAAGAGAGAGCACATGAATATCTCAAATCACACTCGCATGTTCTTTTTAAACCAAAAATAAAGTGTGTACAAACAGAAAATGAACAAGGTTCATTTTATCCATTTGTAGTGTTTGTCAAACAAGGAGGGTTAATTTTAACTATTTGAAGTATTTTCTATCTAAGAGTTAATTTTAAACCCAATGAAAAACAAAGTATGTTGTTATTTTTAACCATGTGCATTTGCATGTCTATTCTTTTTAACCAATGCATGTAAAATGCAAGTTGTTTGAAAGAAATAACAAAGAAAAATAATTAATCCAGTTGGACACATGTTGTCACAAAAAAATTAGTACCACTAGAAATCTCTAATCTAGAAACAGAAAAGAGAAAATAATTGAAAATGCAAGAAAACCAAGAAAAAAGTTACCAGTCTTTTGCATCGTAAGTGGTCAAATATGGTGCAACAGGTTGACTGCGTCGCTCGGGAGATCAAATGCATTGCAAAAAGTCGAATGTGTTGCTCATGGGTTCAAATGCATTGTGATAAGTCGAATGAGCTGTTCGCAAAATCGAATGTGAACAATAGAGCATTTGCATCGTTGAGGTTGCCAGTTGCGTCGTTTCGTACTCCTATACTTGCAAAAGAAAACTGAAGCCGTACAAGAACCTGTAAAAACATGTTAAGGAGTTGGGTTCACCAATGTAATGATGGCTATTTTCTGCAAGGTAGAACTAGGTTAGTAACACATGGATATATTATTAATTAAATCCAATCAAACAATATAATGCAAAGGAGAAATAAGAAAGAAACAATGAATTAAAATGAAATGAGCTCACCAAGTCTTCCTCCTCCATGGTTGACTTCCATTGCACCTTCTTGGCTTGTTGTAATGAAGAGTATGCCCTCATATTTGATGAGCAAATGTCTATAATGCCTAGATCTAAACAAGACTTTGAAGGATTTCCTAATTGTTCTTGCAAAAGAAAACTTAATTCTAGAATGCAAGAAGCTAATACGAAAAATAAGAATGTAAGAGATTAAGAGGTAATAATCAGAGATGTATCTATCCAAAAATGAGGACAAGATTGCCATTTTATAGAAAATGCAATCTTGAATAGACAAATGAGACGAGAGATTGAGAAATTGCCCTAGAATCAAAGGTTAAGATTCATAGTGGCAACTCTTGATTAGGGTTAGGGAAAAATTCCCAAATGAGTGAGTAAGATTTAACTAAATCAATTAAATCAAGGATAAATGTGACAGTGAGATGAAATTAGTAAAAATCATAAAATAAGAAGATGAGATTTTAGAAAATCAGTAATTTTAGCAATTACTTGATTTGTAGAAGAATATTTCCATTTTGAATTACAATTAATTCAAAATATGGATTTAGTGACATAGTAAATAATTGATTTAAAATTATTTACTAAAAGAAGAACCAGTTAACTATGTGAAGTTATTTTAAATAAATTATTTTATTTAAAAAGAGGGGAATGTCACATAAGGCAATTAAATAATTAGAAATAATTATTTAATTTAGAAGAGGTAATTGATCTTATTAAATAAATTAATAATTTTTTTTAATTAAAAGAAGTTGTATACACCTAAAAATGGTCTGGAGCATTCCAATTAATTAAATATGAATTATTTGATTAATTATCCTAAATTCCTCTACTATTTAAATAAATAGAAATATTTATTTAATATAGTTCACATCTAATCTCGTCTTAATTAAATAAACAAAAATAAATACTTTGTTCGATTTAATTATCATTTCCTTATTTCAATCTATCACATCGTTTCTAAATTAATTAAATAAAAATCAAAACACTTTATTTATTAATTGCCATTATTCTTCTATTTTAATTTAATAAACAACTATCCTATAGTTCGTTTTATTAAATTATTTATCTCTCCTTTGTTAATTCAAATAAATCAAAATATTTGAATTAGAGCATAAGGAATATTCCAATCTATATACTCTCAAAAATGAATTAGATTTCTTATGTCTAAACCATGTCTAATTTATGTCAAAATTATGTCAAATTAATTGATTGAAACTTCATGGGAAGTTTTGGAGACAAATTTGGAATTTGATCTCTCAATCCTCTTCCATCAATTCTTCCTCTTCTCTTGCCTGGTGTTTTCATGGGTAGAGACAACCTCCCTCTTTCTCTCAATCTCCTCCATCTCTCACCATTCAATTCTCCAAATTGAATCCAAGCCTTTCAAAGCTTTCCCTGTGCATTTCTACAGCCAGGAAATCTATAAATACAGCCTCATTCAACCAAGAAAAGGATCCAGATAATCAAGCTTTTGGACTCTTACTCTGCAGGAATCCAGACATCAAGCATCAAGCATTCACACATCAAGCATCAAGCAATCTAGTTTTAAACCATGGCTGCCTCCTGTAGTTGCAATTATCTATTTCATGTCTATGTCATGCTAGTTTAATTGATTTATCATTTAGCATTGCATTATCATTATCTCGTTCTTCAAATAGTCATTTTAACAGTCTTATTTGCTTACACAATCTGAGAGCAATTTAGATTTAATAAATCTTTGGAGATAGAGAGCAATAGGACGCTTTCAATTGATTACTTTGTTGAATTTGTTAGTGTTTCTTAAATCAGATTAGATAATAGATTACTCAATAGAATTGCAACACATAAGATAATGAACACACAAAGATACCCTTGGAAAACCCTCCTCTTGAGGGAGAAAAACCCAGCAATGAATCTCTTCTATAATATAGAATAATGATAGCAGAAATCTGCTTACAACACAGGCCCAACAATGGCCAATAATGAATGCAATGAGGTCACACCTCTTCTAGATGCACTAGATACAAATGAATGAGTTCTTCCTTGAAATCAGACCTACTGCTACAAAGTGAGAAATCTGCTCTTGATGATAAATGTGAACTTGCTTGAGTGAGTGGGTAATTACAATGACAAAGTGACCTTGTATATATACATCATTAGGCGCCTCTTGACTTAGGTCGGCCTTTCTTGGAATACATAATAAAAGATAAACATTTAATATATCTTGAAGTCGGCTCAATCAATAAGAGAATTATGCGAATCAATATAGGGTCAGCCCTTTGCTTTATTTAGATATTGGGAACATGAATTAAATAGCCAAAGGCTATTCATTTAATTCATGTGTTCTTTGTGTGGATGAAGTGCAGACCACAGCTGCAATAACATCAATAGAATTGATTCAATTTGTTTAATCATTGATATAATGTTGTATTAAGAAGTGTTTTAAGTCTTATTCACTATTTTACCACTTACAGAAGTTTTTTGGGGATTAGTGACATATTAAATAAACATATTAGAATATATTTATCTAATAATCAAGAGGACATTAATGACATATATTAATTAAATAAATTGAGAACTTCATTTAATTATGACTAGAATTTTAGATAATTAGTGAAGCATTAAATAAATAAATGAGATTTATTTGTTTAATAATCAAGAAGAATAAAAGGGTCATGAATTAATTAAATAATTATGACTTATTTAATTAATAGTTGAAGGTGGGTTAGAAACATAATTAAAATGTCATAATTATGCTAGGACGAAAAGCAGTATAATAGTGTTTGCAGGCCTTGGTCATTTTTATGTGTCTACAAATAGGTTGACTATAAGAATGAAGTGATTCCACTTAAGTTTAAGCATTATCTCCATATGCACAAGAGGAAGTGGAATAAGCAGTTTGAAATTAGGAGATATGGGAAGGATGCACTAACGAAATAGATTGTTGATAGACCTGTACAATTATGGAATGTTCACATGGGCAAGCACCATGATGTGACCTGATCCAATGTATTTGAGGTCTACTTTATTTAAGGGGAATAGATATTTAACAAAGAAGAAAGGAGAATGAATACTATGCGTGACTTAAGAGGGTTCGAGCCATTATGAAAGGGGTGCAGGTAATGGAGGCATCAACACCAGCGACATGGGATATATTTTCTCAAGAATACCAATGCACAAAGTAAAATAAAATTGTTGACAAGAGTTGAAAATGTTTCATAATCCATCAAAGTAGGGTATGTGACATCTGATTTTAACCTTACTTTGGCACATTATGGGTAGAGTCATGGCACGGATCTGTGCAGTAATGGAAGAGTCGACACAACAACATAAAAAAAACATGAGATTGTTTGATAGAATTCTCAAATACTGTGGTCTCATGGAATTCTATGAAGGAAAAATGGGCACATAAGGTAGATATGTAAATGTTCTAGTAACTCTCAAGAAAATGCTTGTGGAGGTTGTATTGACATTCATGCCCATGCCAAATAAAGAAACACCATCATTGCAAATACTATCACCATACATGTTCCCTACATCAAGGAGAATTGAGGGCTGCAAAGCTTGGTTAAAAAACTGCAAGGGGTGGCCACAGTAATAGCTAGGGGGCATCAAACCAAAGAATGAAGGAAATATCTTCATCTCTGACATGCGCGTATGCAAAAAAAGTGTATCAAAATGTATTAAAACTGTTTGAGGGAGACTTAGCTACCATTACCAAGCTATAGGGCAGTTGAAGTCCAAACAAAGAAAGAAGGGCTTGAGAAAATGGAAAAGGATTAGGGAAATGAAAGGGGTTGAAATTAAATCGAAAGGTAGAGGATTGGGATGGATGTGCAGCTGAATCCCAGTTGTTCCCCTCCATTTTGCAGGATAAAGGTGCAAGTTTTTTAATTCCCTCATGTCAGTGAAATCTTGACACATGGCAGGTGTTGGCCCAAGAGGAATTGAATTCCCATGTATAACTTAAGTTGTCCGATTAAAATGCTAAAGGGGGCTTTTATATTTTTTTAAAAGGGTGAAGGTTTTTTGAAAATATAAGGAGCCTGATAAAGTTAAAGGGTCCCTATGAATTTTTTTTATTAGGAAAGCATTTTAATAAAACAATAAAGGTGGGCCCCAGAGCAAATAAAGACTGGATGTCTTAATATTTTAAAGACTTCATTGTTTTCTTTTCAAAGAAAGGAATTTAAATATGCCTAGATAAAATTTTGGTAAAGTGATGGCAAAAACAAACGCTTGAGGTGAAATATTTTAGAGGTGAATTAAATGTGCCCATAAACATATAAAATGCAAATTTTAAATGGTGAAGTAAAAGTGCATAGGAGAATTTTGTGAAGTGAATAATTATTCACTAAGAGGAATATTTCAGTGACAAGGGAAGATAAAGAATGTTTTAAATGAAAGATTTGAAAAATAAAGTGTTGGGAGAATATTTTACTTTGTTAAAAGTATAATAATGTGCAGCTGCAACATAACAAAAAGGTAGAAATAGAGTTTTCACGGGTAGAGGCATTTTCACTTCCAGGGGTAAAATGGAGAGAATTTCCATGGGCTGATTTTCTATTGCAAAATAACTTGGGAAAAGAAAATATTCAAAGGAAAAAGTTTGTTATTGATGAGAGAGGAGAGATTCTTTTTAGTTTGATGATCAACGGTGAAGAGGTTTCCAGATGGCATCTCTGAATCAGATTTAGGGCCTCCTCTAGATCCTTCTCTTCTTCTTTTATTCTCTTATTTTCTCATTTGAGAGGTGTTTTGAGGCAAGGTATGGAGCTAGGGTAGATAGAAATTGCTAAGTCTAAGTCATATTTTGAGTCTGTAAAAAATTGTTGTGTTGTTAGAATATGTGGATTAATTAGAAAGAAAACTAACACACCAATGAAACATTAGATTGAAAGAAAATAATTTAGAAAAGACAAATGCAAACTTTAAATAAAACCAACTCCTTCAAATGCATCCCATTGTTCCTTATCTCCAAGGATTCAATTCAAGATACTGGCTCTCAGTTGGTTTAAGTAGCAGCTTGTTAGAATGACAACTTATGAGAACAAGATTGATGCAAAATGCATGTCCATTGCTAATGATTTAAACTATTCTTATGAACTTAAAATCATATGATATTGCTAAAATGTTGATATTTGTGGCATCAGATTGACACCATGATCAGTTTTGTCTAGAGGCCTTACAAAGATTGCGGTCAGTGGCCCGATGAGGATGGTCACTTGTTATTGTGCAGAAACTTTAGATACCTGATTAGCCATACAGTGTAGATTCAGTGTATCATAGAGATGTACCTACCCAAGCCGGTACAATGGCAATTCAGGGAGCAATAGGATGTGCCAGTAGGAACGGTCTTCCAGAGAGAGCATATTGGGGCCACCTATAGTAGTGAATATAGTCGAGCAGTAGGTAGATGGCCTTGTTGTCATTCAGTGGATGTGGAGGGGTGGTGCAACAGATGTAGGTACATCTATCAACTTCGACGCCTAGTGGTAGATTCGCAGGCTTGTCCCATTGATAGATCCAGATGGTCCACTGACTATAGATAAAATATCAGTCATCCCACGATTACAATGAGGAGGTCGTGGTGGCAGGGATGGAGGCAGAGATGGCAGAGGGAGAGGTGGGAGAGATGGAGGCAGGGGAGATGGAGG
Source organism: Sequoiadendron giganteum (assembly GCA_007115665.2). NCBI lineage: Eukaryota > Viridiplantae > Streptophyta > Pinopsida > Cupressales > Cupressaceae > Sequoiadendron > Sequoiadendron giganteum. The sequence continues at coordinate 309,134,679 of CM021100.1, forward strand.
TACAGATGAAGGTAGGGGGTATAGAGGCAGAGATGGAGGTAGGGGGCATGGAGGCAGAGGAGACGTGGATGATGGGGGTGGTGGGGGAGGAGGGGTGTCAAGATGAGGAGAGATGACAGAGGGCAGAGGTAGCCCAAGAGAGTTAGGAGGAGACTGGGTGGTGCACCATTGGCACCCATTCAAAAGGAGGTTGAGGAGAGGGAGCTTCCATTCGAGTAGGAGGTAGGGGAGGAGGTTAGACGGGATAAGGAGGAGGTGAAGGTGAGGGCCAAGGAGGTGGTCAGGGGTGAAGAGGAGGTGGAGATGCCTATAGAGGAGGATCCATTTATTAGGGGACAACTTCTTGATATTGATATGGAGGAGGTCTGAGGAAAGGAGGGCAAGGATGAGGAGAGAGATGAGGAGGAGGAGGATGAGGGGGAGGATGAGATAGACCAAAGGTTGCAAGAGTGGATGATCATTGGGGATGAGGAGGGTGACAAATCACTGATTTTTCCTATAGATGTCACTATTGATCAGAGGATCACAGATCTTCAGAACAAACTGGACATGACCTTGTCTCAAAAAAAGGCCTTGGTAGCAGAGTTAGAGGTCACTAGGGTTGAGAAGGATCAGGTTGTTATCTGATGATAGGAGTGAGATCGGAGGTTTATTGAGTTGTGCTCTGGGCCGACAAGGGATATGGCTTGGGAGTTGGCCAAGATGATAGAGAGCAGGGGCTGATATAGGTTGTTAAATGAGCAGGTTGTTCTACCAAAGTGATGGGACCCAGGTTTGTAGTGACACCTGGACCCATAGCGATAGCAAGTCACATAGTGTTAGTCACACTAGTGTTGGGGGGTCCACATCATGAGGATATTCATCAGGTCACAGGTCACATAGCTCCCATAGGCACTCATCAGGCCATAGCCATAGGTCAAAGCATGGGCATAGATCAGTGTCATCATGACACCAGGCTGAGTAGGGCCATCCTCCTATTACTAATCCATCGAGATCTCAGGGTCAAACCTCAAACAATAATCCCATTCAGGTCACCTTCCATGTGGCTTATCAGTCATATCCACCTCACGATTCATCGTCATGAGATGGAGGAGGCATATCCTAGGACTTGTTAAGTAGCGCATATAGGAAATTTTCCCGCGTAGGATGCTAGATTAGCGCATAGGCTAGATTAATTGATGCATATGCGTGATAGAATAGTGCATAGGTTTTTTAGCACATCCAAGGATGAAGTAGCACATTGGACAGTTTAGCACATTGACTGACTGTTTTCGCGCATCCATGGGTTTTGCCGATTGTTGAATTTTGAGATGAATTTGATGATTGATTGATGTTTTGTTGCTATATTAGAAAACTGATTTGATGATTTTGAATTTCACCAAGGATAGATTAGCTTGATTTGAGTAATGATTTGATAAATTTATCTTTGCATTTGAAGAGCAAATAGTAATAATTCTGATAAATTTTCTTTCCTGCTTGAAAAAGAAATAGAAAATGATAGATTGATGTTGAGTTGATTGACTACTGTAAATTTGTTTCCATGTGATATGAAAAAAAAATAGATTAGGATTTATTTTCCTTCCTACTTGAAGAACAAATAAAATTTGATTCGATTTGCTGATACAATCGATTGATTGATGAATTTTCTTTTATGCTTTCTGAAAAACAAATAGATGATTGATAATTCATTTTTTGATGTACTAATTTGACTGGATGATTTTTAGTATTCCCTGGTGATTGACTTGTGTGATTTATTTTAATGTCATAAAGGAGGATTTTAACCTCCTCCAGATCAGTGAGAGATTTCCCCGCACATGGGATTTGGTTCCTTGACTATCCCAGACTAATTTAGAGGTGATATACCTTGACTGTCCCAGGTTGATTTAGAGGTGATATACCACTATGGGTTGAGTCCACTATAGGATCAACAGGGCACTATTGAAAGTGCTAGTTGAGAGGTGGCATAGTCAGCATAACACATTTCACCTGCCAATGGGAGAGATTACTATGACACCAGAGGATGTATAAAGAATTTTGGGTATCCTTGTAGTTGGTGAGCTTGTGATTTATGATCACAAGGAGATTGGAGGGACTAATGCATTGAGATGAGTCTTCCAGTATCCTCATGTCTCTCGATATGAGATTCCCTGGGAGGCTATGGTGGAGAGTTATGCCCCACTGCCTTCGGTTTTAGCGGGATTCATCGGTGGTTTCCTTTGTCCTGATCATAGGTCGAAGGGACTATCTGTGGACTGGGATAGGATTCTAGAGGATATGATCCTCCATCGGACTAGATATGCATGGGGTTGTGCATGCTTTCCCATCTATACCACGATCTTCATCAGGACATGTACACAAATGGGAAGCATCTCTCATGTGGAGTTACTCTATATAGATATAGGCATGGGAGAGTATTTCCATCAATCGTCCCATTCTTTGGAGAGATCAGCCTCTTGGATATATGTACGTGTATGCTTATATAGGTCCCCTTGTCCAACCGATGTTGGGAAAGTTAGAGTACTGATGACACGTGTTAGATGACATGGATATAGTCATCTGGAGATTGTATCTAGATTGTGATCCCTGGGAGGTTGATGATATAGAGCTTCCCTACTTCACAAGATCGAGGTATTTGATCGGTCGTACTCCATTCATTATTAAGCGATTCCTGGTCATGCGAGTACTGAGATAGTATGGTTTAGTATAGATGATGCTGTAGGGTGTGACACACTATGCCAGGCACCAAGAGGATGTGGCAGAGTGGGGGCCATTTGTGATGATAGAGGCTGCCAGAGCAAAGTATGCAGATTTGCAACCAAATTATTGGGCGATGCATCCAGAGGTGACAGATGCAGGGATGATAGATGAGTACACAACCTAATTTTACACACATCCCTTCCCAAAATTTACTAGCCTAGAGGATCCTGCCCCATAATTGGGAGGACTAGTTATACAATGGGGGTGACGACAACCACATGCACAAGTAGAGGCTGGGGTATAGGCACAAACATAGGTACTAGTAGAGGCATAGGATGTTGTGGCTATGGATTTTGATGATGAGGAGGATGAGGGGGGGGACTCCATCAGCTCAAATGATAGCGGTGATGACAATGGAGATGATGGAGGTGATGGGGGTGGAGGTCAGAGGTTATTTTTTAATGTACCATTTAGGATGAGGCTTCAGACAATGAGAGTGGTGGATTAGCCAAGTACTTTGGCCCCATGGATCACTATCAGGGCTCCTTCATAGGGACAAATGAATACCTTATAGGTAGAGGTTCAGACTCTTTAGAGTTAGCTAGTGCAGGCACAGATCGCACAACCACGACTTCTTGACCCACAAATAGTTTAGCTCATAGGAGAGCTGGATAGCTTCAGAGAGTGATGTATTCAGGCAAAGGGAGTAGCAGAGAGACTCCTCAAGTCATTTGAGAGCACCTCCATTGGAGAGGTTGTGGCAAAGGGATTGGAGATTGCTCAACAAGTAGAGTATTACCAGATGAGATACTTTGAGGTAGTGTCACCTAAGCAGACGATAGCATACATGTAGTTAGGTACTCAATCACAAACCCACTCATGCAGTGCCACTAGGAGTGTGGGACAGCCTATTAGATGAGAGATTAGGGCTTCAGGCAACAGAGATCCATAGAGACCGACCACCTCCAGAGGCAGCAGTAGCCATGTTCCACTTCTGAATGCCCCTCAGTGATGAGTGATTGATATATCTATTCATTGTATTGTATATATCTTGTTAAAATATTTGATATCCTTGTACACCTAGACATTTTTTTTAATGAGATTTATGATATGCAGTGTTGTTTCGATATGCATGTGTCATTGATGATTTATGATGAATGATTATGTATGCATGTTTATTTATATATGTTATAATTTTTACGATGATGATGCAATGTAAATGATTTAAAGATTCTTCATGATGTATGCAGCATGTATGGATGCAAATGAATGTGCTTTTTATTTTTCTCAATACATGATGATGCAAATAAAGTTTGATGTATATTGATAATGAAAATGAAATGATATGAAAAATTAATGATGATGAAATGAATGATAATGAATGGTGAATAATGATAAATAAATGATAATGATGATACGTAAATGATAATGATGATATGTAAATGATAATGATGATAAATAAATGATAAAGAATGGTGAATAAATGATATAAGGAAAATGTAATGCTAAAAGATAATGATATGATAATAAGTGATGTTGGAAAATGAATGAATGATAACTAAATGATACATAATGTAATAATACATAATGATATGATGCAATTTATGTAAAAATGATAACCTAAAATGATGATATGAAATAAATGAAATGGATGTATCTTTCTTTTATCAATACAATATTTATGCAAAATGATGTGAAACGAGAGATAATGCAAATGTTGTGAAATGATATAATATGATATGAATGATCAATTAATGATATGTACTTTATGAATGATTATGCACATGTGATGAAAATTATCTGATATTTAAAGATGGATAATGATCATGATGAACTAAAGGAGATCGAATAATGATAACAATGATAATAATGATAATGAAATGAAATAATGTGAAAATGAAACATATGGTAATGCAATGATAATGATATCCTAAATGAATAGCTACGGTGAAATTATATGTAAAGAATGATAATTCAATTTGATGCAATAAACTTCCAAGTGTACTCAATTGTTGTCTTAGAAGATATATGAAAATTTTGCCAACCTCAAAAATCTACTTAGACAGACCCCAAAATGCAAATCTAAATGAATCATGCAGTCCTTTAATGTAGTATGAAACATTTCTTATGTTTGTCATTCCATGAACCAATGTTGCGCATGATTTTGCATCATTGAGTATTTTGATATGTTGAAATTTAGTAGAAGCATCAAAGGGGGTAATAGCACAAATGATGACCTGAGTACTGCTTTCATGATGTTTGATGTAGCAAGTTAATACAAGCATCAAGGTATAATTGAACCAAGATGACTTGAGCATTGTTTGCATAAATAGACAAAAGTTAACCATTTTCCTATGCAAATCTTGAAATGTCATTAATGATATGTTGTAGAGCATGTCCCATGAAAAATTTGCACAATAATAATGATTAGCTTACAGACAACAAGAAAAGAAATATCATACTCCTTCCTTGTGATTCTAGAAGAGTAAATCATTGAACCACTCCAAAGATATGATGTCATAAAATTTCAAAACAACAATTCAACTTATGCTTTAAGTTTTTCATTCATTTTAGTCAGATTAAGATCATCCAATTTGTTTCAGTTTTCTGTCAAATAGTCATTTAGACTCAATTTCGAATGGATAAGTTTATTGTTTCTGATATTCCAATGCTTGATACATGTTGCTATTTGTCTGCCAAAAAGCTCCAAGAAGCAAAATACCCCTTAATGACCCTACACTCTAACTCCTACTAGACACAACTGTTGCTAAGGATAACCTTAATCATCAAGCCATGATGAAATCCTTGTCGTTTCAAGGAGATTTTTAGGATGTATGATGCAGATGTAATGGCTAGGCATGTATGTGATGCCGATGAAAGATGAATATGTAGAATGTATCCCAATAGATGAGAGACACAAAAAAAATCACAAACAATGCCTGTTTGCCAAGTTTTCACCATTTGTTTTAATTGCACTTTTTCTTGATTTTATGATTTTTTTATTTTTATTTTTTGTTTTTGTTTTTGTTTTTTTATTTTTTATTTATTTTGTTTTTTTTATTTTTTTTAGGACTTTTTTAATATTTTTGATCTTTTTCAGGCATAAAAATTCTTCAAGTGAATGTTATTGGTCGAATCTTCAAACAGGTCCCCTTCCGATGTTGACAACTGATATGCCCCTAATCCATATGCTGCAATGATAATGAATGGGCCCAACCAATTAGGTTCAAACTTTCCTTTTTTTTCCCGATCCTACTGATTATGAGGGTTTTCCTTGAGAACCAAGTCACCCACTTGAAAATTTCATGGTTTGACTCCGTGATTGTAGTTGCGGGACATAACTTGTTGACATCCCTTTAAATGATTAACTACAGTTTGACGTCGTTCCTCAAGCAGTTCTAACTCTTGCAACCTTGATACTCTATAGTCTTCATCATTGATTAGCCCCTTTAGTGAGACTCAAAGTGAGGGAATCTTAACTTCTAGTGGTAAAATAGCTTCTTCTCCATAGACCAAAGCATAGGGAGTAGCACCTATTGGCATGCAAATACTTGTTTTGTATGCCCACAATGCTAGATTTAATTGGACATTCCAATCACGACCTGCTTCATTCACTATTTTCTTTAAAATCCTCAAAATCATTTTGTTTGAAGCTTCAGCTTGACCATTCCCTTGTGGATATTAAGGTGTAGAGAACTTGTGTTTGATGTGAAATATTTCACAAAGTTCATCAACATCCTGATTTTTAAAGGGTCTTCCATTGTCTATGATAATGGAGTTGGGAATGCCATATCGATAGCTGATATAATTCAAAATGAATGAAGAATTTTTTTTTCCAGTAATAGTTGTTAGGGGAACAACTTTAATCCACTTAGTAAAATACTCAGTGGTTGTGATAATGAACTTGTGTGCATTTGAAGATGATGGGTGTATCTTGCCAACCAGATCCAATCCCCACTGAGCGAAAGGCCATGTTGTGGTGAAGGGTTGTAATTCCTGAGCAAGAGCATGAATGAGATTTCCATGAATTTAACATTTTTCACATTTCTTAACAAAGATGAATGATTCTTTCTCCATGGTCATCCAATAGTAACCCAATCTAACAATTTTCTTTGCTAAGGTTAGTCCACTTGAGTCTGTCCCACAAATACCACCATGGACTTCTTGCAAGGCCTTTTCTGATTCATCGTGTTTGAGACATCTAAGGAGGGTACCATCAAGAACACGTCGGTATAAGACATCAACAATTAAGGTGTAATGAGAGGATTGATAGATGAAATTCCTTTTCTGATTTCTAGTCAAGTCTAAAGGTAAGATAGTATTCTTTAGGTAAGTGTAGATTTGGCCATACAAGGGAGAATCAAAACTAGTTAAGTGGCAAATGATTTGAGTTTCTAGATTTTCATAGGCAAGAGAAAAAAATTGCTCCACTAGGAAATCGTACTGTGCTTGATTCTTTGACAACTGGAGTAGTGATGCAATTGTAGCCATGGCATCTGCTGCTTTATTATCAATATGTGGAATTTGTATGAACTTGATATCAAAAAAATATTTCTTGAAATCATCCACCATTCTTTTGTAAGGTATCAACTTGTCATCCTTAGTTTGATATTCATCATTGATTTGATTTATAACAAGTTGTGAATCACCAAAAACTTGAAGTTCTGTGATTTTCCAGTCTACTGCGATTCTCATTCCAATTAATAATGCATCATACTCAGATATGTTGTTTGTGAAAGGGAACATTAGCCGGTAAGATTTTGGAACTGTATGTCCTTGAGGTGTAATTAAAATAATACCTACCCTTGAGCCGTGTTGAGTGTAAGAACCATAAAAATAGAGCACCCATGATTTCTTAATAGCTGGTGTGAATACATCGACATCAGGAAAATCAATGTGTATTGGGTTATCTCCTAGCATTGGTGCTTCTGCTAACTGGTCTAAAACTACATGCCCCTTTATAGCTTTTCGATCTACATAATCAATGTCAAACTCACTCAAGATCATGACCCATTTAGCCAACCTGCCAGTTAAATTTTCCTTACTTAGAAGATATTTGAGTGGATCAATCTTAGCCACAAGCTTTATTGTATGAGCTAGCATATAGTGTCATAACTTTTGAGAAGTGAACACTACTACTAAGAAAGCTTTTTTAATGAAGGTGTAATTTAGCTCATGACTTGTCAAATTTTGACTGATGTAATAGATTGCTCACTCCTTTCCTGAGTTGTCTTCGTGTGCCAATAATGCTCCTGGGGACACTTCTATGGTAGAAATATACAATATGAGTGGTGCACCTTGCATTGGTGGAATCAACACTGGTGGATTCATTAGATAATGCTTTATCTGATCAAATGTTGCTTCACATTTGTCTTCCCATTTAAATGGAACATTCTTGTGTAAGAGATGAGTAAATGGTAGACTTTTATCCACCAGTTGTGTAATGAATCTTCTGATGGATTGTAAACATCCCTGTAAAGAGTGTAGTTGACTAATGTCCCTTAGTGGTGGCATATCAAGGATTTCTTGTACCTTAGCTGGATCCACCTCAATTCCCTTTTATGACACAATATACCCTAGTAGCTTTCCAAATTTCACTCCAAAGACATATTTCTTTGGATTAAGTCTCACTTTGAATTGTTCCATTCTTTTAAAAAAATTAGATAAGATAGCTATGTGTCCTTCCTTGGTGTTAGATTTGGCGAGGAGATCATCTACGTAATCCTCCATGAATGTATGCATCATATCATGAAAAATTGTTGTCATCGCCTGTTGCTATGTAGCTCCTGCATTCTTCAACCCAAATGGCATTACGTTCCTACAATAGGTACCCCAAGGACATGTGAACATTGTTTTATCCTGATCTTCGGGTGCAATCTTTATCTAGTTGTATCCAGAAAATCCATCCATTAATGAGTACATCACATGGCCAATAGTCAGATCAATGATCATATTTATGTTTGGCAGAGGAAAATCATCCTTAGGACATGCCTTGTCCAAATCCCTGAAATCTGTACAAATTATGATCCTTCCATCTGGTTTTAAAACAGGTATGATAATGGAGATCCATTTTGTATATTTGATAGACCGAATGAATCCAACATCTAAAAGCTTCTTTAACTCCTCTTTAACCAATAATGTAACATGTGGATGCATTTTTTTGAGTTTCTGCTTCATAGGTTTTTCCCTCGGCATGATAGATAGATGATGCATGATGAGATCTGGATCTAATCCAGGCATATCTGTGTACGACCATGCAAAATTGATTTGATTGTTTTTTATAAATTTTGTGAATCCTGGGATTTCCTCTTATGTTAGAGATATAGAAAGTTGTAAGACTTTGGGCTGTTCCGTAGTACCTATCTTGAGTGCCTTCATTGGTTCTATTAGAATAGAATACCTTTCCTGATAGTGTTTGGGAAGAGTGTCAAGTTTCCCATCTTCTAGTGCCTTTGATAGGTTTTCACCCGTAGTTACGCTTTTTATTTTTCTCTTTTCTTGATCTAATACTACCTTTGTTAGGTTTTCACCATTAGATCTTTCTTTTATGTTATTTAGTTTATAGTTGATAAACTTGGCAATTTCTATTGAAAAATTTGATCTTGTGAGTCCCTAGTGAAACTTGTTTCCAGTTGGGATGAACAAAGGAAGTTTATGATAGTTTCGTCATTTGGAAAAGTTGGGATATCAATTGGTGAAATTTGTTTCCAATCAATGAGTTTAGAATGGATCAAAGGAAATGGGTCATTAGGATGAGTAATGTCACTGGTCGTTAGTGTCATGATGCTATCATTAACGTCGTTATGGGAAAGATCTAGGATGGTATCCTCCTATGGATGATCTGTTGCACTTTGAATAGAATCATCCTCACTTAAGTCATGATCACTTTATAGAACGTAATCAGGCAGAGGCCTTGAGCTTTCCTCTTGTATGAATGTGGGTGTAAACTTTTGTATGACATCCACCTATTTATCTCTCTAGAACTTATCGTCGAAGATGGTGTCCCATTCATATTCATTGGATTCAGTGTTAGAATTGTTTTCTTGAATTCTCAAAATTGTTTCAGCTAACTCTTCATTGGACATTCTTTGTACTACTTCCTCCTTTGTATCTTCACCATATCCTAACCCATTTTTATCTCTTAGGTGCATTTTTTTCAGCTGGATAGGTTCAACAATACCCTCCTTTCTCTTTTCGATAGGGCCATTTCCTTCATAACCCATTTGCTGCATTATCGCATAACCTTTTCCATATTGTTATGTGGGTAACTTGACATGTTGTACTGATTCTTCTTCATCTTTATAGAGCCAATCAAGGATAGCTCTATCTTCCATTTCATTTTCTTTGATAAATACTCCATTAAACTTGGTGATGGGAACTGAAGCTATGGTTAAAGTTGTCATAGCCTGATGTATGGATGTTGAGGGTTGTCCATGGGATCTTGGAGATATGGGTAGATTAGAGAGACATAAGGAATATTATCCCACCCCATTATCTTTCAATTTTAGCTTGGTGCCAAAATCACTTATCATTTCTTGTGCTTGTTCATTGTATTGGGAGGTAGAAATGGCCAAAGCCCTCCTATTATGTGGGACAAATGTGTCCTAAGTTGCCCTTAGGTTAGAGCAAGTTTGGCTACTAATGTGATCAGCCAGTATTGTTACTTCTTGTCCATCATATGGAAAATTCAAGCATTGATAATTGTATGGGATAGCTTGCATGTCATGGATCCATGAACAACCCAAGAGTATGTTATAAGATAGATCCCGATCTAGAACCTCGCAAAAGGTATTCTTCACAATAGGTCCCACTCTAATCAGTAACATGATGAGTCCTTTGGAAGATCTTTCCTCATCATCGTATGCCTTGATTGTAATCTTCCTTTGTGGATCTATAGATTCTTCTGAATATCCCAAAGCAAGGACCAATTTCAATGTACAAATTTTTAATCCGGCTCCCCCATCTATTAGGACACGTCTGATTCGGGCTTTGTGAACCATAACCTCTAGATAGAGTGATGAATTATGCGGATGACTCATGGATGAGTCATCCTTCTTAGTAAACGATAAACATGTGGATGAGGACAAGTGTCCCACCATGGCTTGAAATTTATTGATATATAGATCAGGAGACATAGTTGTGTCAACAAGTGCTCTTTCCAGAATGTCCTTATGTGTGGGTGATAATTTTAAATGCTCCAAGATAGAAATTTGGGCTGATGTTTTATGTAGTTGATCGACCAAATTGTATTGAATTGGAGGGGGAATTTCTGCCCTAGATGAGCTACCTTTCACAATGATTTTGTCTTGTCCCCTTGTCATAGCATTTACCTCTCGATATTCTTATTTCCATTTTATTCTAATAGCATTGATTTGTTGATCGTCCGTATAAATATGATTGATAGTGGTGTAGTAGACATGACTGACATTCTTGCCTTTGTCACCCGAGGATTCCCCTTTTTGATAATTGGGGAGAGGATCTTTGAATGCCTGATGATCATCATTGGCATTGTGTCCCTCAACTGTGATGGTATGGTTATCAATCAAGTCCTGAACAATATTCTTTAACCCTTGGCAATTATTTGTCTTATGACCTTTACACCTATGATATTCACCAAAGTGTGAGTCATTCCACAATGGTGGTTTAACTCAAGGCTCATAATCTCTTTGTGGTGGCAATGTAATAGCATTTTGATTCAATAGTTCTTTAAGAATGGACTCCAAAGACTAGCCCAAGGGAGTAAAACTCAGTCGATTTGAAAAATATGAAGATCTGGGCGCATTTGAATTTTGATTATTGCCAAAATTATTTCCATGATTATTGGTCACATTCCCTTGATTGGAATTATTTCCTTGGGTACTAGAATTTCCAGCATTATTGCTATATTGGACACTTGATACATTAAGAATAGTAGGCTTCACATTCATGTTGTTAGCATCTACTACCCCATCATTCACAACATTTTTTTATTTCGAGTCCAAAATTGTGACTTGTCATTGTTGTTACTATTGTTGTTATTGTTGTATGAATTTGGACCTTCTTTATTGAGTTTCAAAACTCCACGCTTGACCAAGGCACCTTCAATATAATCACATTTTCAATCAATTTTTGAAAATGATTGGGGATAGTGAAGGTCTAGCCTATAACTCATCTCTTCATTCAAACTGTCGATAAAGATCTCCATCTTTTATGTTTTAGGAACATGATGGTAGTATCTAGCAAACACCCTTCTCCACCTTTGTAAAAATGTGGTGAAGGATTCTGCTACCTTTTGTTTCACTTTACACAGATCAAACATGGTTATCTGGTGTTGGATATTGTAGGAGTATTGCGATATAAATTTATTTATTAACTCCTCAAATGTTCTGATGGGGGGAGTGATATTTGAAAGCCAATCCATGGATTTCCCACCTAGATTTCATGGAAACAATTGCATTAAGTAGGTATCTTCATGAGCAAATTCTAAGCTCATATTTTAGAAATCCCTCACATGTTCAATGGGGTCTGTTTTCCCATTATACCTATCAAATTTAGGGATTTCGCAATGTTTTGGAAAAGGAATGATTTGAAAACTCCTGTCAAATGGATATGGACATATATCATCCAAAACATACTTCTTTGTTGTACCCCCTTGGATTGTTTTATTTTCCCTTGTAATGCCTTTATCTATTGAGTATGTACACTAAAATCATTAGGAGGGGTTTCACTATTCTCTTTAATCCCTTTTGTGTCAAAATCGACAGGTAGCTTAGCTCCTTGATTAACTAATGAAAGGAAATATCTTTCCTTGTTTTGTTCCAAAATTCTTTCCATAAGAGTATGGAATTGGGGATCATGTTTTGCTTCTTGGAGCTTCTCTTTCGTTATCTCTTCAGTATTTGAATTATGAAAGGGATTCTCTTCCCTATCACCATTATCACCCATTCTTCTTAATGTATTTTCCCTTTCATCTCTTTCTATGTGCTTTTGAGATCATGTGACAACAGGCATAAGCTTTTGCCAAATTTCTACTAACTTTGATCAAAAGAATGAAATAGTGCAATTTTGATGGATATGAAAGTCAGGATAGAATGAAGATTCTATGACTTATGAGATATCTAATTTTTAGCTCGTGATTCCTTGATTGAAAGGATGATAATCTTGTTTGCCAGAATTAAACCAAAGATCAAAAATAAAGATGATTTTGCACTTTGCGAGGTTTGATCGTATCTTTGTAAAAAAAAAGGATTGTGATAAATGTCTAATGTTCTTGAATTCTCTATTGCAGAAATTGATTAGGATGAGTAGAGTATACAATTGTAGGTTGGGGTATGTAAGAGGAAGGAATATGCTGACTGTGATTATTCCTTTGAGAAAGGGCTTTTCTTTGAAATAAAGCTTGTGAGTAAGACCTTTCGAATTTGGTATAAAAATTTCCGTTTTTTCAATAACTTCTTATAACTAACAAATTTCTTTGACTTTCTAATCTTCCTCTCTAGGAACTTCTTGGCAAAAATTGCAGACTTCCAAACCTTGAGCATAGAAAAAGACTAGATTGAGATGACTGATTTCTGAGTGTCATAAAATTACCCATGTTCGGAACATAGATGCGCTAAATTTTTCAGAAGATGCCCTAAAAGATCCAACCTATGCACTAGATTGTCACAGGTATGTGTTAAAATAGAGCACAAAAGTGCTAAATAGAGCATGAATGCACTGAAACAAAGCACATATGCACTAAAATAGAGCATGAATGCACCGAAACAGAGCACAGATGCACTCAAACGGAGCATGAATGCATTGAAACAGAGAAAAAATGCACCAAAACATACTAGGGATGCACTAAACTATCCAATTACTTTTTGTAAGACAGACATGTTTTGACAGTTTGATGTTTTCAGATGATCTTAATCTGATTTAAATGTGAAAACACAGCATATAGTAGCAGACAGTTATTTTGTAAATCCTAAAATCTAAACAAAGAGTGTATGTTCTTGAGATTTTCATGGGTATTAAACATGATAAGCACTTCAAATAGACTCACTCTTAGTTTTCAAATAGGTCATCATAGGAATTGAAACCCATAGCTTAAAATCATGTTGACTCACATAGTCGTGTCACCCCTAGAGGGCACCCATGTTTTTGTCTTTTCCAAGTGCATACTCAAGGTTAGATTTCTTGATCCCTTGAGCAAAAAATCCATGGTGATTATATGGAGAGTGTCTTGGGGGTAGATTCTTCCCTCCCCTTGCGATGTGATTGAAATGATGTTTGGATACTAACACAGCTGGCTTTCTACACTATGGTTTGTAGTAAAATTTTCTGTTCGACGTGGCAATAGATAAACTTCCTCAGGAGACCTCCCAATCTTTAGAACAAAGATTTTGGGGATGGTTATCTTGCTCACTTCCATTGAATATGGGTTTCCCCAAAATTCACTTTTGATTAGAGTGGGTTGGAAAACCTAGATTTAGTTGTTCCCACTTAGGTCGTTCCCATAGGATGAGTACATTTTCCCACTATGGCATGCCTTCTAGAGGATGTAATAAAGCATGAATTTCATAAAATTAAAAAATTTAAGCCTGGTGTTCTAATCACCCAGTAAAGGGGAGAGCATATACCTATTACCCAACAATCACAACAAACAAATGGTTTAATTTTAAATCCAAATGACAGTTTTCTATGCTAAGTGAAGATTTTGCTTCACAAAAAACATTGGATTCATTTTAACAAACATAAAATAACATTTGGTGACTATCCTAGGATTGATAAATTCCATATTTTATGTGTTTATCCTAGGATTGCTTCATTTTACTTTAAAAACTGAATTGAAAAATCATGTTCGTGGATGGCGTCGGAATCAAGATTTTCGTTTACCACCTCTATATGCGCTAAAAGAACTGGTAAATGCACTAGAATAGGCCACCAATAAGCTAAATGAACAAACAACAATGCGCTAACATAGTCATTAACTGCGCTAAATGAACTAGCAAATGCGCTAAAACATGTCGTCTATGCACTAAAATAGTCATCGTATGCGCCAAAACAAAGCTCGTATGCGCTAATCTGTAGGTCGTATGCGCCAAACCGAATCTCCAGTCCATCACCTATCACAAAAACTTGCGATAGAAAGATTAAAAATAGGGCAAGGCCCCACAGTGGGTGCCAAAAATGTGTTGTTAGAATATGTGGATTAATTAGAAAGAAAACTAACACACCAATGAAACATTATATTGAAAGAAACTAATTTAGAAAAGACAAATGCAAACTCTAAATAAAAGCAACTCCTTAAAATGCATCCCATTGTCCTTTATCTCCAAGGATTCAATTCAGGATACTGGCTCTCAATTGGTTTAAGCAGCAGCTTGTTAGAATGACAACTTAGGACAAGAAGATTGATGCAAAATGCATGTCCATTGCTAATGATATAAACTATGCTTATGAACTTAAAATGCTGATTCGAATGCAACTATAGTAATTGCACATAAAATCTAGGATCAAATCTACTTACTAGAAGGTTGTATTTATAGATTTTCGGAAGGCAAGAATCTAGTTGGCGAAGATCAACGGTTGAAATTCAAACCTATTAAAATGAACAGTGAGAGATTGAGAAGTTGAGAAAAAGGTGGAAGGTTGAGAGGAAAGTGGAAGAATGTTTTCAACCTAGAAAACCATCCTCATTCAAAAATGGAAACAAATTGTCATTTGTCACCTTATTTATGAAAATTAGTTGAAAGTTGAGGATAATTGCTAATTTATTTAATTACATGTGACAATGAATTTAGAAGCTTCCACAATTAAATAATTAATATTTAATTATGTGTGAGGGATGGAAAATGAAAGTAATTAAATATTTAAAATATTTAATTGAATGTGAGGTGAAGAATTAGAAAAGTGCTTAATTAAATATTAGAAATATTTAATTAAATGTCAAGAAGAAATATTATTTAAATTTAAAATTTAAACTTATGATAATCAATATAAATAAATTGTGAAATTCATTTAATTAATTAAGAGGAATATGGAAATGGCAATAATTAAATAAACTCGTTTATTTAATTAGATTAGAAGAGTTTAGAAAGTGAACAATATAAATAAATAATTTATATGTAGATGAATTTAGAAAATTATTAATTAAATAAATCATATTTAATTAATTAACATGCTTGATTAACTATGACCATTTTTAGATGTGTACAATTGTTAATGTTAGTTTCATGAGAAAATATCAGCTAGTTTATGCAAATAAATCATGCAAGTCATGAATATCTCAAAATTGTCTCCAAATCCATATATTTTCAGTCATTTGAATTCAATAATACCAAGTTTCTTTGAGTTCGGCATCTCAAATTCTCGAGATTGTTTTGTCTATTCATTGTTCTATTTTAATGAGATGGGTAATATACTTTGAGTAGATGATTGTGATTGAAGTGTGCAGGTTGGATTTGGTAAGCAAAATTTGATTGGTAATAGGAGTGGGATTGTTGGTGTAAGACACTAATAGTTGATGCAATCCATTAAAAAATTAAAATCCACTCGCTGAAAATCATTTGTTGATGAACTCTCTTTATGTGTTTGACTCCATGGCCCAAAATTGGCACTGATTTATCTTGCAACTTAATACATCTCAATTTTTTTTAATAAATTCAAAATCATTTTAAATCCTATTGTTGGATGTGGTTTGGTGTTGTCCTACTTCCCAATAGCTGAGAGATTGTTGATTTTCTAAAAATGTATCCAAATTTGAGGTTGTCAATGCTTCCGTGAGTGTATTTTCATTGGGAATTATCTGCTATAAAAAGAAATGTCAGTGTGTATGGTTGAATTAAGTTTTAGACATTGTGTAGGTTGACCCACCCTGGTCCTATAGAGGTAGAAGTGTAGAATATCTCAGTCTTCGACTGAATCTTTTCAGTTGTCCAAATCCCCTTTTAAGTCTGAGTATAAGACATTGGCTAGGTCTTTAGGATTCATTGGTTGGGTTCGATTTGGAGAAAGACCAGGATGTAGGCGGTAAGATCCACCACTTATGCTTTCAACTCCTCTTTCATGGATTGGTCCTTATTCATTTGTTGTATAATGATGGCTATTGACCCTTGTAAGTCACCAATCTTCTATTCATAGGTTCTTAGGCCTAGGTTGATAATTGATATCTAGTATTACTTCCACTATATAGCTCTTGTACCTCCACTAGTGATTGAGGTGGCCAACTACAATATTGTAGACCCAAAAGCATCCACTATGATGTGAGAGCAGACCTTGGGCTTCTTCTCTCTTTTGGTTCTTGTTTGGGCCCATACCAGGATTGATTCTAATCTTTCCTCTGGGTCAGTGACAATAGGGGATTTCTTCTTCTCCAATTATCAGTCTAGCTAGCTGGGAACTCCTATCTGACCCTTGAGTGATTTAGGATCACCCTCCTCCTTGTCTTGTTCCTTTTGAGGCTCATTTTCTTCATCACTAGGAATCCTTTTTTCATCATTTTCCTCTTCATCTAAGCCCTCTATTTGCATTCCTTCCCTTTGTCCATGTCAAAAAAGGCTATGTTCTCTTGATTGACATTTGAATATTGTAGGGAATTCCTTTTATCTCATTCAAGCTCAGCTACTACATTCTCTTTGGACTCATTATTCCTTTATTTGATGGTATCCTTCTCAGGAAGTACTTCCTCTCTCGAGGGAATTCCTTTTTGTCCTAGACCCTCATCTTGGTCGACTCATGGTGGCCCATCCAAGATCTCCATATCTATATCGGTATCCATCTTTTCCTCTTTGAGATGGTGCCTCTTAGGATCAACTTCTTAAATTACATCCTTGTGCTCTTGAGGTAGTGCCTCCTCTTGATTTGAGGTTTCAACCTCATAAGGCTCATTGAGTTTTTCATTTCCTTCATCCCCAGAACTTTATGGTTCTTCTCCATCGAAGGCTACCTTATCGATATTTATGTTTAGTCCACACTCCGAGTGTTCAAAGTATTCATCTCTATCAGAATCTTTGGGTTCATCAATAGTTTCCTTTAAATCTCCCCCAGGTTGTTTTGCATTAAGTCGCTCCATTTATTCATAAATAAATATTGTTACCTCTATCTTTGGTGGCTCGGTTGGTGGTGGAGGAAGCAGTAAAGTAGAAAAAAGTTGGGCCATAAATTCTTGGACTTTGGGGTTGAGAATTACCCCAGAAAGTTCAATGGGTACATTTTGCTTATAAGCTCGAAGGTGTGTGATAGAGAAGACAATGCCATACTGGTTGTCACTAGGGAAGGAGGCAAAGTGGATAGAGTAGGAAAGAGAGGAAAAAGTGAAGAAGTTGATAGCAGGGAAGTAGTGGAACAAGAAGAATCCAACATCACTATGGGAGCAGTTGGTGAAGTGGAGGCAAAGTGAACAAATATGTCCACGACAGGCAGAGATGAAATAGATAGAGATTGCAGAGGAGGAGGCAGAGTCATGGTAGAAATAGTGGTGATGGACATGGAGGAGGTGGGTGGTGGAGAGTGAGGCTACTTGGATTTCTTCTCTTTCAGCTGGAACTCTTCCTCTTGAATGGCCTACATTTCTAGTACAAAGGTTCCAGTTCTTCCTTTCTTTGGTGGAGGTTTTCCTTTTGTTGTCCTTTTGGTATAAAATTTGTGCTTAGGCTTTCGCTTAAGAACCACCTTCCTCTTTTTGGATCTTGTGATGGGTGGGTATTTTAGATCTTCACCAGAGGATTCTGCAGCAATACCACTATCAACCTCACTTCTCACTTCATCCTTGAGCTCCCCATATGTAAGATCGCCACCTTTTTCCTTCAATTTGGTAGTCTATTGATCCAACCATTGTTTTTTTTTGTTCTCCACAGGGTGAATGATAACATACAGGTCAGTGAGCTCCTCTTTGGCCCAGTCTATCACCAACAAAGGTGCATTCATCAGGGCACCATATCTTTCATCTATCATGTTGTCATCATCGACAACTTGGTTTGGCACTAGAGAAAAATTGATTGATTTCATGAATGTGAGGGTAATTCTCATATAGTGGTGCATTCACACCTCCTTATCATCCTTGCAATTCTCCCAAAATTCCTCGACATGAGGTTGGTGGGATTATTCTCTCCCAACCCATTTCTTCAACTTATCCTTGGGGTCTATTCCTCCTTTTTTTGTATGAAGGTAAAGATTATACTTAGCCAACTCCTTCTCTAAGTATTATGCGCTTTGGGTGGTGGGAAAAACATACATCCCTTGTCCAAGAGTGAGGGGATATGGGACCCCTAACCTATGTTTATTTCTTAACAAGGTATGGGAAGTCTATAGCTATCGAGTTACCTCTAAAATGATAATCTTGTTATTGGGATAATGTGGTAACCTATAAGGCCTTCCTAAGAATCCCTCAACCCTAATGTAAGTGAACTTAGGGAGTTGGATGAAAAAATATCCAAACCCCTTCATGAAGGCTTTCACACTATGTGTTACTCTCCTCTCAAAATATCCTCCCAAGAGTCTAATTATGTGCCCTATGAAGGGATGATTTACTCTTATATACTCCTTTTTGAGATTCTTGTATTGTAGTTGAGGGTAGCAATCATATACTTTCAATTTTTCTTACTTGGTTCCCAATTCTCCAGCGTAAAATAGTTCTTTATATGGGAACTTGGCTGCCAGAAGGAGGACCAAATACAAATTCATATAGAAATGAGAGGTCTTCTTTACCTCCATTAATTCCTCATACATATTGTCACTAATCATATTTCCCTAATGGAACAGGGTCTTGCCCCCAAAGATCTCTTCTATAAAATAAAACATGCAATTCTCAAAGAATGTAGTGGTGGGAAACCCATTGATTTTCTTAAGAGCATGACCAAATCATGGTGCTCCTCAAAGAAGTAACTCCTATAAAATGTTTGGGGAACTTTGGCAGTGCTTGCTCTCTTCTCTTTCAACCAGTTC
Source organism: Sequoiadendron giganteum (assembly GCA_007115665.2). Classification (NCBI taxonomy): domain Eukaryota; kingdom Viridiplantae; phylum Streptophyta; class Pinopsida; order Cupressales; family Cupressaceae; genus Sequoiadendron; species Sequoiadendron giganteum. Next base: position 309,154,281 of record CM021100.1, read on the forward strand.
TAGCTTATTGTTCACTTGCACCTGAGGGAATCCAACTGCCATACCTGGTTGGTGAATTCTTTCTCAACCTGCTCCATCTTATCAAAGAATGGGATGCCGAAGGTCCTTCTGATTGACTTGGTAGAGAAATATACCAATACTCTACCATCGTGATCAATTATATTTCTATTAGAGTGATAGCACTCTCAACAGACCACTACTAGCTCTAGGGCTATAAGTGCAGGGGGAAACTAGCTGCTTTAGCTAGGCCACTCTTCTTGATTTTCAAGGCCCTATCTATTTTTGGGTACAACATAACTCTCTCCCTGAATTCATCTATACTGACATGTTTGAATCTAGTACATGAGATTTTCTCCCAGTTGGAGGTGATCTTTTACATGTGTTCAACTCCATGAAACTCGTACTTCATTTTATTTCTCTTCTTTTCCTCTAAAAGTGTGAGTAGGCTCCTTTCCCTTATCAAACTTCTATGCAAGCTTCTTAGAAGGACCCATAATAGGTTCCATAAATTTTTCATGTAGAAGATGTAGTAAGGGCTCTTACATATGAATCAAAACAAGCATTAATTAAATCATGCAAATCAAGTGTTAGATCCATTCATACATCATCGAAAGATCAAAACATTCATCATTATCCATTATTTTGGGCTCATTGGGATCATTTAGGCTAATTCAGACCTAGCAGTGTGGGTTTCCCTAGACTGGAAGATGTCAGAGTGAAGGTAGTTAAATAACATCCAAGGGATTGTAGAGATCCATAGGCGAAAGTCCGCAAAAAAAGTTTATGATTGGTAAATTGGTGATCAAATTCCTTGTGAGGTGCTTGTGTACATGTGGAGATAGGTTATGAGGCATCTTACATCATTAGACTGCATCTTGATGCTTTGTGTGAATGTTATGTGTGAGTGTTGTTGGGTAGGAAGATGGCTAGGCTTAGTTGTTATATAGTGGCATCCAAGGGAAGGAAACCCCTAGGTGGAGTTCCACACTGTGGGACCTGTGGGTGGTTCAGTCGATCATGGTTGTTGTTCAAATTTGATCATTTTGGGCGTGCAGATGGGAACTATCGAGCTACGGTTGATTGTTCACCATTAAGGAATGACCTTTGAGGGACGACGGTCCACAAGGTCTGGCCCATAGTGAGCTCATGAACTTGAGTTAAGCATTGATGAGCTTCATCAAAGCGAAAGAGAAACCACTCCTATAGGGCTCATAATGTGGAAAAAGGTGGATGCCTAGATGTTAGGGCATGATGATGGAGTAAGTGCTATTCACATTTGGATCCCCATAGAAGATGACCCACAAGCTAATTCGATTTAGGGTTTTTTGTGTTTGGCATACTCAAATGATAGTGAATGGATCAGAGTTTGCATTGTGAGAAGATGAGATGACCTTTCCACGAGGTGACGACAGTGGGATGATGGCGAGCCGCATGCAGCGGCCGACAATTCCTCTTTGAATTAGCTATATTTTCAAGTGACAAGGTTTGGTCAATTTAATGGTGGTGGGGAATGCGGGTCCCGCACTACGAGAGTGCACTAGGACTTATCTGCAAGGTAATGATATTGGGGTGGGGTTGACCCGCATGCGGGATTCCACATGGGAATCCCTGTGCAAAGTTGGTAACTTAGCAACTTTTTGATATTTCAAATTTAACACAGACAATAGTGGTGGGTGTGCGGTCTCCAAGAATTTCTTCATTGTGTGAAGAACAAAAATGGAAAATTCATGATTCTGCAAGGGTACGATTTTAACCAAAACTAGGGGATTTTGTTAATTTAGGCGAATACCCAATGTGGGGTTGAAGGACGTGAGAGACTCTGATGGATTGTTATGGCAAAGGAGAGTTTGAATTCCTCAAAGATTTACTACTCTCAAAATGCTAACTTTGCAAAGAAATTTCTTTTTGAAGATTAAATCATGGAAATACTTGGGAACAACACAAAAATTTGATGAAAAGCCTAGTTTGGATTCATTGTAGGCTTGTGTGGGTGGGTGCGCACTCCTCCTTCTTCATATCTCTCTTTTTGAAATTTGGAAAATGTGAATGAAAAGGACAGTTTGAGTGACATATTTGTAGGTCAAGGTGCATTAATGGTGTGTATTAAATTCTTTGTATGGAGTTCATAGGGTAGGTTGGGTAGATGGGGTTTGTGGAGACCTGACTTGGCATAGACATCGACGAAGACCCAAATGACGATGAACAATGCAGAGCCCGCAATGTGAGCAAAGGCCCTAGGTTAGCCACTACTTAGTGACAAAGCGGTAATGGTGACCTTCCAAGGGAGACCCACAAGTGCAGGCTTGTAGGGGTCAAAGGACACCAGGGAAAAAGACTAAGGGAAACCCACATGGAGACCTCCACACAAGCCAAAATACTTAGCAAATTTGAAAATTTGATTTTGGCCATTTAAAATATGATGACTTCAAGGAATCTGACCAACTTAAGATCGAAATTAGGGGCATGCAAAATGAGGCAAAGGAAAAAATGGCCCGATGAATCCAAAAATGGATGGAGGGGGTCCTTGATCCAAATGGGGCATGTGTGCAATAGGCACAAGAAATGGAAATTCTACTGGGAAAACACTCCCAAGCGTTCCAAGGGTAAGGATTCATTTGAAACCTATAATCTCTAGTTTCGCAGACCAAAAACCAATTTCCTAAAGAAAACTAGAACTAAAAGGAGGACAAGATCCTTTGTTGAATCAACTCATGGAGTACCTTAGAAGTGTGTGTAGTGAGTTCATCTCCCTCTCTCAGAGACCACTCAAGATAGTGATCAATCATCCAAACCATGCTACAAAAGTTGTTTAACCCCAAAAGTAACCTAGATATTGCTCTACTACCAATTAGGCATCCATAGCCCCGAAAAAGTTATCACTATGACCCCATGAACATTTATCTATTTCTAGTCAAGTGTCCATAGCCTTGATAGAGTAGTTGGTACACCCACAATGTTTCTTGTTTCAACATTTTCTTTTTTCTTTTCTCTTTTGTCTTTATATTTTATTTTGATACTCTTTTCTTTTGCTCAACTGCATAAGCACTGAAGCTTATAGTGGGTTTGGAATCATAGTAGTCACTAGAGTAGACTTAGGATTTTTCACTTGTCGTAGCTTCATAATAACTATCATGCAACTCATCGAGAGTACTTAAGGTTTATTTTTGTGTAATCTGAGGTAAGCATGAGGAGATTCAAATAAGGGTTCTACCCTAGGTTAAGTTAGAGTTCAGGTAAGGAAATTTGCTTCACCGAAGCAGTCAAAAATTTATAGTAACTGATGAAGACTTATCCAAAGAACAAATGGAGGTGGGCAGAAAAGTTGGCCCTTTGACAAGCTAGGCATAACCACCGCATTATGGTAGGAAGACATCCTCGGAAAAAAAAAGATGGGAAAGCGGGCAAAAATGATGCAAAAGAAAAAAAAACACAAGAGACCTACTCTAACTATTTACACCTATATACAAAGGGTGAGCCTAAATAGCTCGAGCAAGGAAATAATGCTTGAGGTACTACCCATTGACAGGAAACATGACATCCTCTCCAGTGAGTGTTTTGAGGCAAAAGGCATTATCTCCTAGGATTTCAAAAATCTGAAAGGGGCCAAGCTAGAGCTTGTCAAATTTTTCATGTTCCCTTTTCTTTTCATTGGCCTTGTCCCAATAGAGGACTAAATCTACCATCCTAAAGGCCTTTAATTTGGCTCGACAATCAAACCATCTTTTGACTAGACCCTCGTGTTTGGAAAAAAAAATTATTACTTGGTCATGAACTTCTTCTAAATGCAACAATTCAACAAAGCGTGCCTTTTGATGTTCTCCCTCATAGTATGTGTTAACGAATTAAAGAGGGGATTTTGAGGTGAATTGAGAAAACGGGCTCTAAGCCATAAACAAGGCGAAATGGGGAATTTTCCAAGGAAATGTTGTGACGAGTGAGATCGTCCCATAAGGAAAAATGTAGCTAGGTATGCCAATCTTTTAGATTTTTATTAAGTAGCTTTCTAATGACAGTCAATAGAATTTTGTTGGTGTATTCAACTAGGACATTCCCCTAGGGATAGTAATTAAAGGATAATTTAAGGACAATCCTATAATTAAAGGCCCAACTAGCAAACTTAAGGGATGCAAATTTAGGACCATTATCAGAAACAAGAGAAAACGGGCAACCAAAGTGATTTAAAATAAAACTTTCCAAGAAATTAGTTACTCCTTCAGTTGTGCATTGCCTACACACAATTGCTTCAGTCCATCTAGTGCAATAATTAGTAGCGGTTGAAATATACCTATGGCCTATAGAGGAGGGTGGGATTTCTAGGCTAATGAAGTCAAGTCACCATTGAGAAAAAGGCCTTACCTCCACGATTGGTTGCAATGAGACAAAAAAATTCCTTTCCCTAGTGGTGGCAGTTTGACATACATGACATGTCCTAACATGGTTTTACATATATTTGAACAACATCAGCCAATAATATCTAGAATATAGGATATGATGAGCAGTTGAAGGACCGAATCCATGGCCAGTATTGAACTTTTCATGAAATTGCTTCAACATTTCATCTGCTTCTCATTTTCCAAGGCACCTAAGATAGATCACTTGATGGTTTGTTTTGTATAATATGGATCCTTGCAGCATGTAGCTACTAATTTTTAGTCTTAAAGTATGTTTTGGTACTCATTATAGCCACGATGGGCACTTGTTGTTCAACAAATAATAGACAATGTCATCATACAACTCACCTAGGTAAATATCCTCCAAGTGATATTGTTGCACTATGAGCTTCGACTCAATTTCTGCTATTATACGAGCGAGCGCTTGTCCTTGAACCAACTTCATAGGATGAATCTCCATGTCATATTCTTGTACCAGAGTGACCCATTTTTCTCTTCTTTCTCCTAACTCATTTTGCATCAATAGGGTCTTGACTGATGGATCTAGGAAAAAAATGCAAACAATTTATTTCTCAAGATGTAATGTCTTATTTTTTTTAATTGCTCTAACCAAGGCATATGCCTATTTTTCAACATTATAGTATCGAAATTCAATGTCTTTCAGCGGATCACTCATGAATGCAATAGGGTGCTCGTTCCCTTTATCATCTTTTTGGGTTAGCATGCTAGCGTAGGAGTGATCTAAAGCAAAAGAGTAGATGTAGAATGGATTTAAGTAATCCAAACTGACTAGTACTAGGCCATCAGTAATAGTCCTCTTTAATTCTTCAAAATATTTCTTATCTTCTAGTGTCCACTCTAATTTTACATCCTATTTCAGCATAACTTTCCAATGAAGTTGATCTTTCCAAGGAAACACTTCATTTCTTTCTTGTTGCCTAGGGGCTGAATTTTTAATATGGATTGTATACATTTTGAATCTATAGAGATCCCTTTCTCTAAAATCACATGTCCTATCAACTTACCTTCGGTCACTCAAAAGATGAATTTCTTCAGGTTCAGTGAGATGCCAAACTCTCTGCATTTCTGATTTTTTTTGCACAAATCAAAGACATGGTCCCCTTTTTTCTTTGAGAACATAGTGAGGTCATCCATGTATATAATTATGCATTTATCGATGATTTATTTGAATTCTATGTCCATGGCACACTGGAATGTTGCACCTACATTAATCAATCCAAACAACATCCATTTGTATAGAAATGTTCCCCACTTTGTGGCGAATGCCATTTTATACCTATTTTTGTATTGCACCATTACTTGATTATATCTGGAATAACCATACAAAAATGACATAATTTGAGACCCATTGGAAATCTACAATACCTCATCTAGCGAGGGCACCAGTTGATTTTCCTTTTCAAAATCTTTATTTCAGTTACGAAAATCCACACATAGTTTGATTTCCGCATTCTTCTTTTTGTCCAAAACTAGATTTTCCACCCATGTGGAGTGCCTTATAGGAAAGATAATTCTATAGGAAAACAAATTTTGAACTTCTTTAAAGATAATTGGCTCTAGCAATGTATTAATTAGGTGTTGATGTTTTTAGAAAGGCCCCACATCTTGCTTGAGAGGAATGGTATGAGTCATGATGGATGCATCATACAATTTTAGGTCTTCGTATCCCTAAGAAATTATATTGTGATAGTTGTGCAAGGCATCAATGATCCATTTTCTTTCCTCTGGTGTACACACCTTGCCAATAAACACATTTTTAACTTTTTCAGATATACCCATGTTGTGAGCATCACATTGATGATATATTGAATATTTTTTAGTTTTCCAATCATGGTCCTTGATCTGATCCAAATAAAATATCCTCTCCAACTGAACCATACCTCGTGGTATTGTTTTTCTCTTTAGGTTGATCACTCCCTCTATATCAAGTTCATCCTCCATAGGTTCCATTTCTTCAATGATTTGAGTTGCAAATACATCAAAACTTGTGATGAAGTCCAGGATGTGTTTATCATCACTAAAAACTTGGAAGTTGGTGACATTATCAAGCACTGAGGGAGTAGAGGTGAGATCTATGGTGAAAATATTTAGTCTAGTTAAGGAAAAAGGTTGGAGGGTGCTTGCTACTTGAGCTAGGGCATCAATAGTTTGATTCTTACTACACAAGATTAGTTGAATGTTGAACGCATCTAAACCCTCTAGAAGATCCCATATCACATGTCTATAATTTTCTAATCTTCTATCATGATAGGAGTTTAGTTTCCTAACTTGTTTCACTACCAACTCAAAATCACCAAATACTTGTAGCATTTTAAGTTTCTTTCTTAATGTTGTTAGAAGTTTGTGAACTAATGCTACATATTTTTCTACATTATTTATGCAATAAAATTGGATTCTATGGGAAGAAAAATACACCTTACCCATAGGGCTAATGATTTTGAAGCCGACCCTCACTCCTTGCTTCAACTTAGATCTATCAAAACGTAGTATCCAAAACTTAAGAGAACCTTCGATCTTGGAGTTGGTTGAACATGCTTCCTTCCTTGGTTTTGCATCTGGTTCGGTATCATTAGGTGGTTGGATAAATCTAGGTTGTCTTTAATTTTCTTGTTCTCCTATTTCTTCCTTAGGGTTAACTTTTCCTTTGATATGCTCCACTGCTATTTGGCATAAGAAACATTCAAATTCAGAGTGAGATGCATTTTCGACCCTACACCAGCTTGGTAGTAGAATCTCCTAAAAATCCATTCTAGCTCCTAAACTAAGCTGATCCTCTATGCACTTCTACATAAATTCTTGGAATCCATCAACCAATCTAAGGTGGCCATCTTCGTAGAATTATTCATCTTCAGACTTAATAAACACTTATTTGCTACTTAGGAGGGAAGATAAATTTATGGGCACATCATAGAACATGAGGACCTCTTCTACGTTTTCTTCCCCCTGGAACTCTTCATCATCATGGTAGGCCACCGAATAATAATTACCCAGCTTTGTTTCTATAAAAACGCACCCCATTCATATTGTTATACCTAGTGATTGTGAACTTCATGCAAGTATCTCTATCAATGTGGATATGTTTTGGCAATCCCTTCCATGGTAGCCACAAATGGGAATACTAAATTGCAGCATATCCATCCAAGGCATGGGTGAGGTCCCTTCCCAATATGATACCATATGTGTCAGGAATGTCAGCAACTTGAATGTAAATTACCCATTGCACCCTCTGGTCCACAATAATTTACATGAGTATTTTGTTCATTTATCCAACTATGTTTACCTCAGTCATATCTGGCTGTGTCACTTTTTGTTGAGAGGGGGTTGGAATTATTCCCAGTGCTTTGCATATGGCCAATGCCATGACATTGGTTGAGGCTCCCTAATTGAGTAAACAATTGTGTAGATTCTAACCAAATATTCTAATTGTTTTCAAGAAAGGAGGAGTTTCCAATTTCCCTTGGAATAACCCCACTGATACATCCACCTGGGCCACTTGATCCTTGTTTTTGTCATTAATTTTATCCTTTGTTTGCACTTGATTCAACTCTTTGGCATGATTTTTATCTACATGATGGTTTTTACTAACTTGTTGGTTTGGAGGCTAATGGGGCTTCTTCCCCAATATTTCTCTAATAACAAGCTCATTTCTCGAGGTATTGAAGGAAACTGTTTTGACAAGTATTTCTTGGGTTGATTTTGATGGAGAGGTTCCATTTTGTGATCTAAAGAAGGAATTTCTAACAATGGGTATCCTCAACAATTTGAAGGCTGACAAACTCACCTTAAATATTTTCAATTCGTCCATTACATATTCCCCCATTTGTTCAACTTCTGCTTCAGAAAATTTATTTTGGGAAAAACTGGCAGGTTGATCCTAAGTTTGATTTGGCTGCCTATTTCTGTTGAAGTATTGGGTAGGCACATGAGGGTAGTTTGGATTGTTGTTGGCACTAGGATCAAGCAGTGTATTGAAATTGTTAGGTGGGGTAGAATTCATGAAAGGACCACCAACTTATCTATTCCTTAAGTTGTATGGGGTTGTTCTCTAATGGAACAAATGGACCTCATCCTCATGTGGCTCCTCCTCATCTATACGACCATTATCTACTAAATCAAAGAGCTGAGATAAAGGGCTCTCATTACTTACCTCTTTCAATTTTCCTTTTTTGGTGGCGGGTTTGTTCGCTATGGCCTCCTTTTCAAGTGAGTTTCTTTCACTTTATGGGAATGGAGCTTGATTAACCACCAACACCGAGGAATCATACAACTTTGAAGGAACTATTTCTCTACAACCTGAGCCATCAATAGCATTCTGGACCTCCATTTGGAAGATCTCTACGACGGTTTTGAATTATAAGCAATCTAGTTCAGAATTCCAACTCGTCTTGTGGATCTAACACCAACCAGATAAGGTAGCCCCAACCAAGTACATTCCACTTGTTGACTTGTCATTTCCTCTCGGCTGGTCGAGAGGTGTGGGAAAGCCTCCATTGTTTAGCCTTGTGTTCCAAGTTCTATTTTTCCTTTGTGAAGGCCTTCTTTCAAATTTTTTTCCTAAGTTCTGACCCCTTTCATAATGTTGGCCCGCAGATGTGCCAACATCACGATTGTACCTATTAAGGTTGGCTTGGATGCTCCTCTAAGAAGCCTACATTGGTTGTTCTAGTTGCTCAATGGACATCTTCTTTACTAGTTATATCAGCTCATCAATTCGATCCTTTTTTGTAGTGCTCTAATGTGGTATTGAGTTCTGGAGGAATACCAGTTGCATCATAGGTTGGTTCTACTAAGCAGGTGGAAATTATGAATTCTACAAGTACATAGGCACCTAAGGCTGTTGCGAATAAGCCTATTGTTGTGGAGGTTGCAAGTAATGTGGTATCGACGGTGCCTGAATCAAGGGATACCCTAGATGTGGCACTATTGGTAGCCATGGAATTTGGTTCATCATGGGCGTTTGATGGGCTAAGGCATGGCTAAGCTCTTGGATTTGATTTAGATGAGCAGTTGGTCCTAATGAAGGGAGTGGTCTTGCAATGTGTTCCCTAAGTTTTTGCTTGCTATGTTTGCTTTTTCATAGGCATCCACCAACCTAGTAGGTGGTGGGTGCATCCTTTTTACCAATGAAAATGTAATATTATCCAAGGTGGTGTAGTACACTAGTTGAGCTAAAGGATCATCCACTCCATAGGTCACCTACAATTTCATATAAGCCCTATGGAATCTATAGATAGTAAAAAACTTCCTAGGCCTCCGACTCTTATTTTCTCTATCATTTCCCCTATCATTCTTTCATTCTACATAGTTAAATAGTATTAATTATTTAATTAATTAATTTCTATCTTTATTTCTTCCCGATTAATTAATTAAATAAATTTTATTTATTTAATTATGTCACTAATTAGGGCCCTTTCTTTCTAAAATTAAATAAATTCTTATTTATTTAATTTTTATACCACTTTCCACTATAATTACATAACTATTTTAATTATTTAATTATTCATTATCCTCTTCTCTCCTAAATTAAATAAATTTTATTTATTTAATTTGGTCCACTCTCTTGAATTTAGAATTAAATTATTATTCAATTCAAAATATTCCCCTTCCTCACATTCCTCTATAATTAAGTAATTATTTTTAATTATTCAATTATTCATTGGCGATGAAAATTAAATAAAATAATAATTTAATTTCCTTTCACATCTTTATCCGTGCCAATCTTATCTTCCACATCAAGTCCTTATCTATCCTTGTCTTAATTAACCTCTACCCTTGATTAAATTATTTATAATTTAATCTTTACCGTCAATCCTTATAATTACCTCATCTTTTAATCTTGGCCATCAATTTTTGTCTTTTCATCTTGGCTCTTCATTCAAAATTGACTTCCCTATAGAGGACCCTATCCTTGTCATTTGTTAGACACCTTATGCAATATTGGAGAACTTATGCTATCTTGCCATCTTTTTATCAAGTCATTCGACCGTTTGCATCCATAGTCATATTGTGAATCTTCAATATTTTGCTTTGTCATTGTCATAGGCCTATTGCATACTCAAAATCTGAGGGAGATCATATTACATTCAGGAAAAATGGAGAAGTGCAATGAAGGTGAATCAATGGTGGCATGAAGATATGGTAATATTTCTTTTTGTTTATGTCTTTATGCTTATTTTTGCTTCATTGTTGATTAGGGTCTATTAGAATAATAAGTTATTATACTTAATTAATTATATCATACTAGTTAATTAATTAAGTCACTTATTCCTTTAGTTGCTTAACCTAAACTTAGGCACATTAATAATTGATTAATTATTAAGTGTGAACACTAGGGTTTCATTTAGGGTTTCCCTTTTAGGGTTTCTTGATCTCCTTCATAAGGATTGATCTCTTTGTAATAATTGATTCTCAATAATTCATTTTTACTTTGAGGTTTACATAACATCTTGTTTGGTTTTGCATGTCTTTTGCATGTGACAAGTGATTGCATGCAGGTGATCTTGGTTTCTAACATGGTATTAGAGTTCTAGACCTACTGTTGCCTGTTTGTGATCTGAAGATATGGCCTCTTAGTGAGTTTCAAGTGCAAGGGTTTCCACAAGCATCTTTTTGCATGATCTGGGGGTAGCCAATTTTTTGGGACACTTTGGGCTCAAATGAACGTCACCATCATGGTCGCAACGTCCCAAAACCCTAGAAACGCCTGTCAAATCATCAATTTTGAAGTAGTTGGTTTTTGAGGCAAAAAATTTTTGCTAGGGAGGCTGTACGGCCTCCCCAACACACTTCTCGAGGCATGAACTTCAAATTTTTTTGAAAAAATGTAGATTTTCGGAGAATGTTTGGTGTTGCCAGAGAAAATAGTCGTCGCCACCGACGCACCACCCGGCGGTGCCCCTCAAACTCGTTGCCCACCTCCTCAACCCCTGCGCCTCACCCCCCCCCCCACCTTCGGCACAACGTGGTCATATGGGGGACCGGGGCGGTATGTGCCTAGCCCCCGACCAGACTCCTAGCTGTGCCTACGATCATATGGTGACCAGGCGAGCAAATTTTTTTGCAAGGGGGGTGAATTTTTGCAGCGATGGCCATATGGCCATCAAATTTATCCTCATGAACCACTGATGTCTGCGTCTGTATGGTGTTCTTTTGCCCCCTCCTAACCCTAGTTTTCCCTAAAAGAGCAATTTTCTTTTTTTTTTGGCATCACTTGGGCATATGGTATCAAAATCGGGCAAACGAGATATCACCCGAAAGGTGGTTCCAAGCAATTTCCTGTGGTACAGTTTATTTTATAGTATTTTTCTGTTTTACTGCATTTACTGCTATTTGAAGTCAGATGTTTATTTTATGCTTTCGAGCTCATAACTTTTTGCCACAATCTCTGATTTTTGCTATCTTTACAGCGTTGGAAAGGTATTGAGGAGCTTTATGTTGCTATCCATGCACTTTTTTGTGTATCTATCCTAAGTTTATCATTAATCCATATTTTTCCCGATGGGTGTTTTGGAGATTACTTGGATGTTTTTGTAGTTGGGAGAGTGCACCTTGCATCTTTGCATATCATTTTCAGTAATACATCATTCAATAATCAACTGCTGCTTCATAGATTCTAGGGTTGTTCCTATTTGGATTTTTTGAGTGTTCTATGGCATCGGATCTACTGTTGCAAAATTATGATTCCAATATGGTTTCTTGTAGAGAAAAGTATCTTTCCTTGCTTGTCAGATTGCGGTTCCAGTGTTACTCTACAGTGTTCTTCCAGTGCTTCTTTGTAGCATGCCATCTCATTGTAGGGGGGTTTTTCCCACTGGTTTTTCCTTCTCTACCTCTTTCTTGCATTTGTAAATGGGTACCTGATTAGGCCTAGTTGTCAGGACCCATCCTTGCTTGCATGCATCTTCTTCTAGTGTTTTAGCTTCTTCCTAAGTTCATCTTAAGGGGGGGTGTTAGAGTAATAGGTTATTATACTTAATTAATTATATCATACTGGTTAATTAATTAAGTCACTTATTCCTTTAGTTGCTTAAGGTAAACTTAGGCACATTAATAATTGATTAATTATTAAGTGTGCACACTAGGGTTTCTGGATCTCCTTCATAAGGATTGATCTCTTTGTAATAATTGATTCTCAATAATGCATTTTTACTTTGAGGTTTACAAAACATCTTCTTTGGTTCTGCATGTCTTTTGCATGTGACAAGTGATTACATGCAGGTGATCTTGGTTTCTAACATGGTATCAGAGCCAAAAAGTGGTGTTATGTAAGTGATATGATGGCCCATGTGGCTGACAACTTTTTTTTACCCAAAATTGATGACACAAAAAAGGGTTTTAAAGGAGATTCTTAGCTTTCCACCAATATAAATTATGTTCTACTTTGAATTTAATAAATAATTATTATTCATTTTCTATTTGAATTATGACTAAAGTCCTGATTGATAGGTTGATTGAAAAGCATCTATAGCTTTCAAATGGTATCACATTTTTTTAATCCAAAACATGCGTCACATTCTATGCTTCACATACTATAGGATTAAAAATATGAATTTCATGAAGTTTTGACTGAGTTAAGGTGATCAGACATACGAGTTTTTTATATTTTTTAAAAGTTGTAATAAAAAAATCATAATTATATATTTACTTTAAAAAAAATTACAAAAAAATATGCATCACATTGGGACATGAGTCCTCTACTTATATCTAAATCTTATTAAAAAATATTATCATTTTATTATGGTTAGGGTGGTGAAATAGACACCTACTTCTTATTTTTCCCTTGACATTTAAGTACTACTACATTGAAATTTCAAATTTTCACCATATAGATTTTTTTATAAAATAAACCTAGTAGTTTAGAACCTACATTCAATTTTCTACAGATTCTATTCTTACATATTTTTGAAATAATATAGATAACTTATTCAAATTTTTACATCAAGTTTCCTAACTCTGATTTTTTGAATTTTCATTGCCACTTAAGGGCCTATTTTTTCCATGATGATCCTGCACATACACTTTTATTTGCATTACTATTTACCTAACCTTCAATATTTAACCCTAATTACATTGGTGAACCCAATGTGAATCATGAAATGGCATAGATCATATGGAAAATTTAGAATTGGAGGTTACAGGTGCAAATTGATGCAATCACAAAAGCTAGAACGGCACAATCATTAGGTTGAATGATGCAATTTCTTTGTATAAGGGAAAAATTAGATTATGTTTGATTTATTTTTATTTTTTGTTAGATCTAGGTCATTTAGCTTTTTGGTTTTTCAGTCTAACCCTAGTTTCATATCATAGGCATCATTAGGTCATTTGTTTTCAGCAAACTTTTGTTGTTTTGCAGGTTCTAGGTTTCCACGCTACATTTGACTATCATTCACTGCAATTGTCATCCTCGTTCATTGCAATAACCATAAATCTAATCCCCATTTGTTTTGTTGAATCACATTCGACATGACATGAACCTTTGTCACAGTTTTCGAGCCACATTTGATCACTGCCATGAGCTGCAATTGTAATTTATGTGACGCAATTGCCTATCCTTTTTAGATTTTTAGATTTTATTTCAAATTTCCAGTTTAGGTCATTTATATTTCATAGGTTAGGGTTTTTTTGTTACTAACATATTATTTCCAATGTGTGTCATAGGTACCAAGGATACATCCCCATTTACATTGATCAAACAAAACTATCGTGTCTTCTTTTCACTCATTGGTATTAAAATTAATCTTGCATTCTAACGTCATTGGGATCAATTTACCTAATCTTCATTTCAATCATTTGGTGAAAAATAACTTGCATTGTCACTCATTGGTTTAAAATTAATCTTGTATCTAGTGTATTTCTCACATATTACTTTGGGGATTAAAAAGATCAAGTTTTTGCATTGTCTTTTCACATATTTGGATTTTGGAATTAAAATAAACCTCATGCAAGTGTGAGGAAAAGTTGTTTTGTGTATGCACTCCCCTTGTGCTTTGTGTGATAAAAAATAACATCTTTTTCTTGCTTTTGTTACCTTTAGAGGGGCCTGCCTTGAAAGAGGGAACAACTCCAACCAATTTTTTGCTTGGATTAGTATATAAAGGATAAGACTAAATCGTCAAGTCCTCATGGTATGTAGGCGTTAGCCATGTAGTGTCATTCAAAATAGGGTACCTAAATTTAATTTTTAAAGGTATAAGAGCCCCTAAGAGAGTAATTAAAGCCTTAAATGGCTTCTTGTATGCTAGTGAGGTGTCATGTACCTTAATATTCACTAAGAACCTTGTTATAGTGGCCAAATCCCATTCACTTGCTAGCATAAGAACGGTCGTTCTGAAGCTACCTCACAACTTCGCTAAGCATTGTGTAAAGACATGAATTCTACTTTGTGGAGAATAGAGACTTGGTGAGCCCGAGAAGTGAGTTTCGTGGAGGGGATCCAGTGCCACCAAGTCTCTAGCTATTTTCCTTGTTTAAGCAGTTGGAGAAATCCAAGTGGGGATCTAGTAGGTGGTATCTCATGAGAAGCCATAGGTTGTAAAGTTTGTTTGCAAGTGTCTTTTACACATTCCAACATTCAGACAAGAGCAGATAAAAGTGTTTTCAGAGTGTTTCCATTGTTTTCCAAAACCAGATTTCACATTATCACCTCAAACTCTTGAAAAAATCCAACCAAAGTCCAAATAAGTACACTATGAACCACAACTGACTATCTTGAATTGTAATTGAAACTGATGTAAATTGCAATTGACAAATCTTAGCTGCAACCGCAAATTCTATAAACCATAATTGAGTGTCCTAAGCCACAATTGCTTGAGGCAAACAAAAATCTTTGAGACCAAAACTAAAACAAAACCTCTCTCTAATCAATCGTGAGAATAACCAGAGTATTCACTTATAGACTTGCAAACCTATCATTCAAAATTTATTAATTTAGTTACCATTGCATACCTTGCATCCATCATAGACAAAGCATTGGCTTACCCTTTATCTTGCATAGACCTTGGTAGGAACCTTAGCAAACTTAAGATCAGTCCATAGAGACCCAATTAAAGTTGCCCTAATTTCGTCATCCTCCATCATTTCGTCATCCTCCCTCAACTCCCAAGGATAGGTTGAAGGTCACCTTTGTCAAAATTTGTCACTTAGTCGCCATTATGATTGAGGTCTTGGCAACCTATTGGCATCTTTGGTCCTCTTGGTTTAGTTGAGCAATCTTACCTTTGGTTTCATCATAAGATAGTTTGTAGTCATACCTTTAGTCTCATTTCTAGGTCATTCCCCTTACACTTGCATTAGAACTACCACACTTTGGTCCTCATTTTGACACTTACATTTGAGATCTTGATATTTTTTCACCTTGAATCCATAGTTGGTTATCATCCTTAGGCATATTATACCTCCAAAAATCCAAAAACATAGTTCCATAACCTTGGTTTTAGCGATACCTTGGTCATCCTTAGACATAGCCTTTGCATAGCCATACCATATCACAAACACTACCTCTTCCAAGTCTTATGTGGTCAAAAATAGGTTGCAAAGGAAATGAAAAAGATGAGATGGATTTCCCAATAGACAAGGACTTTATAAACCCATTTTCAAGCTCCTCACAAGGGTCACCCAAATTATACAAATCACTATTTGAAAAATTTGTCACTAGAGACCAAAAGGGGCATGTTATGGTTGAAGACATAGAGGTTGCCTCACAAGATCTTGAATTTTCCTCCTTTATAGACAAATACTTGGCACATGAATCCCAATGTTGCCTAGCAAAACTCTTGACAAAAGGTTCCACATTACCCCCCAAGTTTGACATAAGTACCATACAATCAACATCCACACCTAATAACCAAACTCAAGGGAACAACATATCCACTCCACAAGTGAACACTTCAATTACACAAGTAAACACATCCATGCCAATAGGAGGAACCACACAAAATTCAACTAAAATCTACACCTCTTTATGTGGAACCCAAAGCTTGATAGAAGGCACAACATTTACCATAGGAGCTTCATTTTCAAACTCATTTAGCATACATAACACAACAAATAGGCCTAAAATTTTCCTTAACACTACAACGGCTATACCAAACACACAAGGAAACCTACATGGTTATGCCTTTACAATCTCATCCAAGGCATTCCATAACATACACATTCCAACCCAAAACATTCCAACCCAAACCATTCCAACTCAAAACATTCCAACCCAAAACATTCCAACTCAAAAAATTTCAAACCAAAACATTCCAACATAGAACATTCCAACTCAAAAAATTCCAACCCAAAACATGACATATGCATCCCATTTTCAAAACCAAACTTTTTCCCACACCCACACATTAAACCAAAACCTGTCACAAAGTGTTGGATTGCAACATGGACATATAGACCCAAACAATACACAAGTGGATTTTTTACAAACACAAGTGATATCCCTTCAACAAAAAAAGGATAAAATGCAAATGAAAACCAAAATGGCATACACAACACAAGACTTATGTCCATTTCCCTTTGATAGAAATTTATACATGCCACCCTTCCCACATGGATATGTTATACCAAATTTTCCAGAGTATAATGGGAGGCGTAACCCTATTGATCACATAAGGGAATTTACCACACATTGCATGGACATCTCATTTAAGCCTACATATCTCATGATACTTTTTCCATGAAGCCTTACTAGAATAGAACTTGAATGGTTTTCTAAACTTCTAACTGGCATAAGAACATGGGGTGATCTAGCCAAAAAAATCATTGAACACTTCGCCTTTAACATTGACAATGAAATCTCAATATCCACTTTATGTCACACTACACAAGAGGAAGGAGAAAACTTTATCACCTTATTTTAATGGTGGTGAAGCTTAGCTAGTTGATGTCTAGTTGAGATACCTGAAAAAAAAAGGTCACTATTTTCCTAGAAAATCTCAACTCAAAATTGAGAAGTGAACTAAGAGTAGAATATTGCACATCATTTGTGGACCTATTGGAAAAATGCCTTATCATTGAAAAGACTCTCATTGACAAAGGTGAACTCAAAATGGAAAATAAGAACACAAGCAACCAAAACATCCCAAGTGACAAGAAAAAATATTGGTCACAAAATAAGAATATCATCAATTATGGATTTGTTGATGCTAAGACCATACATGCAGGTCCTATTATTTCACTTAGAGGCCTTAATACACCAAACAACATTTCAAGAGTTTCTGACGAAACCGCTAATGTTGTACAAAACACACAACAATCAAGAACACAAAGGAAGTTTTCAAAATGACAATACACCCCACTTGGTGAACCAATTGAGTTAGTCTTTAAACAAATCTTGCAACACAATTCCATACAACTTCCTGAGCCCAAACAGTACGATCCTAGACAATTCAAACCCTCTTGGTGGGATGACAATTCTTTTTGTGACTATCACCGAACTAAAGGACATAACCTTTCACAATGTCGACGGTTGAAGAACATTATACAAGACCTCGTTGAAAATGGTACTATTGAGGTTAATGGAAAAAAACAACAACAAACTTCAAACAACAACCATAAAGTCTTTTTCGATCCAATGCATGCACATGGGAAAGGAAAAGCCCCCAATACATGTAATAAGACCAATAATAACTCAATCAATTACACCAACATCAAATATGACTATGGACATTCCACTATCATAAATGAAATTCGAGTTACCAATGAACATGATAATACCATCACCATTAATAAAACTCTTGAGTGTGTTGTCAATACCTGTCATACCAAAATAACCATCCAATGTCCTCCTTCAAAACAATAACAAACATTCAAAGCCCAATATAACCTTCTTGACCAATTAGGGAAGAATCCAACACAAATTTCTATCCTTGAATTGTTGTGCATATCTCCTTACCATAGGGCCATATTAGACAAATACTTGCAAAACACGACCATACCTACTGATCTTGATGCCAATCATTTTGAAGAAATTGTTAATTACTTGACCAATTTCCACCATGCTGCCCTTTCTGAGCAAGATTATTCCTCAAAAAGATAAATCATAATGGCCCTTTACATCTTGAGGTCCTTGTCCATAAAGCCAAAGTCAGAGGAGTCTTGGTAGACAGAGGAGAAGGGTTGAAGATTTGCACCTTGAAACTGGTTAAGGCATTAGGATTCTAAAAAGTGTATGTAGACACTACCAAGAGCATTATCATTAAGGTATATGACAATGAGGAATGATCATCTAAAGGAGTCATAACATTACCTATCAGATTTGGTCCTATCGTCATGGACACCACTTTTCAAGTCTTGGACCTTGACCTTCCATATGAGCTTCTCTTAGGAAAACCATGGATTCATGCAATGAAAGCTATACCATCCACATACCACCAATACCTTAAATTTTTACATGAATGCATTGAAATTAAAATTCTTGGTGATCCTGATCCCTTCCAATATTGCATTAATTTGAGGGGAATCAATCAATTCCAAGTTCCTATCAATAATGAGGCTTCATGTTCCCCTTCATCACATTACATTAATCCATCTTCATTGACTAAAGCATCCACTTCATCTACCATACCATAAAACTTCAAGGTCCAAGTTCATGATATGGGATGTGGAGAATGTCGAATGCACAAGTTGTAGATAAATGGCAATGATATTGCTACTAAATATAGTTAAACTTCTACTAATGATGTCAAGACTACTTCATAAGCTACACAAATAGGTGACCATGCTTAGATCGACACCTCTTGGGACCCTGATGACATATCCACCTTCACCCTATCCGCTGGTACACAAAATCTTCGTGTACATGATGATCCATGTTTGACCAAGATATATATGATAATGCACTCTTTGAGAAAGATCCTATTGAGGATATCCACACATCATCCTTCTATACCACCTGTCCTAGGTTAGGGTATGTCCTCCTTACTGTAGCCTCTACCAATTCCTTGCTAAGTTGTTAAGGATGTGCATGTCGTCGTTTACACGAACGGTACTGAAAAGGCTAGTCCCAAAGACAACATTGTTGGCATCATCACTCCCACTCCATTCATTCCACTCATGTCCATACATATCATAGACATAGATCAACAAGTCATATCTAAAGAAAAGGACAAAGGAGAATTCCAAGAATCATGAAAGAAAATTCCTTTAAAAGGAGATCATGAATCAAAAGACATGCTAAAAAAGAAAAAATCAAGAAAAGTGCTCTAGCCAAAATAAAAGCTATTGGATCAATCAAAAACAAAAGTCAAAAATGAGAAAGAATTTCAAAACACATCCTCTAGCCAACATAAAAATCAAAAGAGAAAACTAAAAAATATTGGTCTCCAAGAATGCTCCTCCATCAACAATTATAGGGGGCATCTATCAGCGTAAAAATTCAAACAAAGAGCTTGTTGATCCAAGATCTTCATCTCTATCACTTTCACTCATTCCATATATTCCATTCAATCTATCCATATTCTCTTATCATCTTACTTCCATTGGCAATTTCTTTCAATGTGCCTTTGATGATAACCCCTCGATGTACTTTATCTCATCAGTCACCCAAACTCCTTTTTGTTTGAAGCCTGGTGGCCCACTTAGTGTGTACAATAGGGATCATACCATAGCCTCTTTCATTCTCCATTTCTATCATTGTCCATTTGTGTCATTTTAACACCCAATGATGATTCATGCAAGGCCTACTATGTTTTAGCAAAATATTGAAGTCATTCTATTACTAACATCCATGTCTTCTGCGCTAACACTTCTTCTTTCTACATTATGATAGAGTCTCATGACACACAAAAATATGAAGCATTCTACATATGCACTCATGTTAGGAGCATCACATAAACATATATTAGGAATTATCAAGCATGTATTTTGCATCAAAAAAATACAAAAAAATATATATCTAACATATAAGCATTAAGGCATTTACATAATCATATATTAAATAGTCATCTATTGCATTAGCATCTCATAGGAACATAATACATCTCAAGAGAATCACATAGCATATATAGCATTCATAACATCATAAAAATTAAATACATTCATCCATTCTATAGAGATTAGGTATACAACATCATCACGTAGAGTCATATAGAATACATACATCATCATATAGAATTAGGACATCGTCATAATCTACATTACAATCATAAATCATACATCATCATCCATAAGACATGCATAATAAAAGACTGGATATCACATAAAGCACTACATATCATATAATTTCCAACAAAAATGATATATATCGCTCAAAAAATGTTACAGTACAATGCCATAATGTATCTCCTAATAAGAGCTCCCAAGCTCTATAGAGAAAAACATAAGTGTAAAAATGAGATCTATCTAGCACTCCAATCATCCCCAGAGCCTTGATTGTTGCTCTCGCTTCAACTAGATTTTCTCTGTGACTAACTATTGTGGGATCAATCACTGCTGAAGTCCACTAATGTACTAGGTGCCCTGTGCTCAGCTGGGACTGACTCCTCATATAGGTTTCTATAGTACTGCTCTCACCTCCTTGCTATGTCAAGTGCTTGTGCAGTGTCAACAATAGAGCTTATGCATGCGATTGTAAATTCAATAACCATTTCCTCTACCTCTTATGCCCAGATCACTTTCATATCTCTCTCTAACTGTAGGGTATACCTCTCTACTTGTAACCTATCCTTCTCCACCCAAAGGGTTTGTAGCTTAACCTCTAGTGCCTATACCCCGGCCTGTAGATCTACTATCTTCGTGTCCCTATCCCCTATACCACCTTTGACTGGTACATCCTTACAACCATCATCTCCATGCATAATCTTCTCATAGAGCATCCACTCCACCTTCGCCATCACCTAATCCTCGGGCCGATCCACCTCCATATCCACTATAGCCACCTCTGCTAGTGCCTCTAGATGCTCTGCCTCAAACTTCTCTCCCTCCTATCTCTCCTCCTCTACCTCCATATTAGGAATAGCCTCCTCCTGCCTCTCCTCTCGTCGCTCCTCCTCTCTCTCCTTCTCCTCTCCTCCCTACTCTTGGATAGGAGAGAGTGATCTCACTTGCCTCCTTTGCAGTCTTTGTCATTGTCTCCTCCCACCATCATGTCCTCCATCACTGCCACCATCATGTCCTCCATCATTGACACCATCACCTCCTCTGCCTATGTCCCCTCTCCCTCCATCTCTGTCTCCTCTCCTTCTCCCTTCACCTCTCCTACCTCAAGGACCCTATCCTCGTTGAATCACTGGAGTTGGCTAGTCAAGATCTATAAAAGGAATGTGCTTGTGTATGAGCCTCCATGTATCATAATCGGTAGTATTAACAACATTAATTGGTCCCCCTCTCCATACCCACATCAAATGCTATAGCCCATCTATATATTTCTCTACTATCACCACTACAATCATAGGATCCCATGGTGTAACCTCTCAAGAGTATCATGTAAACTCTATGGTGCCCTGAGGTACACCCTATTTCTCACTGAACTATCTAAGCACCCGCCCTTGCAAATACATGTCTAAAATATGTTGTGTTTGCACTGTGCGACCAATAAGATATCTCTATTGTAGATACTACTATAAGTTTTTCTCCTCTCTAGGCCACTAAGCACAATCCATCCATGGTCTCTGTATGAAGATAACCAAAATATTCAATCCATGTTGCCAATATCCCACATCCTTGACATGTGTCTATGTAACCACTCCTCTATACATATAAACATAAGGTATGTTGGCCCCTAACTGGTGACCAACTGGTGGACAAAATGCAACAATATGCTCCCAAGCCCAAACCATCAGAAGAGTAAAACCATGGCTTATTCTTAGCCCCCACCAATATGCTATATCATGTAACTAAAAATAAACCATAGCCAACAAACAAGGTCCCCATGCATAGAGAGTGTCTCTAGATAGCATGCCAACAAGCATCTCCCCCCATCCCACTAGAAACCCATGTCCTCTGTAGTCTAGAATCACAACACCAACTATCAAGGTACATAGAATGTAGTTAAATCACTCATATTACATAGCTAGTGTCTCCCATCTGATCTCATATCGATCAATTCCTAACTATGCCACATCATCATAGACATAATATGTAGTCAAAGCCTTATAACCTCAGGTTGGGTCATATTGCACCCTCTTGCCTTGGATCGATAATTGTAGAATCCTATAGGCATCCTCTAGAGTGATGGTAGCCTCTCTCATCAGTAGATGGAAGGAGCATGTCTTTGAATGCCACCTCTCAGCAAGCGTGGTCGACATACCCCTATTTTCCCTAATCACAAACATGAATGTAACATGAAATAATCTAGGATGTCATAGTCTACACCTTTTAGCACTAGTCAACTTGTCTCTCAACTTGTAAGTGTCTAGAGGTCAAGACTCTCAAGTATAGATCGGATCCAGATGAACCTGTGGTCCACACAACAAGCACTGCATCAGTAAATCATCCTATTTATAGTTATTTGGCTTCTGATATTAATCAAATTTTATTAAACCCTAGGTCAACTTTGATGTCAATCAATTATGTCACAGATGTAGCATTTGTGTGATAGTATTATCAATTGTGTCAAATAATTATTGCTTGTGTTGAAGGGGCCACACTTGTGTATAACTCCTAATCATTTGCATCATACCTTAGCGATTGCATCATTTCCCTAATGGTTGTGGATAAGTTCTTTCAGTTGCGCATTTCCACAACAAGTTGTGTCGCCCAATCATAGTTGTGGTTAACCACACCACAGTTGCATTGATCATTCATTAGTTGTGTCGCATTATCCTAAACCCTACCCTAACCTAGGCATGTTGCTAGTAGTTGTGTTATTACATGGGAAATTGTGTCAAATGTGATAGCACTTGCAGGTATCACTGAGCGACACAATTGAATGTTAATTTTTTACCCTATCTAGAAAAAGTATGAAGTCAAAAATTGACAAAGTAGGCTTGTAGAGCCTTATTGGATCTCCTATGCCCTCTGGTCATCTTAATGTGCAAACTCAATAGGCTCGATGCTTGGTGTGTGGAATGTGTGACATCTTCACTCAGAGCCCTTGATCTCCAAAGTCCAAATGTGCAAAATCAACCTTTACCTTGCCAATTTCCTATTTATACCTTCTCAAAATTAGGATTTTAACTAGGGTTTGTGTTGACTATGCATTTTTTGAGCTTCCAAGTTTCCTTTTGTCTACCTCAAAGGTCTTGAAAATCATTTCTTTCACTGCCATAGCATTTCTACCTATTAATTTGACTTTCAGAACAATTTTCAATTTTTTTTGGAAAAATTCAAAAAATTTATAAAATTCTTCTGAGGGGGCATAGGTCTACCCTACTTACACTAGGCCATGTTTTGACTAAATTTCTTTGACACAACACAATAAATTGCATCGTATCAAAGAGGGGTAAAATGTAGACACTAAAAATTATCTTAGGCATGCGACTTATTTTCTTTGTCATTTCCCCTTTTATTCTTTCATTCTTTCATTCTGCATAATTAAATAATTTTAATTATTTAATTAATTCATTTCTATCTCTATATCTTCCCGATTAATTAAATAAATTTTATTTATTTTATTACGTCACTAATTAGGGCCCTTTCTTTCTAAAATTAAATAAATTCTTTTTTATTTAATTTTTATACCACTTTCCACTATAATTAAATAATTATTTTAATTATTTAATTATTCATTAACCTCTTCTCTCCTAAATTAAATAATTTTTATTTTATTTAATTTGGTCCACTCTCTTAAATTTTGAATTACATTATTATTTATTAAAAATATACCCCTTTCTCACATCCCTCTTAAATTAAACAATTATTTTTAATTATTCAATTATTCATTGGCCACTTAAATTACATAATTATTATTATTTAATTACCTCTCACCTCTTTATTTGTGCTAATCTTATCTTCCACATCAATTCCTTATCTATCCATGTCTCAATTAACCTCCACCCTTGATTAAATTATTTATAATTTAATCTTGACTGTGAGTCCTTATAATTTTCCCTAACGCTAGTCTTTACCGCATCTTTTAATCTTGGCCATTAACTGTTGTCCTTTCATCCTAGCCCTTCATTCAAAACTGCCTTCCCTAAAAAGGACTATGTCCTTGTCATTTGTCAGACACCTTATGTGATCTTGGACAATCTATGATATCTTGCTATCTTGCTATCAAGTCATTTGACCATTTGCATCCATAGTCATGTTGTGAATCTTCAATATTTTTCTTTGTCATTGTCATAGGCCTATTGCATACTCAAAATTTGAGGGAAATCATATTATATTGAAGCAAAATGGAGAAGTGCAATGAAGGTGAATCAATGATGGCATGAATATTTGGTAATATTGCTTTATGCTTATGTCTTTATGCTTGTTTGTGCTTCATTGTTGATCAGGGTCTTATTTGCATGATTATTTGCCTAACCTTGAATATTTTAACCCTGATTACATAATTGATCATTGAATGAGCTAATAGGCTCATTGACTTCTCTCCTAAAAGACATGAATTTCTATAATAACTCTGAGGGGCTGATAGGAAGCTTTAACTTTTGCAAGAAGGCATTCTTCATATTATCCCAAGAAATGATGGACCCAGTTGGAAAATAAATTTACCAATAGAAGGCCTCATCCCCCAATGAGTAAGGGAAGAGTCTGCATGCCACATCCCCATGTTCAATCTACATGTCTTTCAAGGCTATTTGAAATATTTTGATATGTTCTTCCGCTATCCTTTGTAGATCCCATGGATGGAACTTGGTGCAAAATCCTTTTGGATTCTTAGGCATTTCATGATATTCATTGAGGGAAAATGGGGAAGGGTTATTACCCAACAAAGCTATTGTGGGAGGTGGAGGTGGCACTCATTGTGCTATAGTAACTTGTGGCTACAATGGGATTGCAGCTAGGGTAGCACCTTGGAAGTGAAATGGAGGGGTAGAGGCAACAACCTAACCGTGGGGAGTGAAGAGTGGGAAGGAAGTTTGGAGTGGAGGGGAGGATGGAAGTGCTATTGGAATTGAAGGGGAGGAATGGGGTGGATGGATGGAAGGAGATGGAGGGGATGGAGGTCGAGTGGGTGGGGCTGAAGCATATGCTTCCCCTATCTTAGCTCTCTTAGCCCTAGTAGGGGTTTTTAGCTCTTGGAATTCTCCCTTGTCTGGTGTGGATCTAAGTAGTCTATGGAATATTTGAGGGGAAAAGGAACCAATTCGATCTAGCTTAACCTGATGGTCGCCCTCCTTCTAGCGCTAGTTTTTTTATGGGTTTTTTTCACTTCTCAACATAGGCATCACACAAGTATGCTACCTCTCTTGAAAGGTAATTTTTGCATCTAGGTTACAAAAAATTACCCCAAGGTCTCTTGGGTGTCAATTCATGACAATGCTTGGAATAGTTCAATTGGTTGATGTGATTTGTTGGTAATTAAAAAGGGAATTTATGGTCAACTAAGCATGGAGGTAATTGGATCTGCAAAAGGGGTTTATGAATTCTGGAAGTGGATGCACAATTATTGCAAGTTTAGGACAACAAGCTAAAACTCCTCTTTACTCAACAAATATGACTTTGTGATGATGCTAGAACTTTATTCTAACTCTAGTTATCAAAGAAAATTTAAAAGGGAAAAGGGGTAAGAAGTTTTCTAAACCTGCAACTAATGATAAACAATAATAATGGAGGATTCTATAATGGACAACCTTCCTAAAATTAAGTTCCACTTAATGAAGGACAGGCTACAGTCTCATAAATCCAGTGCAATATTCTAGGTTCTATAGATTTTCAAACCATTCATTCACCATTAAAGCATGAATAAAGATTGAACTTAAAGTGCAACACTTGAAATAAGCTCGGACTAACTTTAGAAAGTGGTTTATCATCATCAATAAACAAAAAAAAGTATGAGACAAGGAGACATTAAACACAACAATATAATCCACCATTAAAGCACAACAAGAACTAACAACTAAAGCAACTTGAAACTAGAACAACAAAGCAAAAATCTAAGATTGGGAGAAGGAATCATGCACACATGTGGAGAAAATAGAAGAATCCATCAAAATAATGTTATTCTCGTTAAATTTATGTAGCATTCCTTTACACAACTCATCTCTCTCTTTGAAAATGAGAGGATGCCCCTATTTATAGTTTTCCAAAAGAAAAATGAATTGATAGGATTAACTTTCATTGTGTAGCTCAGATTCATTTTACATTAAGGTTTCACCTACCCCCAAATATATGAAAATATAAAATACATCCTTGTCTTTTCCCTATTTTGTCATCTAGTGGGTTGGCACTATAGCAATTAATCTTGTAGTGGCTGCCATCCTTTGTAGCTACTTTGATAGGAATTCATCATCTATAATGGCCTTTCTAGCAACTTTCTGAGCATTTGCATACTTAGTGAATTTTCCAAATATATCCATGAGCTTCTTCTCCTCAGAGAGCTTGGACTTGAGGATTTGGAAGAACATCCTCTTAATTCATTCTATAATTTTTTTCTAATTCTTTGAGTAATTCAAGGTGGCCTCAATCATTTTCTCTATTTGGATGAAATCCCTCGCAGAAATTTCCATAAAGTCTAGTGACAGGGTATCACCAACTCCTTGCTCATTTTTTTGGTGGAACGAAGGCTTAACTCTTTCTGAATCTAGCTCGAGAGTGGGCATCCCAAAATCAGTCAACAACTTCAAATATTATGCACTATCTATCTGATGTTTGGCAGCCCATTCATGATCAACCTCGAGGTCATGTAGAACTTTCTCCAAAACAATTTTCCTATATTCTAGGTTCATCAATAAGGTTTCTACCAACCAATGGTCCTCCTTCACTGTTTTCAACTCCTCTTCCTAGATATCTTGTGGAAGCTTAAGGATACACTCCAATTTAGGATAAATGATCTTCTATATCTCTGGGAACTCTTTAAAAATTATCATGTCCTCTATATCTTTTTAAACACTCTTGTACTTGTAAGACATGGACACCACATGGTCAACCCCCTTGTCACCAATAGATATCACCTTGCTGAACCAACTGACCGTAGACCTAGTCAAATTCTTCCTTTTCTCCATTTTTTTGATGTCTTCTTTTAAGAGAAATGAGGGTGGTGCTGATGAGTCTATTAGAACTTATTCTTTTGTAGATGTCCACTACTGGATGTAGGTGGTAAGATCCACCACTTTTTCTTTCAACTCCTCTTTTATGGACTAGTTGTTATTCATTTGCTACACGATGGTGGCTATTGACCTATGTAAGTCACCAATCTTTTGTTCACAGGTTGTTGGGCCTAGGTTGATCATTGATATCTAGTATTCTTGCCCCTATATAGCTCTTGTACCTCCACTGGTGAGTGGGGTGGCCACCTCCAACATTCTAGACCTAGAAGCCTACATTGTGATGTGAGAGTGGAGCTTAGGCTTCTTCTCTATTTTGGTTCTTATTTGGGCCTGTGCCAGGATTGCTTCTAATCTTGCACTTTGGTAAGTGACCACAGGAGCTTTCTTCTTCTACAATTGTTGCTCTAGGTAGTCGAGAACTCCTATTTGACCCTTGGGTGATTTAGGATCACCCTCATCCTTGTCTTGTTCCTTCTAAGGCTCATTTTCTTCATCACTTGGAATTATTTCCTCATCATTTTCCTCTTCATCTGATCCCTCTATTTTCATAGCCTTACCTTTGTCCAACTCAATAGAGGCTACATTATCTCCATTGAAATTTGGCTATTGTAGCAAAGTCCCTTTTTTCCTTCAGGCTTGGCCTCTACATTCTTTTTGGACTCATCATTCATTTCTTGGATGATCTCCTTCTCGGTAAGTACTTCCTCTCCCAAGGGAATTCCTTCGTATCCTAGACCCTCATCTTGGTTGTCTCACAAAGTCCCATCCAATATCTCCAAATGTGTATTGGTATCCATCTTTTCCTCTTTAGGATGTTTCCTCTCAAGATCAACCTGTTCACTTACATCCTTGTGGTCTTGAGGTATCTCATCTTCTTGATCTGAGCTTTCAACCTCATAAGGCTCATAAAGCTTTTCATTTCCTTCATCCCTAGAGCTTTATTATGATTCTTCATCAAAGGCTACCTTATTGATATTATCATTCAGTCCACCCTCCAGGTGCTCAAAGTATTCGTCTTTGTTAGAATCTTCAAGTTCATCAACAATATCCTTAAAGCTCCCCTAGGTTGTTTTGCATTAAGCCACTCCATTTCTTTAGAAATCAACATTGTTTCCTCCATCGTTGGTGGCTCAGTTGGTGGTGAAGGAGGTGGTAAAGCAGTAGCAAGTTGGGCCATAAATTCCTAGAATTTGGGGTTGAGAGTTACCCTAGAAAGTTTGGTGGGTATATTTTGCATATAAGATATGAAGGTGTGTGATAGAGTGGGAAATTCCATAGTGGTTGTCACTAGGGAAGGAGGAAAAGTGAATAGAGTAGGAAAGGGAGGAAAAATCAAAGAAGTTTATAGTGGGGGAGTAGTGGAAGAAGAAGAATCCAACATCACTATGGGAGCAGTTGGAAAAGTGGAGGTGGGGTGAACAAAGATGTCCATGGCGATTAGAGATGAAATGGGTAGAGATTGCATAGGAGGAGGTAGAGTGGTGGTAGAAATAGTGGTGATAGATGTAGAGGTACTGGGTGGTGGAAAGTGAGGCCACTCAGATTCTTCTTCTTCAGGTTGGAAATCTTCCTCTTGAATGGTCAACATTTCTAGCATAAAGGTTATCGTTCTTCCTTTCTTTGGTGGAGGTGGTCCTTCTGTTGTCTTTCTAGTATAGAATTTTTTATTAGGTTATTTCTCGGGCACCTCCTTCCTCTTTTTGGATCTTTTGATGGGTGGGGATTTTAGTGCTTCACTAGAGTATTCCGTAGCAACACCATTATTAGCCTCACTACTCACTTCATCCCTAAGCTCCCAATATGTAAGCTCGACACCTTGTTCCTTCAATTTTTCAATTTGTTGTTCTAGCCATTTTTTTTTTGTTCTCCATAGGGTGAGTGAGAAAATATAGGTCAGTGATCTCCTCTTCAACCCAGTCTATCACCAAAAAAGTTGAATTCATTAGGGCACCATATCTTTCATCTATTATGTTGTCATCATCGACAACTTGGTCTATTACTAGAGACAAATTGATTGATTCCGTGAATGCGAGGTTCATTCTCATATAGTGGTTCATCCGCAACACCTTGTCATCCTTGCAATTCGCCCAAAATTCAATGATGTGAGGTCAGTGGGAATATTCTTGCCCAACCCATTTCTTCAACTTTCCCTTGGGGTCTATTCCTCCTCTATTTCTATGAAGGTCAAGATTATACTCAAACCAACTAATTCTCTAAGTATTCTGTACTTTGGGCGGTGGGGCAAGCATACATCCCTTGTCCAAGAGTGAGGGCATATGGGATGTTTTCTCTATGTTTATTACTTTACAAGGTGTGAGAATTTTGTAGCCGTTGAGTTACCTCCAACATGATAATCTTGACATTGGGATAATATGGTAACCTATAAGGCCTTCCTGAGAATCCATTGGCCCTGATGTAAGTGAACATAGGCAATTGGATGAATAGATATCCAAACCCCTTGATGAAGGGTTTTGCACTATGTGTTATTCTCCTCTCAAAATCTCTTCCCACAAGTCTGATTATGTGCCCTATGAATACATCATTTACTCTTCTATAGTCATTTTTGAAGTTCATGTATTGTAGTTGAGGGTAGCAATCATATAATTTCAATTATCCTTGCTTGTTTCCCAATTCTCCATTGAAGAACAGTCCTTTATATCGGAACTTGGCCGCCAAGAGGTAGACCAAATACAAAGTCATGTAGAAATGAGAGGTCTTCTTTACCTCCATTAATTTCTCATGCATATTGTCACTAATCATCTTTTTCCAATGGAACCGATTCTTGCCCCCGAAGATCTCTTCTATAAAATAGATCATCTAGTTCTCAAAGAATGTAGTGGTTGGAGAACCCATTAATTTTCTAAAGAGTGTGACTAAATCATGGTGCTCCTCGAAGAAGTTAGTCTTGTACAAATTTTGGGGAACTTTGGTAATGCCTTCTCTCTTCTCCTTCAACCAATTCTAGTTTATTGTTTGCTTGCACCTGAGGGGATCCAACTGCCATACCTGGTTGGTAAATTCTTACTCAACCTCCTCCATCTTATCAAAGACTCAGATGTCGAAGGTCCTACTAATTGACTTGGCAAAAAAATCTTCCAATACTTTACCATCATGATAAATTATTTTTCTAGTATAGTGATAGCACTACTGATAGGCCATTACCAACTTTGGGGCTATAAGTATGGGAGGGAAACTAGTTTCTTTAGCTAGGCCACTCTTCTTTATTTTCAAGGCCCTATCTATTTTGGGGTTCAACATAACTCTCTCCTTGAATTCATCTATACTGACATGTCCAAAGTCAGTATCTGAAATTGTCTCTCAGCTAGAGGTGATCTTTGACATGTGTTCCACTCCATGAAACCCGTACTTCATTTGTTATTTCTCTTCTTTTCCTCTAGGATTTTGAGAAATATTTTAAGAAGGCCCAACAATAGGCTCCATAAATTTTGCATGCAAACGATGTAGTAAGTGCTCTTACATATAAATCAAACCAATCATTAATTAAATCATGCAAATCAAGTGTTAGATCTATTCACACATCATTGAAAGATCACAAAATTCATCATTATCAGCTATTTTGGTCTCATTGGGATCATTTAGGCCAATGTTGGCCTAGGGGTGTGGGTTTCTCTAGACTTGAAGAAATCAAAGTGAAGGCAGTTAAATATAAACATCCAATGGATCACAGAAACCCGTAGCTAGAATTCTACAACAAAAGTTCCACATTGGTAAATTGGTAATCAAATTCCTTGTGAGGTGCTTGGGTACATGTAGAGATAGGTCATGAGGCATATGATGTCATTGGATTTTGTCTAGATTCTTTGCAATAATGGGACATGTGGATACTACTAAGTAGGAAGACGGTTGGGCTCAACCATTAGACAATGATATCCAAGGGATGGAAACCTGTAGGTAGAGTTCCACAATACTAGACCCACAGCTAGTTCGAACGACTAGGGTTTTTCTTAAAATCTGATCATTTTGGGTGTGCAAATAGGAGCTATTGGGCTGCCATATGTTGTTCACCATTAAGGAACAACCTTTGAGGGATGGAGGTCTACAAGGAATGACCCACAACAAACTCACAAACTTGAGTTAGGTGTTGATGAGATTTATTAGAGTGAAATATAAACCACTCTTGTGGGGCCTGTAGTGCATATGGAGGTGGACACCTATACATTAGGGCATGATGATGGAGTAGGGGATGTCTACATATGGACCCTCACAGAAGATGACCCACAAGCTACTTTGATTTATGGTTTCTTGTGTTTGGCAGACTTAGAACGATAGTGAATGGATCAAAGTTGGCATTATGGGCATACGAGATGACCTTGATGATGAGGTAAAAATAACCTCATCAGGATAGCATAATAAAACCCTTCCTCATATATGAAAAATACTTATTCTATGCCAATTAATTAAACTTTAGGAATAATAACTACTTGCTTTTGAGAAAAAATAGTACAAACTTAATTTCTTGTGATTTATTGAAATATCTTACCAATGTATATTTAATGGGTAGTTTTAAGTGTTTTGTATGGTAATAATCGGTCATCATATAGTATTTAAAAGCATTCAACCAACAAGATCTCTAGAACAGATTGAAGACGTGTGCTGGAAACATGCTTTGAAACTTTAGGATAATGGACCTAAATCATAGTTTCTTTTAGTTAAATTTTTGTAATGTTTTAAAGACTAAGACTTCATGGCTCAACTCGAGCCTCTTTGATATTTATGTATTGAGCATTTAAAGACATAAAGTTTGTTTAAAATATATTATAGACTTCTTCAATTGTAATTTGAGCCATCTAAAATATAGAATTTAGTTAGAATATTTTTATAAATATGTAATCTCCAGAAGTGAAAGACAAGGCAGAATAGTATTGTTATGTTGTCGACATGTTTTCTGAATATATATGAATAAAAAAAACTATTCCATATCAATCTCTGAGTTGTTTAAATTATGGATGAATATTAATTTTAATGGAAAAGATTTCGATAATGTTGTACATGTGACCTGAGAACGTAGGAACCTGGGAGTTGGCCACTCGAGAGATGATAGATTAAATAGATGAGTAATTTCATTTAAATAATTCTGTAATTTTTATTCCATGGATAATAATTATGAGTGTGTTCATTTTTCATGTTAATTCTATAGATAGTAATTAAGTTGGTCATCCTAGAGTCTGAAGTTCTGGAGCACCCGTTGTCTTTCATTTATATAGTTACTTTTTGTTAACTGTTAGGACTATTACTGTTATTAATTAGATGTTTCATAGTTTGTTTATGAGTTTTTTTACTTTTGTAGTTTACATGCTTCTTTGTTTAGTTATTTCTATGTTTTCTAGTTTAGTTATCTTGATTTCTAGATTAATTATCTTGTTCTTTCTAGTTTAAATACTTTTCAACTTCTTAGATAAATTATTTTCCAGTTAACTAGTTAAACGAACTTAGGTTAAAATTAATTTTAGTTGCTCTA
Organism: Sequoiadendron giganteum; assembly: GCA_007115665.2. NCBI lineage: Eukaryota > Viridiplantae > Streptophyta > Pinopsida > Cupressales > Cupressaceae > Sequoiadendron > Sequoiadendron giganteum. The sequence goes on from CM021100.1 coordinate 309,187,262, forward strand.
AAAACAAAAGTTAGAAAATCTACGGGAGATAGTCAAGCCGCCTTCTATTGCAAATGATGTATGAGCTCCTCAGTTTGCTTGGAACTTGCTAAGAGACCTAGCTTGTCTCTTCTAGGAACCTAGTCTCCTCTAGGTTCTGATTGGCTAAGATGATTAACTAAGTCCAATCCTAGCTCTGTTCTAAGAGCTCTCCCTTTGTGCTTCACCTTGGAGGACAAACACCATGTGATAAGTTCAATTCCTTCTCAATTTCCTTCCTCACTTAGAGAACTCTAAGTGTCTTCTTCTCCAAAATCTTCATTATCCATCACTCTTCGTTGTAGGGGTGTCTATCCTATTGAGTACCATCATAAATTTTCCAATTTGATCCCTTTCATAAGGTTCTTTAGCCTTGTCCTGACCGGGCTCAAGATTTGATCAATTGAAGACCTCAATTAGGCCTAATTCTAGTAGTCCTTACCAGTCCCTTTTTGCTATTTCTTGCAAAATTCTTCCAAAGAACCTAGAATTCTAAAAGCATATTCTAGTACCCTTTTGGAAGTTTTAAATCTCTTAATTGGTCTCCTGGTCTGACAGTGTCCATATAGAGGATTCCTATAACCTAGGGTATGTAGGGTTTGAAGGCCTAGTTTCTAGGAATTCACTGGTTTTCCTCTTCAAACCTTACTCTAATGACTTTGTAAGATCCCAAATCTCCTGTCACATCAAGACCTATCCCTAACCCACTTGGAACTATACTGAAATCGTACTGTACTTCATTTCTCTGCAAGAAACCCTTAATGCTTCTCCTCTAGCTCTCTAACCGGGCTCCACCTGCTTGCCTAGAGATCAGTGGCTAAGAGAAGCTTCTCCCTTTCTATCATGCTTCCTAACTCTAACATAATGTACACTACTAACTCTCCTAACATTCCATCCATCCCTAGGTGTTTCCCAAGGTTAGAGTTCATGAGGGAGCCATGAGAGCACCAACTGGTCAGGACAGGACCAGTAGGAGCTCTAACACAAAATGACTCAACTAACACTAATGTCTAACCTAACCTAGATTATTTATCAAATGAAAATGGCTTAAGACTATTCTATCAACACAATACTAATACTAACTCAGTGCATTCGATACATCCACAGTCACACTCACACAAGACTACTCGGTATTAGCACCAAAACACAGAAATTGCCAAATTCCTTCTTTCATTCATCAAAAAAACTTGATTACCAAACTTCTAACACTTCCAACAGCTACTAACTCCCAAAGATATGAGTCTTTGGTCATAATAGATGCCCACTCCATGATTCTAGGCTTGTTGGTCGAACTCCTCCACTTCCTATTCCCAAGGGAATCCAAAGGTAACCGGATTGCATGCAACAAACTATGCAAACTACCTTATAACATTTGGCATCTTCCTCCATGCCTTGAGCCTATTTCTTAGGGCCATCCTTCCCTCAAGATCTCGAGGAACCAACACATTAACTGGCCTTAAGGCATCTTTACAACCATTTTAAGCATTTTGAACAACTTAAAGACTCTACTCTCCCCTAGACAACAAACATTAAGAAACCTAACTTACTAATAATGGAAAACAGTGTGACCTTAGTCCTAAGGACTAAGGTCACCTAGCCCAAACAAAACCAAGACCATTTAAGGTCTAAAGAAAATACTCAACTACTCTAACTTGGCTAAGGCTAGATACAAGCCAAAAATGACAAAACATGGAGGTTAGCCTAGGTGCTCCTGCACCATCCTCCCCAAAACAGAAAGTTCAATCCACCCTTGGATTGATGAGGCTTGGATCAATCCCCATCTTCTTGAACTCAACTTCCTTTATCCATACTACATCAGCATCAGCTTGGCCATGCCTCTTGATCAGATGCTCTTTATATTCCTTGGTTCTAGTCTTCTTGTAGACCCTAGTGTCTAGTATAATGTCAGGTCCTGAGACTGTAGCAATAGGTAGGTGTAGATCTTCCACATCTCTGATCACTTCATGAAGGTTCTGCTCCATGTCTTGCTGGGGTCCTTTGTAATGGACTAAGTCTGCAATGTTGAAGACAGGGGACAATCCACTGTCATCTAATAGCTCAACTTTAAAAGCATTATCACCATACTTAGCTAAGATAGGGCAAGGACCTATCCTCCTCATCTACAACTTGTGAGGAACTCCATTTTGAAGTCTTGACTTGTTTAGATGTACCATAACCATGTCACCCACATTGAGTTGTACTGTCCTCTTATGCACATCCACCTTTGTTTTATGTTTCATGGTGTTCTCTATCAAAGTCTTCCTCACTGTGTCATGTATCTCTTGCATAGCGTAAGCAAAGTCATCACCATATCCACTTCCTTTCACTCCATCCTTCAAGTCTCTCAGCTCATACACTCCTCTAAGATGAAGGCCATAGACAATTTCAAAGGGACTCTTCCCTGTGGATCTGTTTATAGTATCATTATAGGCATATTCAGCTTGCCCAATCAACTGATCCCATTGTTGCCCATACTCTTTTGTCAAACATCTTAATAGATTTCCAAGGCTCCTATTAACAACCTCAGTTTGACCATCAGTTTGGGGATGGTAGGCTGATCCAAAGAACAAGTTAGTGCCTAACCTTTGCCAATGGGTCTTCCAAAAGTGACTCATAAATTTAGTGTCTTAGTCTGATATAATGCTGACAGGTAACCCATGGATTCTTACTATCTCCTTGAAGAAAAGAGATGCTATTTGGCTGGCATCATTGGTTGTCTTACATGGCACAAAGTCAGCCATCTTGCTGAATCTATCAACAACTACATAAACACTATCCATGCCTTGCCTTGTCTTGGGTAATCCAACTACAAAATCCATACTCAAGCATTCCCATGGCCTAGTAGGAATAGGCAGTGGTTGGTAAAGTCCTGCATTAGAAGAAGTTCCCTTGGCTTTTTGACATACTACACAACTTTCCACATACCTCCTAACATCAAGATTCATCTTAGGCCAAAAATAGAACCTTTGAACAAGTTCTTAAGTCTTAGTGATTCCAAAGTGACCACTCAAAGCACCATTATGCTTTTCTTGTATTAAGTTCTCTCTAATGGAATCTCTAGGAACACATAATTGATTTCCTTTAAACAATAGACCACTTTGCAAAGTATACTCAACATATTTACTATGAAAATGGTTCTTGTATTCAACACATACCTTATAGATGTCTGCAAAATCTTCATCATCTGCATATAGATCCTTGATGTGATCTATTCCCATGCTCTTCAACTGAATTTCTTAAATTGTGAGAGCTCTTCTAGACAATGCATCTCCTACTTTATTGAGGACACCTTTCTTGTGCTTGATATTGAAGGTGTAAGCTTGTAAATACTCAACCCACTTCATGTGCTTGTGGCTCAACTTGTCTTGTGAATTCAGGAAACTAAGTACTTGATTGTCTAAATACACAATGAATTCTTTGGGAAGCAAGTAGTGCCTCCACTTCCTTAGAGCTTGGACCAATGCATACATTTCAAGGTCATAAGAAGAGTACTTCTTCTTGGCTTCACTCAACTTCTTTGAATGGAAAGCCACCGGTCTACACTCTTGGCTTAGAACAGCTCCAATTGCCACATTGCTAGCATCACACTCAATGGTGAAAAGCTTCTCAAAACTTGGCAACACCAAAACAGGTTGGGTAGATATCCTTTCCTTCAGCAACTCAACACTCTTGTTAGCATGTTCATTCCATACAAATTTGGTCTTCATGCCTCCCTTAATAGTATCCAACATAGGAGCACAAATTGCACTAAAATGCCTTATAAATTTCCTATAATATTGTGCAAGACCATGAAAACTTCTTACCTCAGTTGTTGTCCTTGGAGTAGGACAATTCATGATAGCCTCCACTTTGCTTTCATCCATTTGCAGATTTCCTTGAGATAGCACAAACCCAAGGTACACCAGCTATGTCTTGATGAACTCACACTTCTCCAAATTGATCATCAGCTCTTCTTCCTGTAGCTTCTTGAAAACAAGCTCTAGGTGCTTGAGATGCTCTTCTCTTGTTTGGCTAAAGATCAGTATATCATCAAGATATACCACTACAAATTTTCCAATGTAGTCTTTGAGGACTTCATTCATGAGCCTCATGAATGTGGAGGGGGCATTAGATAATCCAAATGGCATGACAAGCTACTCATATAGACCCTCATTAGTTTTGAAGGTTGTTTTCCACTCATCTCCCTCATGTATCCTTATTTGGCGATAGCCACTCTTCAAGTCTATCTTGCTATAATACTTAGCTCAACCTAGACAATCCATTATGTCTTCAATCCTAGGGATATGGAACCTATACCTTATGGTAATCCTATTACTGGCTCTTGAATCAGTACAAAGCCTCCAAGTTCCTCCTTTCTTAGGTGCAAGGATAGTGGGTACAGCACATGGACTAATACTCTTTTTTATGAGACCTTGGTTTAGAAGTTCTTGTATTTGCCTAGCAATTTCCTCATTTTGTAAGCTGCTTTATTAGGAAGGGTAGCTCCTGGGATAAGGTCTATCCTATGACGTATGGCTCTTTTAGGGGGTAAAGTTGCTGGTTGTCCATCACTCACTACACCTTGGTAAGTCTGCAGCATGTCTTGAATCTCCTTTGGTAACTATGTCTTCTTGGTCACCTTACCTTCATCTCTCTCTCTTGGTCTTAGCACCAATGCATAACCAACTCCTTCACCTTCTTCCAAAGCTTCTAAGAACTCCTTTTCACTTACCACAAGAACATTTGAACCTGCTGTCCTCACCTCAGCATCTTCTAACAGTGACTAAATTTTGAAAGTCACATTGTCCTTCTTGAAAGAATATGAATTCTTCCCTCCATCATGTATGGCTTGACGGTCAGATTGCCATGGTCTACCTAGGAGCAAGTGACATGCATCCATAGGTAGCACATCACACAATACTTTGTCTTTATACCTCCCAATAGAGAACTCCACCCATGCTTGCTCATTCACTAACACATGTTGGCCTTTATTGAGCCAAGTTACCTTGTAAGGATTGGTGTGGGGTATCCTTGTCAACTTTAGCTTGCTCACTGCTTCCTCTGACACAATATTGTTAGTAGAGCCTGAGTTTATGATGACTCTACATACCTTCCCCATCATCTTGCACTTTATCCTAAACAAAGACCTCCTTTGGCTTGGCTCCTCCTTCACCGGCTCCTTGATCAAAGTTCTCCTCATCATGAGATTCTCACCTTCTTCAAAATTTAATGGAACCTTAGAATATTTATCAGCTGCATTGGATTCCTCATGAACTAGATTAGTTCTCTTGTCACCACCATGTGAAGGACCACCTTTCTCTGGACATCTATAGGCCGGGTGCCCCATTGATTGCAATGGTAACATTTCATGTTGGCAAAGTAATTGCCTCTTCCTTCTTGTCCACCATTTCTTCCTCTAGAGTTAGAGTTATAACTCCTTCCTCTACCACCTCTACTTGAGCTTCCTTCTTGCTGCTCACTGTATTTTGTGTCTCCTTGAGTCTTTGTTTCAAAACTTCTTCCATGATAGCCACCTCTTTGTCCTCTACTATCTTTTCCTTTACCTCTACTTTTGGAGGTTTTCTCTTGCTTCCTTTTGCTTTTCTCTTCTATCTTCAAGGCCATTTGATAGCATTGGCGAATGGTTTTGAAGTTCACTAAACTCATGTCTTCTTGAATAGACCACTTGAAGTGTCCTCTTACGCACATCCACCTTTGTTTTATGTTTCATGGTGTTCTCTGTCAAAGTCTTCCTCATTGTGTCATGTATCTCTTGCATAGCATAGGCAAAGTCATCAACATCCACTTCCTTTCACTCTATCCTTCAAGTCTCTTAGCTCATACACTCCTCTACTTAGTCGGTCTTTTCCTCATTTCACATTTTTATGTTGACAAAGTGAGAGAATTTCACCTCCATCTTGCCCTCAAATCAAGCTTTTGCCTTTGATTTGCACACTTTTGGCAATCATTCGTAGGATTTCCAAAGGGTTTCTTTCGATTAACTATCACTCTCTTTGTTGAACTCCATTTAAGGTATGGTTTTGATAACGTTTAGATGATTTCAATCCATTTGAAGCATTCTTGGTTGACCTTTTGATCATTTGTGGAAACTTTTGAGTTTGGATTCAAATTGCCCCTCGTCGGGTTCTTGTTGCTCAAGGTTTTCTTTTCATTGACTTGGGTAGGGTTCTAAATTTTGTGCGTTTGATGAATTAAAGTCAGTTGGAAGATTTTGGCTTGTTATTGCATGCTTCTTGTTGTTCTTTAAATGAAATTTTGAGACTTTGGAGATGATGCTTGGTCTCAAAGCCATGACCTGTAAACCCTAGGTCTTGTAATTCCCTAGTTGTACCCTCAATTCGAATGGGAAATGATATCAATAGTCTTTTTTACAAATTGTGTGGAGTGTTAAATGAATGAAAAATCCAAGGATAAGTCAACTTTCATTCTTTTGTGTTTGATGAAGAACGAAAAAGCCAACACTTTATGAATTTTTGAGCTCTAATCTGCTCAAAGAAATTGATCCCCCTCAGATTTTCTGAATTTTCTCTCAGACCTCTCATCAAAATTTTGAAGGCCACTCCCTTTGTTTGGTAATTCCAAGCCTACTCGAATTATCCAAATTTTCACCCACTCGACAAATCTGAGGTACCTTGAAATGCCTAAGTTTTGTGGATTATTTTCCAAATGCCTCAAACAAGCTAGGACTTTAAGCATATTCATCTTGAGGGGAACTCTTGGGAATTTTATGATAGAATTTATCTCATGTTTACTATTGAAACTTCATCTTTCCAATTCCATATGATTCAAATGGGAAAATTGGACACATTAGAAAAATTCAAAAAATCTAAGCTAGCTTGAATTATCCGAACCTTAGTTTGGTCAGAGAATCTGATCCTACTTGGATTATCTAAACTTTCTTGGGTTCTTTATAAGTTAATTGTAATTAATGTTCAGGCATGCATTTAATAATGTTTGAGCATTCATGGTCATATTTGGTTCATTTACATGTCATTGGATGAAGTTAATCTTTACTCTTGCATTTTCTTGATGATGTTACCAATTATAGATTTCATTAAGTAAAGCGCATGTTAGAAATTTTCTTGCATTTGAGTGGTTATGGCTCTTCTCTAATAGATGTAGGCTGAATTAAGTCCTGAAAAGACCACTAATATGAAGGTTTCTATTATTTACGAGGATGTCCGGAAAAGGCAAGAAAGGATGAAGTATGACTTCAAGGGAATTTGGCCAGAATCTAGGATATCTTCTGTTTGGGCCAAGATTTTGGACACAAACATGGGACACGTTGATTCTGATGATTTTCATAAGAGGATGTATGGTGATGCTCCCACATAGTTGGAACAAGTCCTCACCCATACCGGTTTGGCATAAGTAGCAAGTTTTCCCCCAACAAAACTTTGCCCAAAGTTAGTTCTTGAATGTGCAAAGCACTATGAATCCAACACAAGAATCATATTTGTGCCTCAAGGAAGGGTCGTGGCCAATCTAATCGAGGAGTCTATTACAGAGGTCTTTAACATTGCCTCACATCACCACATGATCAAATAAATTAACATTGGAGAGGCCACCAAATTATATGATCAAGACCCAAACAAAGCCCTTGATATCATGAACAATGCATGGATTCTGAAGCCTAAACCTGACCTCTCCAAATTTCCAAAGTAGCTACAAAAAAGTGACTTCTTTCTAGAGATAATGACTAGAAGCAAGAAATTCGGCTAGAAGAATTTGACCATTGACAGAATAAAGGCTTTCTGGCATGAATTTTATGACCCTTTGGTTAATTCTCCACTATCAAAGGAACACTTGGACGATGCAGCTATCTACATTTCCAAGTTGGACAAGTACCAGGAGTTACAAGTTGAATGGAATAAAGTGATGCCATAAAACTTGGAGGAATTCAATAGTCAAAAAATAACAAATAAATTTATTCTAGTGTCAGATCTAGCAGATGTAATGTAAATATTAGATAAATTCAAAGAAATAACTCTGAAATTGGATGCCAACCAGCAGGACGCCAGCTAGGTATCTACGCTAGATGGGAAGGGACTAACGAATTTTGGGTTTATTCTAGAAATAGGATTATCTAGAGGCCTTTTAATTGCTTGAAGACTTCACCCACAGATTTCTAAAAATGTATTTTGTCTCATTCAATGGAATCTTCTAGTTGCCTTGCATGGTTGGCTAAATATGGTAAATTTGAGTGTATGATTGATCTAGCTCTGTGGGCCCTCCTTTTTGGTCACCTTGGGTATTCTTGTCTATAAATTGAAGCCTTAGCTTCATTTATTGGGGTTTGATATTGCTAGAAGAGATAGACTTGTTGTAATAGTTGTAGTTGAGATAGGAGTTAGTCATTTGAGAGCAAGAGCTAGAACTTTGGATGTAAGAATTGTTGCAAGTTTTAGGTGATCTAATATAAGTGAAGAAATTTTCCTTTAGTTTTCTCTCTTGTTTTGATTTATCTTGCATGGTTCTTGTTATTATTTATCTTTAAATTTCTCTAGAAATTATAAATTCATGTTAAATAATAGCTTTCAGTTCTTTCATGAAAATGTTGAAGTGTGCAGAATGTTGATCGATCTCCGGTCCATACTTTTAGTAATTTTTTTATTGCAAGATGTTGTGTAAAGTTAGTCTGGACCTCATTTATGCTAAGTTCAATTGCAAATTTTTATTTACATTAAGACATTAGTTGTGCATGTGAGTGAATATTCACAGTTTGAAAATATTTTGATTTCCTTAGAAGGTTGCACCATTTATGTGTAGTTTATAGGTTTGTCCTTCATAAAGCAAAGATTGGTTTCATTAGTGATCTATATGTTTGCAACATTCATCAGTATTTTGATTGATCATAGGAGTTAGTTTATAATTGAATCTCTCTCTGAACCCTTATCTTTTATTGTTTCTTTTGAATCTAGATTAGTTTTAGGATTAAAAGCATCAAAATATTGTAAAACCTAATGAGTTTGAAACCTCTAGTAGCTTTTGTATAAGGCCCCTTGTGATTACCGACATTTTTACATATTATCAGAGTTGTTTATGCATCGTCAAGACTTGAGATTAGAGACCTTGGGATGATCTCTTGATGCTTGCTGATAGAGATTTACCTTTCAAGAGAGATAGGATTCCAATATTATGTCTGAGTTGTTGCCGTGCAGAAAAAACCATCAACAAGGAGGATCTGTTTAAACTTAGGAAAAATGAGGATGAGAGTCTAGAGGATTACCTAGACATGTTTCTTTTCTTGTCTAAAAAATGTGGAGGAGAGGCCATTAGTGTTGAGATTCTCAAGACAATATTTCTTAAGGGACTTGATGAGGATGCAAGAAGAATCCTAGATCTAATGGGAAAAGGAGACATGTCACCAATTAGGCCTTGATGCAATATGTGATTTGTGTATGAATTTCTCTTGTACCCGAAGAGGAATCCATAAAAAATACTCTTTTTAAATGGTCTAACGAAATAGGAAATCTTCAAGAAGAAAAATAGTGAACCTCAAAATGAACATACTTGTTCAATTGAACACTACACTAGATGGCATGCAAGCTAAGACACTTAACCTTGATAATTTGTCCATCTACTATCCAAGATGTTGAAATAAACATCTTTTGTGATAATGTTTGCTATACAAGGTTAATATTTTTCAACTTTGCGAGAAAAATCATTCTACAAACTTGTCTGACAGCACAGGTTGAGGAAAAAATAAATGTGGTAAATCAACACCAAGGAGGGAAATTTTCTTATGGGCTGAATTCCAATCTTGCTTGGAGACCCCAAAACAACTAGGCTAGTAATCAATGGATTCCATCTTGGCCTCAACCACCAAATCAACAACCTAATTGGGGAGATCCCTATTAGGGACCCCTTGAATGGGAAAACCATTCATGGGGAACTGAGTAGTGGCCAAACCAAACTCAACAACAGTTGTATCCACAAAATACTTCTCCTCAATGGAACCATGGATAAAATCAATTCTATACTGGCCCTTGAATGAATCATAAACAGAATCTGCTACCGCAACCCCAAAATCCTCCACACAGTGAATAGATAAATCAACCTTAGCTCCTAGCGCAACCACTTCCCAATCCTAAGAACAATAGAAAAAATACTCAGGTATACTCCATTGAACAAGAAAATGTCATCGGACTTAATGCCATACACTATGGAAATGTTTAGCTATGCTCTAGTGAAACACTTCAACCACCGACCATCGAAGAAATGTGGATGAACCTACTCCCAAAACTCCTAAAAAGGCCACTCCACCAAACCAAATTGTTACTATAGATTCTAATCTACCACCAAAATCAGCAGAAGCTTCCAACTTACCTCAGGAAGAGGGAGGTCAGTCTCCAACTGATCTTAGGAAGGATACCATTCCAAAAGATAAAACTCAAGCACCATTTATGAAGTGTCTGAAACACACCATTTAGGAAGATACTTTGGAAATTCCTTTGACCTCTGAAACTATGTTAATATAGGAAATCATACAACTGCAAATAAAGATTCCCTTGTTGTAGGCAATAAAGGAGATTCTGAAGTTTAACCAACTGATCAAAAAACCATGTATTAAAACTCTGAGGAGGAAACCAAAGAAAATAAATACTCTGTACATTGATGGTTATATAGCTGACTTTTTATTTAGAAAGACTGTTGCTCCAAAATATGATGATCTTGGTAGTCCATTGATAACTGTCATGATTAATGAGGTAGCAATACCTAATTCATTAGTGGATTTAGGAGCAGCCATTAACGTAATGATTGTGGACATGATGGATAAATTAGCCCTCACTAATTTACATCCCACAACTATAATCTTGTAGATGGAAAACCAGTCCATAACCATTCCCAAGGGTTTTATTGAAAATATTCTTGTCAAAGTTGATGAATGGGAATATCCAGTGGACTTCCAGGTAATTCAGTCACTTACACCAAAAGACAGTTATCCAATAATTCTTGGAAAAAATTGGTTGGCCACTGTCATAGCTAAAATCAACTACAGAGAGGGAGGAATGACCATTTCACATGGTCCAGATAGTAAATGTTTTTTCTTGTACCCTCCTGCTAAACCCACTAAATATAAAAAAGTCTAGGTTGATGAACTAGAAGAGTCCAACGGTAAAGTTAGTTTTTCCTCATTACCCATGGTAGTTATTAAACAACATGGAGAAGATTTAGAGGATGAGTTAGTAAATTATATTGCACACCTTGTCATAGGCTCATCTGAGGAGGAAATGGTGGATGCACCAAAAATTTTAGGACAACCAATCGATGTACATGGGATGGAATAGAATTATACTACTATGGAAATACCTTGTCCTTTGGCCAATATAATTCCCATAACTAATCATTTTATTGAGGAAATTGCTAGATTTCACTTACTTATACCTCATATCTATCCTCTCAATACCTTGTTATGACCAATACATATTGTCACTTCCACCCATCCAGAAACAAAAACAATTATGCTACTACCGAGAAAAACCTTGAACATCAATAGTTGGATGACAAAATCAAAAGAGGATAGATTATTTAATTTTTGTGTAAAAAGGTCTAAAGCTTTTTCTTGGGACTATATAGACATAAGGATAATTCACCCAAGTGTTTGTATGCATCACATATATACTGATCCTAATGTAAGACCAGTATGTCAGCCACAGAGGAGACTCAATCTTGCATTAAAAGATGTTGTCAAAACAGAAATTGAGAAACTCCTTTGAGCGGGATTTATTTATCCCATTTATGAAAGTAAGTGGATTTCACCTATGGTTGTATTGCCAAATGAGAATAGGAAGTGGAGAATATGTGTAGATTACAGAGAACTTAACAAAGCCACTCACTGAGATTATTTCCCCCTACCATCTGTAGACTAGGTTCTGGGCAATTTGGTTGGGAGGAAATTTCTCCTTTTTAAACAGATTTAGTGGTTACAACTAGATTCGAGTAGCACCAGAAGACTAGGATAAAACAATGTTTAATTTTCCATGGGGAACTTTTGCATATCATGTTCTTCCCTTTGTACTTTGTAATTCCCCTACAACTTTCCAAAGAGTCATTTTGGCTATATTTGTTGAGCTTGTTAATGACTGTGTAGAAGTGTACATGGATGACTTCACTGTCTATGGGTTAACCTATGATGAAGCCCTTCAAAACTTGGATAGGGTTTTAGAGAGATGCGAGGATCACCGACTATCCCTTAGCCATGAAAAGTTTTTGATAATGGTGGAACAAGGAATAGTCTTAGGTAATCATATCTCTTTTGAAGGAATTAAGGTTGATCCCAAGAAAATTTAAGTTATTCAACAACTGACTACTTCTCAGACACAAATGTATGTTAGAATTTTTCTCGGGCATGTGGGGTACTATCGAAGGTTTATAGAAAGCTTTAGTAAGATAGCAGCCCCTATGTTTTCCCTTCTCTAGAAAGACATGGATTTTAACTAGATACCTGAGTGTCAACTATCATTTGAAGCAATAAAGGAGAAACTTGTCTATACTCCCATACTACATGGGCCAAATTGGAATCTTTCATTCCACATTTATGTCAATTCTTTGGATGATGCAATTGGTACAGTATTGGGGAAAGAAGGTGAGAATGGGGGTAAATATGCCATATATTTTATTAGTAAAAACCTGACATCTGTTGAGAGGAACTACACGACAACAAAAAAGGAATTCTTGGTTGTCGTACATGCCATTAAAAATTTCTTCCATTACATTATAGGGTACACATTTACTATTTATATAGACCATTCAACTGTTAAATATCTAATGAATAAACCTATAGTAAATGGATGGATAATGAGGTGGTTACTACTCCTTCAAGAGTTCAATGTAATGATATTTGACAAGCCAGGGAAATTGAACATAGTAGAATACTTTTTGTCTTGAATTAAACAAGAAGAAGGGGAATATGCACCTATACAAGATGATTTTCTAGATGAAAATTTGTTTCCTATCTATACAAAGACCCCTTGGTTTGCTGACATTGCTAACTATTTAGCCACTTCACAAGTATCGCCTAGTTTTACATCAAAAACAGAGGAAGCAACTTGTTAGAGAGAGTGTCCCATTTAAATGGATTAATGGGATACTATTCCATTGTGGCCCTAATATGGTCTTGAGATGATGCGTCAGGGAAGATGAAACATATAGTATTCTTAGAGCCTGTCATGATGATCCTTCTAAGGGTCATTATTCTACAAAGAGAACTTTTCATAAAATCTTAGGCACCGAGTATTATTGGCCTTCAATGCATAAAGATGTTAAAAAGTGTGTTCATCATTGTGATGAATTTCAAAGGATAGGAAGACCAATAACTTCTATTAAAATACCTTTGTAGCCATAGGTAGCCCTTTAACCATGCAAGAAACGGGGATTGGATTTTATTGGTCCCATAGATCCTTCCTCTCAAGGGAAAGAATAGATACTAGTTTTCACTGATTACCTAACTAAATGGGTAGAATTTTAGGCCCTACGAGTTTCTAGAGAGGAAAAATTCACTGACTTCCTCCATAATAAGATCTTTCTCAGGTTTGGAGCTCCCAGAACCATTGTTATAGACCAGGGACCCCAATTCATGTCCAAAGTTCTCTTGGAATTCACAAACCATTTTCAAGTGAGTCATAAGAAGTCATCTCCTTACCACCCTCAGTCAAATGGTCAAGTAGAGGTGACTAATAGGGAAGTAGAGAACATATTCACGAAAATGGTTTCTTTAAGGAGGAGAGATTGGGCTATGAATTTTTTTGAAGCCATCTGGGTGTACAACACAACATGGAAATCTACAACTAGGTTTAGCCATTATGAGCTTGTTTTTGGGAAGAAACCTCTCTTTCCCATTGAGTTTGAACTCCAAAATCTGAGAAAAACAATGGAGTTAGGCCTAGATCTGAAATGAGCCCAAGTGGAGCAAGTTTTATAGCTAAGGGAGTTAGATGAGCTTTGTTTGGATGTTGTTCACAAACTGAGCTAGTTCAACAATAAAAAAAATTTTGGCTTGAAAAGGACATTAAAGAAAGAGAGTTCCGTAATGTTGATTGGGCCTTGCTATTTGATTCTAGATATAAGTATCACCAAGGAAAACTCATAACTCATTGGCTGTGACCATATAAAATTTCTGAAGTGTTTTTGAATGGGACAGTTCAGCTGAAATCTATTGATGGTGATACACAAACTCTCTTGGTAAATTTTCATCGCCTACGTATCTACAATAAAACTTTCAACAAGGAGGAATTTATAAAATTGGTAGAAATGCAAGGGGAAATATAATGCATTAACCCTACCTTGGTAGAGTCAATATAAACCTTGCATATTGCATATCAAAAAAAAAAAAAAATTGTATAAATATATGAAAATTTGAAATAAGAAAAGAATGTGTAAAAATTTGTTTCAAAGTATTCTTCATTAATTCTTATTTCTTTGGACTTGGCTAAATTTTGTTTCCATTTTTCAGTACTTTACTATAAATCAGATAAAACTTTCGGAGCACCTTGCTATAATGCTCTGAAGCTTGTTGGTTTGGGTGCCTCAATGCTCTAAAACTCATGAGCTCGATTATGGTGGTCCTCTAGAACTTGTGAGCTTTGATGCCCAGATGCTCCAGAACTTTCATTTTAACTCATCGCATCTTGCGTTCTGTTCTTGTAGAATGGTCATTGGTTGAGAAAATATCGAGAAGTTCAAGTTCAATCATACATCCATTTTTTTCTTTTTGGCTGCATCTTTCGATGATGCTCCAGAATCTTCCTTTGATTGCTACTCCAGTTGCATCTTTTGATGATGTTCTAGAACCTTACCTTCTATTGTTGCGTCAGCTGCATCTTTCAACAATGCTCTGTAACTTGTCAAGTTTGGGTGCTTCAATGCTCCGTAACTTATTCATCTTCTTTGTTTCGAATGCATACATAAAGCGTGCTCCAGAGTTTCACTTGTTTTGAGCGCATGCTCATAAGCATGCTCCAGAACTTATCCATCTCCATTTTTCCTACCTTTTTCCATACAATACAAATTTCTTCAAATGCTTTGATTTTTCAAATCCATGTACACATACCTCCTTTTTAAGTTGTCACTTTGGTATCCTCGCTTAGTGCGGTTATTCTGACTCACTGCCATTTTTCCATCATAAATAAAAGCCATTATGACAACCCATCCTCATTAAATGACTTCATATTTTACAAGTTGCCTCACTTATGTCATAATAAATATTTCGTCACCTTAACCAATACCATTTTGTTATCCTATTAAATCAAAAAAGGTACATAATCTTCAAGTGATCACAAAATGTACGTAAGTACAATTTTCGCTTAAATAAGTAGTTATTTTTGAATAAGGTGAAATTAATTGGCATGAGTTTCTCCCTTCCAAATTTAGTAACTTGAGCCACTAGTTGATTAACTGATAGTATGAAACTCTTTTCAGACTTCGCCATACAAATTATTATCATTGCATAGTAGGGTTTTAAAAAAAGACAAATAAATAATCATCCCTCGATTATATCTTCGAAACAATTGTGCATAGTGTTTCTTACACTGTGAATTTTTTCAGTAGAAGTGAAAGAGCAGAGATAGAAAATGGGAGGTGTGAAGAAGAGATTAGAGCTAGCCTCAACAGATAAATTACTAGGATTAAGCAACATTTCTAGTTTTTCTTAGGAACTGGGATGATCGGATTTTACAATAATGTTTGAGGGATATAATGAGTAGTTGGTGAATGCATTTATAGAAAAATATTCCAATGACCAAGTGATATTACATGGGAAGTGTTTTCAAGTGAGTTTGAAATTTATTTATCACCCCTCTGGTTTAGATAATTCTAGTATTAAATTATCTGAAACTTCTCAAATAACATATCAAAGGTTATCAGAATCATTTCTTAGAGAGGGAGACCCTCAGCCCATGATAGTTATCAATACTAGAGGACAAAACAAAGGGTTTCAAAGGACCTCCATATTAGAACCCTAGGGAATAATTGTTGCATGCATCATAAATTATTTTAATTGTGAAGGCCAGTTTAATACTATGGTAGGACCTACATTTCGTATGCTTATACACTTGCATCATGGGAAAAAGACCCTACCCTTAGGGCCAACTTGCCTGAATTTTTGAGTGAATTTGTCATCTCCTCCATAGAAAGACATAAAGTTGGTTTAGGTCCATTGAAACACCATGTGTTAATTCAATTAATCTATAAATATCATTTTCGAAAGAAACCTAAAAGTAAGTGGGACAAATTTGTTTGGAAATTTGAAAAATTTGTGCCCAAAATAAAATTAGAAGAAGGGGATTCCTCCAAACAAATTGTTTCCCTTTCCAGGGGAATGTCCCTTGAGGCCTCAAGAGCTCGTGAAGTATAAATTTCCACAACCCCTAGTGATGAAGTGTTGAAACCTCTAGCTAATGAATTAAGAACACCAAACCAGTTCGGGGATGTTAAAATTATCCATGTAGATGTAGAAAGAGTCCCCTCTAGGAAGATGAAAACAATGTCAACCATTAATTTTCAGAACACTCCTCCTTTGAGGAGAAGTAAGAGATTTTCCTCTGAATCTACAAAAACCCCAGTTCAAGACATAGGGAGTGTTTCAAAGAAAAAGGAGTCTAGAAAATAGCGAAAGCCACTAGAAATAGGGGAGCAAGTTTATCAGTCTCCACGTGTAAAAGGAAAAGAAATACCTCCTCAAATGGGACAAGAGGAAGAGGCCCTTGCTGAGGAAATACAAGAAGAAGAAAGAGAACAATCTCCACCTTTTATGGAGGTTGACGATAATGTTCTAGGAAAATTGTCTCCCATTGTACATAAAGTTATTGAAATAGCTGAAAATGATAGTGTCAATGCAAAGTTAGAAAATTTGAAATTGAAAATTGATGAGTTAAGAAACAACAGGCACAGTGAAGAATGATAAACAAGAGGAAATAGTAGTACACATTGCTGTAATAGGAAGAAGAGATCAAGAGATTCAAAATATAACACTACAGATAGAAAAGAAGGATACATCTATTAATGAATCGTAGAAACAAATTCAGAGATTGAATCAAGAAAATAATACATATAATGATAATTAGTCTGATAAGGACAAACAAATTGAAATTTTGAAAATAATTTTATGTATATTTTCAAGATTTTGAAGAGGAAAAGAATAGAAAAAATAAAGAATTAAATGTTTCTCTGAGTAAGATTCTGGAACTGGTACATGATTTGCAAAAAAGCACCAATAAAACAGTAATGGAATCAAAAGGAACTCAGAGTGAGCCAACTATAATGGAATGGTTCCAAGTCCGAATTCCCCCATTATTAATGAAGTGGATGGAAAGATGCTATTTCTTGAGGGATTCTAGGATTGAGAATATCAGGTTGAAAAAGGAGTTGGTACTGTTGAAGTAGTCATTTGATAGGGTCTATAGGGAAAAACAAGATGCATGCCAAATAGGAGAATTTCTATTAGCATGTAGGAGACCATCAAGGCTATATTCTATGTTTTTAAATGAACAATTGTTAAGATGGAAATTGTTGAGAATCTATCATATTTAGCCACATGACCCTAATGATAGTGAATTTGTTAGAGTTTTTCTAGAATCAACTCTTGAGTAGCAAGATATTATATGTGAATTCTTTATTCACAATTTGTTGATGGAAACACATATTAATTTCTTTATTAACCTTTTTGTTGGAGAAGTGCAATTGAGATCTTTGCTATCTACTATGTGTAAGTGTGAATAAGTGAATAAGCACAAAAGACACTTCTTAATATGAAATTATATCAATAGACAAATTAAATGAATCAAATGAATCAATTCAAAGGAATAATCTATTGAAAGCGTCATATTGCTCTCTATCTCCAAAGAATTATTAAATCCCGATTTCTCTCAGATTGTTTAAGCAAATAAGACTATTAAAATGACAATTCAAAGAATGAGATGATGCTAATGCAATACTCGATGATAAAACAATTAAACTAGCATGATATTGATAGATAATTGCAGCTACAGGAGGCATCCATGGTTGTGAAAGCTTGATGCTTGATGCTTGATGCTTGAATTCCTGCAGAGTAAGAGTGCACAAGTTAAGATTATCTGGATCCTTTTCTTGGTTCAATGAGGCTTGTATTTATAGATTTCCTAGCTGTAGAATTGCACAGGGAAGACATTGAGAGGCTTGGATTCAATCTAGAGGGTTGAATGGTGAGATATGGAGGAGATTGAGAGAAAAATGGAGATTGTCTCTACCCATGAAAATACCAGGCAAGAGAAGAGGAAAGATTGATGGAGGAGGATTGAGAGATCAAATTCCAAATTTATCTCCAATTTGTCTCCAAAACTTCTCGTGAAGTTTCAAAGCATTAATTGTGACATATTTTAGACATAAATTAGACATAGGATATCTAATTCATTTTTTAGGAAATATAGATTGGAATATTCCTTATGCCTTAATTCAAATATTTTTTATTTATTTAAATTAGGAAAGGGAGATAAATAATTTAGTAAAATGAACTATAGGATAGTTGTTTATTAAAT
Source organism: Sequoiadendron giganteum (assembly GCA_007115665.2). Lineage (NCBI taxonomy): Eukaryota > Viridiplantae > Streptophyta > Pinopsida > Cupressales > Cupressaceae > Sequoiadendron > Sequoiadendron giganteum. Next base: position 309,205,792 of record CM021100.1, read on the forward strand.
TAAACAAAAGAATATAGCAATTGATCAATAAAGTGTTTTGATCTTTATTTAATTAATTTAGGATCGATGTGATAGATTGAAATAGGTATTTGATAATTAAATCAAACAAAGTATTTAATTTTGTTTATTTAATTAAGATGAAAATAAAATGATATTTAGAAGAATGTGAATGTGAACTATATAAATAAATATTTCTATTTATTTAAACAATAGAGGAATTTAGGATAATTAATCAAATAATTTGTATTTAATTAATTGGATGCTCCAGACCAATTTTAGGTGTATACATTTTGCCCCTCTTTGAAGTGATGTGTTTATGCGTTGCTTCGAAAAAAAATTTGCTACTACTGCTAGGATCGATGATGATAAAAAAATAATTCTATATGCCCTAGACATGCCCCAGACATTGATTTTCAGATGATTTGATGATGATATGCCCCCTCGTGAGATAAATTAATGATTTGATGATGATTGAATGATAAAATGATTTATCTTCTAACAAATGATGAAGAAATCTGGCCTGCAGATGAATTTTAATTAATTTTATGGATAAAATTAATCAAAAGATAATAAAAATCCACCAAAAATACCTTTCCAAAAATTATATATAGTCCAAAAGGTCATTTTCAAAGTCATTTTCACTATTTGAGTTTGAAAACCTTGTGATAGAGACATTTTAGCTAGCTGGCGCAAAGATGCCTATCCCCTACCACACTCACCATTTCGAGCGTGTTCGACGTCATCGACGGCCGGCCACGTATGGACCTCCGGTATGTACCCCTTAACCTCCTTGTAATTCATGAAATTTTGTTTTTCATGCATTTTATAGCTTTAGGCGTAATTTGTTTATTTTAGCACTTTCAAGCCACACTGGAGTGCTTTCACTCTGGTGTAGCACTTTCAGTTTGTAGATTAGCACTTTGAGTTTTAGCGCTTGCATTTACAACTCACGCTTTCATTGATATAGTGCTTAGGATTTGAAATGTAGAGCTTTGATGCCGAATTTTAGCGCTTTGAGACTTTTAGCACTTTGATTTGGTGGATTAGCACTTTCATGGTTTGTCTTAGCACTTCTGGTAAAGGGGTGCTTTGATAGACTATCGTAGTGCTTTGATGCGGTAAATTAGCGCTTTGGGACTTTTAGTGCCTCAGATGCCTGTTATAGCGCATCGGAGTGCTGAAATAGAGCTTTCGAGATTTAGCGCTTTTGGTGCCTCATTTAGCGCTTTTGACCGACAAAGTAGAGCTTTGGAAGCCTATTTTAGCACTTTCATGTCAGAATTTAAGATTTTGACTTAGATAACCTTGATTTCATCACTTTTCATCATGTCCATTCTTCAGATTGGTATGATTGACAATCTAAATTCTTGATGTTGGATTTGGATGATTTAAATAAGACTTTATCTCATGATAGGTGAGAAGAAATTTTATTTATGATGATCCTCATAATAGGTGAGGAAATGTTCATTATCTGATAAATCTCATGATAGGCAAGATCTAGATAATGTTTAGATGAACCTCATGATAGGTGAGGTTTGATGTTCGCCTATGAATTTTGATCGAAAATTCATACCAATACTTTTTGGAATAGACTTGATAGTAGAATGACTTTTTAGATTTCTTAACATAGTTCATTAATTGTGGATTGTTTGTTATGATGATAAGAGGATTTTGGTACTCTCCAGATTCGAGAGATATTTACATGGACCACTAACCTTATTCCTCATTTGACACCATATGAGCTTTAGGTGATAGACTGATGTGGTTTGACCAGCCTACTTGATATGCCCCAGATTAGGATTAATCAAGGTTTGTTGACTGCTTTGGCTGAGAGGTGGCATAGTGACCACAACACCTTTCACCTACCCACTGGCGAGATGATAGTCACACTAGAGGATGTGTGGTGGATTCTGCGTATTCCATTTATGGGGGACATTGTAGTATATGATTCCCATGGGACCGGTGCAGAGATGCTCTTGACAAAGTATTTTAGGATCAGGACATTGCGGGTCCGAGTGTCCGATGGAGGAGGATTGTCGATTCATATGTGACACTACTAGTAGTGATAGTTGGATTCATTGGAGGTTTCCTTTGCCCTGATCATAGGTCAAAGGGATTCCTCATTGGATGGGGTAGGACTCTTGAGAGTATGATGGTACATGGTACCAGATATGCGTGGGGGATGTGCATGTTGGCACATCTCTATCATGATCTGCACTTGGTTGTGTACCTCGGAGTGCGGAGCTTATCAGAAGGGATGACCCTATTACAGGTGTGGGCATAGGAGCATTTTTCTATTGCTCGGCCATTTTCGGTTGTAGATAGACCAGACGGAAGACCCTATGTGTTCAGATATAGAGGTCGGTTTACATAGGCCCGGATGGGCAAGTTAGAGCATTGGAGGCAGTTACCTGGTGTCTATACCTCGACTGTGAGTAGTGGGATGAGGATGATGCAGTATTGGGATTTATTTGTGATTACATGTATCTCATTGGTCGGACACCATTTTTTCTAGAGTGATTCTTGTTGTGCCGAGTGTACCGATAGTACGGCATTGTATAGTGTATGCCACAGGGAGTTGCCCACTATGCGAGACGATAGATGGATATTCCTGATTGGGGTCCCTATCTATCTTATGATGCCCTAGTAGAGGGATATAGAGCACTGCATCCATCACCCTAGGACATGCACAGAGATATTGTAGAGGCACTGGTTACTGAGGAGTATGCCGCATTCCTGGCTCTGGTTCCACATCCTCACA
>CM021100.1:309208652-309219806 GCA_007115665.2 Sequoiadendron giganteum
TGTTAGAATTAGATTGCATTCATCATATTCATTTTATGTAGAGTACTTATTGCATAAAGGATTCTAGTAAATGATTATCTAATCTACAAGTAAGACTGAGTATACTTGACATAAATCCAAAAATCATCATAAAAAACATGTAGGAATCATCATCTCATCATTATCATTTGTGCATTTCATCATACATCAAATAAATTATGACTTAAACTATACCATAAAGTACATCATGTTCATTTTTACCATAACAACATCATCACATCATCATCCATCAAATATTATATGCATACATCAATTTTTATCCATACATTTTATCACATATAAAATAGATGCAAGTCATGTCATTATCATTACATCCATCAATTATCATTCATCATAAAATCATTATTTCTTTAATCATCATTACATAAAATAAAAAGCATCTATCCATCCATCCATACATTTACATCACATAATATATCCATACATTATGTATTCTACAAATACATTTATCATTACATCATCACATATTGCATAAATCACATAATAAATGCATCCATCACATACAAATCATAAAACATCATAGGATCAAATCAAATGCATCTCATGTATATATCATCATGTCAAGTATATAATGAAGTCTGGAATAAAAATACATCATCCAAAATGAGGGACATCAAAATATACATCCTGGCTCAAAGGGGAATCATAATAGCATCTACGATTTGCTACTGCCAGAATGTGTGGGCCTGACAGGACCAGTGCCACCACCACCCCCAGAGGAACCAGGATCTCGGGGATCTATGGATGGAGACTATGTCAACCCCTCATTGATTGTCCGCGTATGTGTCTGCCTAGATCTCGACGGGGCATAGCTAACTCTATGCTTAGCAGGCACTACATCATGATACCTGCCTCTGTAAAACTTGGCCTCTCGGCCATCCCACAAAACCTGTCTCATATAATATGCCACTGAGGTACCATCGGCTACTCTCTGGAGAGTCTCCGCTATCTCCTGTGCCCTCTCGAAAATCTACCAAGCACTATCTTGCTCAGCTGTCAATGTAGCCACATGCATCTGCATAGTGGCCAACTATCCCTAAACCTATGCTAAAGCCTGAGCATGAGCCTACGCCTGGGCCTGCATCTAAGTCTAGGTCTAAATGAGCAAACCCCAAGCCTGTACCAACTACCCCTATAACATTTGAACCAGTGCCTAGAGACCTGCTATCTGTCTCTGTTGATCTACTGCTGGCACTATCACTGCTTGCCTCTTGCGAGGTCTACTGGAAGATGGAGCACTACTAATGGCTGGCCTTGCCCCTCTATCTCCTCCAGTGCTGCCATCACTGTCATCATAGTTGTTGTCACCACTCCTGCTATCATCACCACCACTCTCTATGCTACTTCCTTCCGGAGTATCACCCTCGCTCTCCGCAACACCCTCTACCACATCATCATCTATTGGTAATGGTGCTGGCTCATCTGGGATGGTGATGTGAGGATGTGGAACCAGAGCCAGGAATGCGGCATACTCCTCAGTAACCAGTGCCTCTACAATATCTCTGTGCATGTCCTAGGGTGATGGATGCAGTGCTCTATATCCCTCTACTAGGGCATCATAAGATAGATAGGGACCCCAATCAGGAATATCCATCTATCGTCTCGCATAGTGGGCAACTCCCTGTGGCATACACTATACAATGCCGTACTATCGGTACACTCGGCACAACAAGAATCACTCTAGAAAAAATGGTGTCCGACCAATGAGATACATGTAATCACAAATAAATCCCAATACTGCATCATCCTCATCCCACTACTCACAGTCGAGGTATAGACACCAGGTAACTGCCTCCAATGCTCTAACTTGCCCATCCGGGCCTATGTAAACCGACCTCTATATCTGAACACATAGGGTCTTCCGTCTGGTCTATCTACAACCGAAAATGGCCGAGCAATAGAAAAATGCTCCTATGCCCACACCTGTAATAGGGTCATCCCTTCTGATAAGCTCCGCACTCCGAGGTACACAACCAAGTGCAGATCATGATAGAGATGTGCCAACATGCACATCCCCCACGCATATCTGGTACCATGTACCATCATACTCTCAAGAGTCCTACCCCATCCAATGAGGAATCCCTTTGACCTATGATCAGGGCAAAGGAAACCTCCAATGAATCCAACTATCACTACTAGTAGTGTCACATATGAATCGACAATCCTCCTCCATCGGACACTCGGACCCGCAATGTCCTGATCCTAAAATACTTTGTCAAGAGCATCTCTGCACCGGTCCCATGGGAATCATATACTACAATGTCCCCCATAAATGGAATACGCAGAATCCACCACACATCCTCTAGTGTGACTATCATCTCGCCAGTGGGTAGGTGAAAGGTGTTGTGGTCACTATGCCACCTCTCAGCCAAAGCAGTCAACAAACCTTGATTAATCCTAATCTGGGGCATATCAAGTAGGCTGGTCAAACCACATCAGTCTATCACCTAAAGCTCATATGGTGTCAAATGAGGAATAAGGTTAGTGGTCCATGTAAATATCTCTCGAATCTGGAGAGTACCAAAATCCTCTTATCATCATAACAAACAATCCACAATTAATGAACTATGTTAAGAAATCTAAAAAGTCATTCTACTATCAAGTCTATTCCAAAAAGTATTGGTATGAATTTTCGATCAAAATTCATAGGCGAACATCAAACCTCACCTATCATGAGGTTCATCTAAACATTATCTAGATCTTGCCTATCATGAGATTTATCAGATAATGAACATTTCCTCACCTATTATGAGGATCATCATAAATAAAATTTCTTCTCACCTATCATGAGATAAAGTCTTATTTAAATCATCCAAATCCAACATCAAGAATTTAGATTGTCAATCATACCAATCTGAAGAATGGACATGATGAAAAGTGATGAAATCAAGGTTATCTAAGTCAAAATCTTAAATTCTGACATGAAAGTGCTAAAATAGGCTTCCAAAGCTCTACTTTGTCGGTCAAAAGCGCTAAATGAGGCACCAAAAGCGCTAAATCTCGAAAGCTCTATTTCAGCACTCCGATGCGCTATAACAGGCATCTGAGGCACTAAAAGTCCCAAAGCGCTAATTTACCGCATCAAAGCACTACGATAGTCTATCAAAGCACCCCTTTACCAGAAGTGCTAAGACAAACCATGAAAGTGCTAATCCACCAAATCAAAGTGCTAAAAGTCTCAAAGCGCTAAAATTCGGCATCAAAGCTCTACATTTCAAATCCTAAGCACTATATCAATGAAAGCGTGAGTTGTAAATGCAAGCGCTAAAACTCAAAGTGCTAATCTACAAACTGAAAGTGCTACACCAGAGTGAAAGCACTCCAGTGTGGCTTGAAAGTGCTAAAATAAACAAATTACGCCTAAAGCTATAAAATGCATGAAAAACAAAATTTCATGAATTACAAGGAGGTTAAGGGGTACATACCGGAGGTCCATACGTGGCCGGCCGTCGATGACGTCGAACACGCTCGAAATGGTGAGTGTGGTAGGGGATAGGCATCTTTGCGCCAGCTAGCTAAAATGTCTCTATCACAAGGTTTTCAAACTCAAATAGTGAAAATGACTTTGAAAATGACCTTTTGGACTATATATAATTTTTGGAAAGGTATTTTTGGTGGATTTTTATTATCTTTTGATTAATTTTATCCATAAAATTAATTAAAATTCATCTGCAGGCCAGATTTCTTCATCATTTGTTAGAAGATAAATCATTTTATCATTCAATCATCATCAAATCATTAATTTATCTCACGAGGGGGCATATCATCATCAAATCATCTGAAAATCAATGTCTGGGGCATGTCTAGGGCATATAGAATTATTTTTTTATCATCATCGATCCTAGCAGTAGTAGCAAATTTTTTTTCGAAGCAACGCATAAACACATCACTTCAAAGAGGGGCAAAATGTATACACCTAAAATTGGTCTGGAGCATCCAATTAATTAAATACAAATTATTTGATTAATTATCCTAAATTCCTCTATTGTTTAAATAAATAGAAATATTTATTTATATAGTTCACATTCACATTCTTCTAAATATCATTTTATTTTCATCTTAATTAAATAAACAAAATTAAATACTTTGTTTGATTTAATTATCAAATACCTATTTCAATCTATCACATCGATCCTAAATTAATTAAATAAAGATCAAAACACTTTATTGATCAATTGCTATATTCTTTTGTTTAATTTAATAAACAACTATCCTATAGTTCATTTTACTAAATTATTTATCTCCCTTTCCTAATTTAAATAAATAAAAAATATTTGAATTAAGGCATAAGGAATATTCCAATCTATATTTCCTAAAAAATGAATTAGATATCCTATGTCTAATTTATGTCTAAAATATGTCACAATTAATGCTTTGAAACTTCACGAGAAGTTTTGGAGACAAATTGGAGATAAATTTGGAATTTGATCTCTCAATCCTCCTCCATCAATCTTTCCTCTTCTCTTGCCTGGTATTTTCATGGGTAGAGACAATCTCCATTTTTCTCTCAATCTCCTCCATATCTCACCATTCAACCCTCTAGATTGAATCCAAGCCTCTCAATGTCTTCCCTGTGCAATTCTACAGCTAGGAAATCTATAAATACAAGCCTCATTGAACCAAGAAAAGGATCCAGATAATCTTAACTTGTGCACTCTTACTCTGCAGGAATTCAAGCATCAAGCATCAAGCATCAAGCTTTCACAACCATGGATGCCTCCTGTAGCTGCAATTATCTATCAATATCATGCTAGTTTAATTGTTTTATCATCGAGTATTGCATTAGCATCATCTCATTCTTTGAATTGTCATTTTAATAGTCTTATTTGCTTAAACAATCTGAGAGAAATCGGGATTTAATAATTCTTTGGAGATAGAGAGCAATATGACGCTTTCAATAGATTATTCCTTTGAATTGATTCATTTAATTTGTCTATTGATATAATTTCATATTAAGAAGTGTCTTTTGTGCTTATTCACTTATTCACACTTACACATAGTAGATAGCAAAGATCTCAATTGCACTTCTCCAACAAAAAGGTTAATAAAGAAATTAATATGTGTTTCCATCAACAAATTGTGAATAAAGAATTCACATATAATATCTTGCTACTCAAGAGTTGATTCTAGAAAAACTCTAACAAATTCACTATCATTAGGGTCATGTGGCTAAATATGATAGATTCTCAACAATTTCCATCTTAACAATTGTTCATTTAAAAACATAGAATATAGCCTTGATGGTCTCCTACATGCTAATAGAAATTCTCCTATTTGGCATGCATCTTGTTTTTCCCTATAGACCCTATCAAATGACTACTTCAACAGTACCAACTCCTTTTTCAACCTGATATTCTCAATCCTAGAATCCCTCAAGAAATAGCATCTTTCCATCCACTTCATTAATAATGGGGGAATTCGGACTTGGAACCATTCCATTATAGTTGGCTCACTCTGAGTTCCTTTTGATTCCATTACTGTTTTATTGGTGCTTTTTTGCAAATCATGTACCAGTTCCAGAATCTTACTCAGAGAAACATTTAATTCTTTATTTTTTCTATTCTTTTCCTCTTCAAAATCTTGAAATAACTACATAAAATTGTTTTTAAAAATTTCAATTTGTTTATCCTTATCAAATAGATTAAAATTATATATCTTATTCTCTTGATTCCATTTTTGATTTTGTATCTACAATTCATTAATAAATGTATCCTTCTTTTCTATTTGCAATTTCAAATTTTGAATCTCTTGATCTCTTTTTTCTATTATTGCAATGTGTACTGCTATTTCCTCTTGTTGTATAGTATGTTCTTTATTTTTCTACAATTTATTTCTTAACTCATCAATTTTCAATTTCAAATTTTCTAACTTTGCATTGACACTATCATTTTCAGCTATTTCAATAACTTTATGTACAATGGGAGACAATTTTCCTAGAACATTATCGTCAACCTCCATAAAAGGTGGAGATTGTTCTCTTTCTTCTTCTTGTATTTCCTCAGCAAGGGCCTCTTCCTCTTGTCCCATTTGAGGAGGTATTTCTTTTCCTTTTACACGTGGAGACTGATAAACTTGCTCCCCTATTTCTAGTGGCTTTCGCTATTTTCTAGACTCCTTTTTCTTTGAAACACTCCCTATGTCTTGAACTGGGGTTTTTGTAGATTCAGAGGAAAATCTCTTACTTCTCCTCAAAGGAGGAGTGTTCTGAAAATTAATGGTTGACATTGTTTTCATCTTCCTAGAGGGGACTCTTTCTACATCTACATGGATAATTTTAACATCCCCGAACTGGTTTGGTGTTCTTAATTCATTAGCTAGAGGTTTCAACACTTCATCACTAGGGGTTGTGGAAATTTATACTTCACGAGCTCTTGAGGCCTCAAGGGACATTCCCCTGGAAAGGGAAACAATTTGTTTGGAGGAATCCCCTTCTTCTAATTTTATTTTGGGCACAAATTTTTCAAATTTCCAAACAAATTTGTCCCACTTACTTTTAGGTTTCTTTCGAAAATGATATTTATAGATTAATTGAATTAACACATGGTGTTTCAATGGACCTAAACCAACTTTATGTCTTTCTATGGAGGAGATGACAAATTCACTCAAAAATTCAGGCAAGTTGGCCCTAAGGGTAGGGTCTTTTTCCCATGATGCAAGTGTATAAGCATACGAAATGTAGGTCCTACCATAGTATTAAACTGGCCTTCACAATTAAAATAATTTATGATGCATGCAACAATTATTCCCTAGGGTTCTAATATGGAGGTCCTTTGAAACCCTTTGTTTTGTCCTCTAGTATTGATAACTATCATGGGCTGAGGGTCTCCCTCTCTAAGAAATGATTCTGATAACCTTTGATATGTTATTTGAGAAGTTTCAGATAATTTAATACTAGAATTATCTAAACCAGAGGGGTGATAAATAAATTTCAAACTCACTTGAAAACACTTCCCATGTAATATCACTTGGTCATTGGAATATTTTTCTATAAATGCATTCACCAACTACTCATTATATCCCTCAAACATTATTGTAAAATCCGATCATCCCAGTTCCTAAGAAAAACTAGAAATGTTGCTTAATCCTAGTAATTTATCTGTTGAGGCTAGCTCTAATCTCTTCTTCACACCTCCCATTTTCTATCTCTGCTCTTTCACTTCTACTGAAAAAATTCACAGTGTAAGAAACACTATGCACAATTGTTTCGAAGATATAATCGAGGGATGATTATTTATTTGTCTTTTTTTAAAACCCTACTATGCAATGATAATAATTTGTATGGCGAAGTCTGAAAAGAGTTTCATACTATCAGTTAATCAACTAGTGGCTCAAGTTACTAAATTTGGAAGGGAGAAACTCATGCCAATTAATTTCACCTTATTCAAAAATAACTACTTATTTAAGCGAAAATTGTACTTACGTACATTTTGTGATCACTTGAAGATTATGTACCTTTTTTGATTTAATAGGATAACAAAATGGTATTGGTTAAGGTGACGAAATATTTATTATGACATAAGTGAGGCAACTTGTAAAATATGAAGTCATTTAATGAGGATGGGTTGTCATAATGGCTTTTATTTATGATGGAAAAATGGCAGTGAGTCAGAATAACCGCACTAAGCGAGGATACCAAAGTGACAACTTAAAAAGGAGGTATGTGTACATGGATTTGAAAAATCAAAGCATTTGAAGAAATTTGTATTGTATGGAAAAAGGTAGGAAAAATGGAGATGGATAAGTTCTGGAGCATGCTTATGAGCATGCGCTCAAAACAAGTGAAACTCTGGAGCACGCTTTATGTATGCATTCGAAACAAAGAAGATGAATAAGTTACGGAGCATTGAAGCACCCAAACTTGACAAGTTACAGAGCATTGTTGAAAGATGCAGCTGACGCAACAATAGAAGGTAAGGTTCTAGAACATCATCAAAAGATGCAACTGGAGTAGCAATCAAAGGAAGATTCTGGAGCATCATCGAAAGATGCAGCCAAAAAGAAAAAAATGGATGTATGATTGAACTTGAACTTCTCGATATTTTCTCAACCAATGACCATTCTACAAGAACAGAACGCAAGATGCGATGAGTTAAAATGAAAGTTCTGGAGCATCTGGGCATCAAAGCTCACAAGTTCTAGAGGACCACCATAATCGAGCTCATGAGTTTTAGAGCATTGAGGCACCCAAACCAACAAGCTTCAGAGCATTATAGCAAGGTGCTCCGAAAGTTTTATCTGATTTATAGTAAAGTACTGAAAAATGGAAACAAAATTTAGCCAAGTCCAAAGAAATAAGAATTAATGAAGAATACTTTGAAACAAATTTTTACACATTCTTTTCTTATTTCAAATTTTCATATATTTATACAATTTTTTTTTTTTTTTGATATGCAATATGCAAGGTTTATATTGACTCTACCAAGGTAGGGTTAATGCATTATATTTCCCCTTGCATTTCTACCAATTTTATAAATTCCTCCTTGTTGAAAGTTTTATTGTAGATACGTAGGCGATGAAAATTTACCAAGAGAGTTTGTGTATCACCATCAATAGATTTCAGCTGAACTGTCCCATTCAAAAACACTTCAGAAATTTTATATGGTCACAGCCAATGAGTTATGAGTTTTCCTTGGTGATACTTATATCTAGAATCAAATAGCAAGGCCCAATCAACATTACGGAACTCTCTTTCTTTAATGTCCTTTTCAAGCCAAAATTTTTTTTATTGTTGAACTAGCTCAGTTTGTGAACAACATCCAAACAAAGCTCATCTAACTCCCTTAGCTATAAAACTTGCTCCACTTGGGCTCATTTCAGATCTAGGCCTAACTCCATTGTTTTTCTCAGATTTTGGAGTTCAAACTCAATGGGAAAGAGAGGTTTCTTCCCAAAAACAAGCTCATAATGGCTAAACCTAGTTGTAGATTTCCATGTTGTGTTGTACACCCAGATGGCTTCAAAAAAATTCATAGCCCAATCTCTCCTCCTTAAAGAAACCATTTTCGTGAATATGTTCTCTACTTCCCTATTAGTCACCTCTACTTGACCATTTGACTGAGGGTGGTAAGGAGATGACTTCTTATGACTCACTTGAAAATGGTTTGTGAATTCCAAGAGAACTTTGGACATGAATTGGGGTCCCTGGTCTATAACAATGGTTCTGGGAGCTCCAAACCTGAGAAAGATCTTATTATGGAGGAAGTCAGTGAATTTTTCCTCTCTAGAAACTCGTAGGGCCTAAAATTCTACCCATTTAGTTAGGTAATCAGTGAAAACTAGTATCTATTCTTTCCCTTGAGAGGAAGGATCTATGGGACCAATAAAATCCAATCCCCGTTTCTTGCATGGTTAAAGGGCTACCTATGGCTACAAAGGTATTTTAATAGAAGTTATTGGTCTTCCTATCCTTTGAAATTCATCACAATGATGAACACACTTTTTAACATCTTTATGCATTGAAGGCCAATAATACTCGGTGCCTAAGATTTTATGAAAAGTTCTCTTTGTAGAATAATGACCCTTAGAAGGATCATCATGACAGGCTCTAAGAATACTATATGTTTCATCTTCCCTGACGCATCATCTCAAGACCATATTAGGGCCACAATGGAATAGTATCCCATTAATCCATTTAAATGGGACACTCTCTCTAACAAGTTGCTTCCTCTGTTTTTGATGTAAAACTAGGCGATACTTGTGAAGTGGCTAAATAGTTAGCAATGTCAGCAAACCAAGGGGTCTTTGTATAGATAGGAAACAAATTTTCATCTAGAAAATCATCTTGTATAGGTGCATATTCCCCTTCTTCTTGTTTAATTCAAGACAAAAAGTATTCTACTATGTTCAATTTCCCTGGCTTGTCAAATATCATTACATTGAACTCTTGAAGGAGTAGTAACCACCTCATTATCCATCCATTTACTATAGGTTTATTCATTAGATATTTAACAGTTGAATGGTCTATATAAATAGTAAATGTGTACCCTATAATGTAATGGAAGAAATTTTTAATGGCATGTACGACAACCAAGAATTCCTTTTTTGTTGTCGTGTAGTTCCTCTCAACAGATGTCAGGTTTTTACTAATAAAATATATGGCATATTTACCCCCATTCTCACCTTCTTTCCCCAATACTGTACCAATTGCATCATCCAAAGAATTGACATAAATGTGGAATGAAAGATTCCAATTTGGCCCATGTAGTATGGGAGTATAGACAAGTTTCTCCTTTATTGCTTCAAATGATAGTTGACACTCAGGTATCTAGTTAAAATCCATGTCTTTCTAGAGAAGGGAAAACATAGGGGCTGCTATCTTACTAAAGCTTTCTATAAACCTTCGATAGTACCCCACATGCCCGAGAAAAATTCTAACATACATTTGTGTCTGAGAAGTAGTCAGTTGTTGAATAACTTAAATTTTCTTGGGATCAACCTTAATTCCTTCAAAAGAGATATGATTACCTAAGACTATTCCTTGTTCCACCATTATCAAAAACTTTTCATGGCTAAGGGATAGTCGGTGATCCTCGCATCTCTCTAAAACCCTATCCAAGTTTTGAAGGGCTTCATCATAGGTTAACCCATAGACAGTGAAGTCATCCATGTACACTTCTACACAGTCATTAACAAGCTCAACAAATATAGCCAAAATGACTCTTTGGAAAGTTGTAGGGGAATTACAAAGTACAAAGGGAAGAACATGATATGCAAAAGTTCCCCATGGAAAATTAAACATTGTTTTATCCTAGTCTTCTGGTGCTACTCGAATCTAGTTGTAACCACTAAATCTGTTTAAAAAGGAGAAATTTCCTCCCAACCAAATTGCCCAGAACCTAGTCTACAGATGGTAGGGGGAAATAATCTCAGTGAGTGGCTTTGTTAAGTTCTCTGTAATCTACACATATTCTCCACTTCCTATTCTCATTTGGCAATACAACCATAGGTGAAATCCACTTACTTTCATAAATGGGATAAATAAATCCCGCTCAAAGGAGTTTCTCAATTTCTGTTTTGACAACATCTTTTAATGCAAGATTGAGTCTCCTCTGTGGCTGACATACTGGTCTTACATTAGGATCAGTATATATGTGATGCATACAAACACTTGGGTGA
>CM021100.1:309219906-309302556 GCA_007115665.2 Sequoiadendron giganteum
GATCTAACCTACTGACTTATCTTAGGGGTCTCGGGGGCTGATCAAAGATTAGCCTCGCCTACGTGATAGACACAAAGACCACGTAGTTCGACTAACTTAGACCTAATGATTTTTGGATTTCGCTTTTCGAGACTGACTTTTTTGACATGTTTTTAGTTTTTTGATAGGATACGAATGATATGATATGTCTGATGATGATGATGGACGTTGTGTTTTTATCAATATTTTTGCTTTCTTGTCATACTGTTGTTTCCCTACACTAGTGAAATCGATGTTATTGTTGTCCCTAGTGATATCCAGATGTTGTCCCAAAGCTATAGAGTGATATGTTGATCATGTGACATGATTTTGATAATGGATGCAATGATGGCTAGACTAATGATATGATATGTATTGATACTGACTTTCAGATGAATGATCCTGATATGTTTAGAATAGATGGGAAAGCTGATCTTAAATAACACATGACACCCGTTTCTAGGTTTTCACCAATATTTTTTGATTACATTGTGTTTTTTGTATATTTTTCTATTTTTTTGTATTTTATGTTTCCAAGACTCATGTTTGTTAGGTTTTCATCAAGGAAATATTTTCAACAAGTTTTAACCCATGCGTTAGGAGATTTATGTATAGAATTTTCTTAGATGAATACTGTTGATAGGTTCATCAAATAGATCCCCTTCTGACCTTGATAGTTGATATGACCCTGATCCATACACTGATATGACAACAAAAGGACCTAACCAATTAGCCTCAAAATTTCCTTTCTTCTCTCTATCCTGCTGATTCCTAGGGTTCTCTTTTAGAACCAAATCACCAACTTGAAAGACCCTCAGCTTTACTCTATGGTTGTAACTCCTTGACATTCTCTATTGATAAGCTATTAGATGATTAACAGCTTGTTGACAATGTTCATCTAACAACTCTAGTTCCTACAGCCTAGATACCCTATAATCCTCATCTGATATGATTCCTCTGAGTGATACACGAAGGGATGGAATCTCTACTTCTATAGGTAATATGGCTTTTGATCCATATACCAAGGCATATGGTGTAGCTCATGTTGGTGTTTTGATACTTGTTCGATAGGCCCATAGTGCAGGATTGAGTTGAACATGCCAATCCCAACCAACATCATTAACCATCTTCTTTAGGATTTTGAGAATCATCTTGTTTGAGGCCTCTGCTTGGCCATTTCCTTGAGGGTAGTACGGTGTTGAAAACTGGTGTTGGATGTGGAACTTTTCACATAGTTCTTGGACATCTTGATTCTTGAAAGGTCATCCATTATTAGTGATAATGGATTGAGGGATTCCATAGCGACAGATGATGTAGCTCAAGATGAAAGACGAAATATGCTTCCCAGTGATGGTTGTAAGAGGTATTGCCTCTATCCACTTTGTGAAATACTTTGTGGCCGTGATAATGAACTTGTGTCCATTAGATGAAGAGGGATGTATTTTTCCCACCAGATCCAGACCCCATTGACAAAAAGGCCATGTTCTTGTAAACGGATGTAGTTCTTGATCCAGTGCATGAATTAGATTGCTATGAACCTGACACTATTGATAAGATTATTTTTTCATGCATGGCCAATAATACCCCAAGCGGGGGAGTTTCTTAGCTAGGGTTATCCCACTTGAATGAGTCCCACAAATACCCTTGTGAACTTCTTGTAAGGCCGTTTTAGATTCATCATGTTCTAGACATCAAAGTAAGGTACCATCAAGACCTTTATGATAAAGGATGTCTATGATTAAGATATGTTGAGTGGATTGGCGGATAAAAATTTGTTTTTGATTCCTAGAAAGATCGGGAGGTATGATATTGTCTTTCAGGTAAGCATAGGTTTTTTCATAGATGCAGGTTTCAACGGTTTCTAGATGAAAAATGGTACTATATTCTAGATTATTATGGGAAGGACATGGCACTTGTTCTACCATAAACTCATAACAAACACGTTTCTCAAGAAATCGTAATAATGAAGTGATTGTGGCCATAGCATCAGCAACTTTGTTCTCTGCCCTTGGAATTTGATCAAACTTGATATTGATGAAGAATTGTTTTAGGTCATCTATGTGTTGCTTGTAGGGCATCAAATTTTCATATTTTGTTTGATATTCATCATTTACTTGATAAATGACTAGTTGTAATTCCCCATATACTTGTAAGTTCGTGATCTTCCATTGAATTGCTACTTTGGCCCCAATGATCAATGCTTCGTATTCTGCTATATTATTTGTACATGGAAACATTAGTCTATATGATTTAGGAATGGTGTGTCCTTGGGGATTGATAAACATAATCCTTGCTCTTGATCCTCATTGTGTGTACGATCCATCAAAATATAATACCCATTAGTGTGGCATTATTGTCATAATATCTGCATCTGGAAATTCCATCGTCATTTGTCGATCATCTAGTAGAGGAGCTTCAGCTAACTATTCAACGATTGCTTGTCCCTTGATCGCTTTCCTTTCCACATATTGAATATCAAATTCGCTTAGGAGCATGACCCATTTTACCAGTCTACCTATTAAGGCAGCTTTACTGAGTAGATACTTCAAAGGATCATTTTTTTCTATTAGTCGGATTATATGAGTCAGCATGTAGTGTCTTAGATGTTGAGTAGAAAATACCACTACTAAGCAAGACTTCTTTATGAAGGTGTAGTTCACTTCATAACCATTTAATGTTCTACTAATGTAGTAGATAGCATGCTCTTTTCCTTCATAGTCCTCCTGTACTAATAGTGCCCCCAAAGAGATATCAGTCATTGCAATGTATAATATCAAAGGTCTTCCTTCTGTTGGTGGCATGAGAATGGGTGGTGACATGAGATATTATTTTATTTGATTGAATTTTTTTTCACACCCATTATCCCATTTGAAGACTACATTCTTGTGCAACAGATGGTTGAAAGGGTGACTTTTGTCTGCTAGCTAAGAGATAAACCTCTTGATCGATTGGAGCCTTCCCTATAATGATCGAAGTTGACTGATATTCTTAGGAGGCAGCATCTCCATGATTGCTTTGAATTTAGCCAGATCTACCTCAATGCCTTTTCCCAACATAATATATCCCAATAGCTTTCCTGATGTGACCCCAAAGACACACATTTTGGGGTTTAACTTGACATTGAATTTTTCTAGTCGTGTGAAGATTTTGTCCACGATATGTAGATGTCCTTCCCTTGTACTATATTTTGCCAAGATTTCATCCACATAGTCCTCCATGAATGTGTGCATCATATCATGAAATATCGTTGTCATGGCTCTTTGATAAGTGGCTCCTGCATTCTTTAGACCAAAGGGCATGACGTTCCAGCAGAAGGTTCCCCATGGATATGTAAAAGCTATCTTTTCCTGATCTTCTAGAGCTATTTTTATTTGATTATACCCGGAGAAACCATCCATGATTGATAACATGGCATACCCTGCCATCAATTCCACAATGATGTCTATGTTTGGTAGTGAAAAATCATCCTTTGGACATGCTTTATTGAGGTCTATGAAATCCGTGTAGATTTTGATGCTGTTGTTTGGCTTTGAAATAGGTACTATGTTGGATATCCATTCGGTGTAGTCTATTGACCTTATGAATCCAGCGTCCAACAATTTCTTTAACTCAGTCTTTACCATCAATGCAATGTGAGGATGCATTTTTATTAATTTTTGCTTGACAGGCTTGATTCCTGCGGGCAAAGACAAATGATGTATAAGTAGATTTAGATCTAGGCCTATCATATCAGAATATGACCAAGCGAAGTTGATGCTTCTTTGTTTTAAGAAATTGATGAAGTCTGGTCTTTCCTGATCCATCATGGATTCTACCAAATGTAGGATTCTTGTTTTTTCCTCAGTGTCAATGTCCAAAGATTGTGTTGGTTCTACCAGAATTGATGATCGCTCATGATAATGCTCTGAAAGGGTGTCAAATCTTCCATCCTTCGGTGCCTCAAAAAGGTTTTCACCATTGGATGCATTCTTTATTTTGTCTTTTTTTAGATCTAATACTGCCATAGAATGGTTTTCACCATTAGATCTATTTTCCCTATTTTCAATTTTGCAACTAGAAGATTTGACACCCTCCCACCAAGTCGTGTTGTTATGAGTATTATAGATAGGATTTGTGCTAGGTTCTGCATGATATAGGTAATTAATGATGGCCTCATCATTTGCAAATTGTGGTACAGTCAAAGGTTCAATAGATTCCCAGTCAATGAGTTCTAGATGGATTAATGGCATGAGGTCATCGGATTGATTCAGGTTGGTGGATGTAAGGGTTTGGATAGCAATTTCCTCATATTTGTTTATTGGAATATCGAGGTCCGTGATGGTACTTTCTTCAAGATCATCTACTCTACTCGAAGTCTGCTCATCCTCAGTCAAATCATCGATATCTAGTGAACCTTCCACGAGTGGTCTAGACCTAGAACCATGGCCCTCCTCAGGCATTGGTGCATATTTTTGAATCACATCGACTGGAATATCAATGAAAAATAGATCA
The DNA here is from genome assembly GCA_007115665.2 of Sequoiadendron giganteum. NCBI lineage: Eukaryota > Viridiplantae > Streptophyta > Pinopsida > Cupressales > Cupressaceae > Sequoiadendron > Sequoiadendron giganteum. The sequence goes on from CM021100.1 coordinate 309,224,416, forward strand.
GAATACAATGGCCATTCATATTCATTTGAGTCTATTTCAAAACTATCTCTAAATTGAAGGATATTTTCTATAGCCGTCTTTGTTAGCTCCTGCTTCTCTTCTTTAGAGTATCCTAGTCCTGTTTTATCTTTTGAATGTAGAGTGAGAGGCTGAATACGTTTTGTGATTCCATCCTTTGTTTATCCAACAAGTCCTTGTCCTTCATAACCCATTTTCTCAAGGATAGCCTTTCCTTTCCCATACTTGTTGGTGTTGATGTTAACATTTTTGATGTTGATGTCTGATGTTGATGGTTCTTCATCCTTGTATAACCAATCTAGGATTGCTTTGTCGTCTATTTCTTCCACTATGGTTCTGGATTTTACAAATGTTTCTTGAAGAGCTGTGGTAGGTAAAGATGTTGGAGGTTTGATCATTGATGGTTGACCATATGTCTTAGGAGATGGCATTAACTGTGATAGGTTAAGTGATTGCTCCATTGAGTACTATCCCATTCCTTTATCTGTTAACTAAACTTGCTTTTGAAATTTGTCTAATGGAGCAATTTGTGGATCCTGATTGTTTGTTGATTGAGTTTCAACATAACTTATTTCTTTTTCTTTACCTTTCTTTTCCACCCACTTGGTGTTCAGGCTCAGACGTTCTTCCTTGGTGGATGATTTTGAACTAGAAGCTTCCATGTTGTGAGATACAAAGGTATCTTGAGAGTTTCTCAATGTGTCACAATGTTGTGGATGATTATAATCAGCAGCTATTGTCACCTCTTGTCCATTTACTGGAAACTTTAGGCATTGATGATATGTTGAAGGTACATCCTACATTGCATCGATCCATGGTCATCCCAAGAGCATGTTGTATGTCAACTCTCTTTCCAATACTTGACATGGTATATGTTTCATCATGGGTCCCACTTGAATGGGTAATACAATTAGACCTTTAGACGACCTTTCCTCCTCATCATATGCTTTGATGGTCATTTTCCTTCAATCATCAATAGCATCATTGGAATATCCTAATGCACGGGTTAACCTGAGAGTGCAAATGTTTAGACCAGCTCCCCCATCTATTAAAACTCTCTTGATGCAATGATTATGGATTAATACTTCGATATGTAGCGGATTATTATGGGGATGATTTAATGAGACGTCATCTTGTTCAGAGAATGACAGACAATGCGAGGTAGTTAAATGTCCCACCATAGCATGGAATTGACAAACATCCAGATTCTTTGGTATCATGGTGGCAACTAATGCTTGTTCCAGAACTTCCTTATGTGATGTCGACCATTTAAGGAGTTCTAGTATTGATATTTGTACTTCGATTTTTGTAATTAATCGACAATATTATAATGAGATTGAGGCAGAACTATACGTTGAGATCCAATTCCTTTTAATACTACCTTGGCTTGCCCCCTAGTCATGACGTTTACTGGTTGATGTTCTTGATTCTCTCGAGGGATGTTTTGCAATTGATTGATAGCATTATAATGAGATGGAGGTGGGACTGCATGTGTGGAGCCAACTCCTTTTAACACTACCTTAGATTTCCCTCTAGTCATGACGTTGGTTGGTTGATGTTCTTGATTTTTTATGATTTTTAAAACTTTGATTTGATTTTTGGAGTTTTGCACGCTTGGGAAAAAATCCAAAGAGATAATGTTGTTGGTTTTGTTTTCATCAATGTTATGACCAACTATGTGATCATGTTTTACCTCAGATAAACAAAGGATTGTTTTGTCATAGATATGATTGACGTTATTTCCTTTGTTGTTTGAAGAAGATGATGCACCTTTGTCATAATTTGGCAAAGGATCTTTGAAGGCCGAATGATCGTTATTATTTTGAGGTCCTTCCACATACACTTTGTTGTTGTCAATCAAATCTTGTACCGCATGTTTCAACTCTATACAATCGTTGGTTTTGTGACCTTTGTTATTATGAAAGTCGTAGTAATCCGCGTCATTCCACCATGATGGTTTGACTTTGGGATCCTAGTTTTTGGCTTCCCGTACATGGAGAAGGCCTCTGGTAACTAATTCTTTCATTGCTGATTCCATTGTTTGGCCCAAAGGTGTGAACCTTCACCGATTGGATGGTTTTTGATATGACTGCGTTTTTACAATCTCATTGTTTTGTATGATATTTGACTTGACAAGTTGATCATTATTTTGATTCTTTGATGTAGATGTTGTTAAGTTGAAAACCGGTTTGACATTTTGGGAATCATTTGTTGTCTCATTGGTAGTTGTGTTTCGATCCTTTTGCCAAAATTTTGGCTTCTCACCGCTTGAGTATTGATTGGAGGAGTTACTTGTGTTGTTTGTTTTATCATTGAAATGTTTGATAACTCCTCTTTTGACTAACACCTCTTTGATTTTAAGACTGTTTTCTATTACTTTTTCAAATGTGGGAGGACATTGAAGTTCTATTCTATAACTCATTTCTTCCATCAAGTTTTCAATGAACAACTCCATCTTTTATTCTTCAGGAATGGATCTAGGATATCTAGCAAACAAGAGTCACCATCTTTGGAGAAAAGATAAGAACATTTCTCCTTTGTTTTGTTTTAGATTGTAAAGATCCTTGATTGTAACATCGTGTTGGATGTTGAAGGAGTATTGAGAGATAAATCTATTGACGAGTTCCTCAAAATTTCTGATACCTAGTTTTAATTTTGAAAACCACTCCATGCATGATCCTCCCAAAATCCTAGGGAATAGTCTCATTAAGTATGTTTCCTCTTGGGAAAACTCAAGACTCATTGTTTTGAATTCTCTTATGTGATCAATTGGATCCGTTCTTCCATTATACTTATTGTATTTTGGGATCTCATGGTGTCTAGGAAAAGGTATCAAGCCGAACATTGTGTTGAAAGGATAAGGACAAGTGTCCTATATCGCATATCTCTTGGTAGTCCCTTTCGTGATATCTTGTATCTGGTGTTGTAACATTTGCATCTATGTTGTTAGAGTAGCAACTAGATCTATTGTTTGTGTAGGTTGTCGTATCTCAGTCTCATTCATTACAGGTGTTTCCTTCAAACGGTTTACATCAAAATCCTTTGGAAGTTTAGCCCCTAATTCAGCTAACATTAAAAGATATTTTTCCATGTCTTGTTCCAAAATATTTTCCATAAACTTATGGAACTTGGGATCTTGTTGATTTGTTTGAATATCCTCTAGGGTTATTTCATTCTTATCATTTTGGTTTAGATTGTTCCAAGGATTTTCTTCTGCCATTTCTTGTGATTTTTTAAGTTCTTGTTCTAAGAGTCATTATTTTTGGTACCTAGTGAAGATTAGCATACAAATTTTCTCCCTTTCTTCTGAAATGTTGATCTTATATGTTGGATAGTGTTAATTAAACTTTTAAACAAAATGGAATAAGATGACTAATCTTATTGATGAGACAATGCTAAAATTTTGATTACTATACTTGGTTTCGTGATGAAGGATGATAGTATCCTGATAATGAAACTTTAGTGTAGTAATTGATTGTGTATTTGATTTTGACACTTGTGATTTGCAAGATCTTGTTTCAGGTGATAAGATTGAAATTTTATATAAACCTATTTGTTTTCGATCTCTAGACAGTGATTCTGATAAAAAAGAAACTTGGTTCTGATGGAAAATGTGGATAAAATGACAGACTGATTGACTGGTGAAAATTTTGAACTCTCTATTTTGGAAGCACCAAAACAGAGGACAAAAGCGCTATTTCATAGAAGCGCTAGAACAAAGTTCTGAAGTGCTGAAATAGGTGACATAAGCGCTATCTTGATAGAAGTGCTAAAATAGTGCTCGAAAGCGCTATAGAAAATGATGGAAAAGGTGTTTTACAAAAGTGCTAAAACAGTGCCCAAAAGCACTATTTCACAAAAGTGCTAAAACACTGACCAGAAGTGCTGAAACAGTTTTTTTCTAGAACGCTAAAAACAGGACTTTTAAGTATCTCTATTGTAAAATCTGATCTGGCCTTGTGGCATACTATATCAGAGATTGTGGAAGATAAGAAGGATGAATCTATTGACTATGGTTATGGAATTGTGTGAGAGCTCTCCTCTAGAAGAAGGCTCGTGAATAAAGTGGCTCTACTGCGTAATCTAAAGTGTGATCCCTAGCATAATCGTGATATCTATGGATGAATGTTCTATGTTGTAAAAAGAGTTTCCGATTTTGATATAGAAAATGATTTGTCCTTAGGCTATCTCTATAACCGTAAGGTTTCTTGGGTTTTGTGATTTTGATTTTTCTCTTGACAAACGTGGTGGACTTCCACTTTCGAAGCATGGATTTTTTGATTTGTTTCTGACTTGATATTTTCAGGATGATCTTTAATATGATTTAAATGGATTTGTGAAAACACGGCAAGAAATTTTAAATAAGTGTTTTTAAACTGAATAGATCGTGTATGTTCAAAAACTACGAATGGTCTTTATTGATTTTGACGGGTTGTTTTGACAATTGTACACAAATCAAACAGACTCACACTTAAGGACAAGTAGGTCATCATTATACTCACAACCCACATCTTGAATTATGTTGACTCACACAGCAGTGTCACCCCCTAGAGGGCGCCCATGTTTTTGTCGTTGCCAGGCGCGTACTCAAAGTGATGAAAATGGATACTGAATCCCTTGAGCAAACAATCCTTGGTAATTATATGGTGAGTGTCTTGGGGGCAGATTCTTCCCTCCCCTTGCACTGTGAGTATGACAATGTATGGATACTGACTCGGCGAGATACTACTCTACGGTTCTTAGAGAGGGTTTCTTTCGATGTAGCAAATGATAAAATCCCTCAGGAGACCTCCCAATCTTTAGAACAAAGATTTTGGGGATGGTTATCTTGCTCACTACGATTAAGTTGGACTTTCATTGACAACTTGCATTTTTATTATAGTGGGTTGGAAAACCTGGCTTTGGTTATTCCCACTTAGGTCATTCCCGTAGGGTGAGTACTTTTCCCCACTACGGCAGGCCTGCTAAAGGATTTAATAAAGCATAAATAGCATGAAGTAAAATGACTCTGGCACTTTGATCACCCAGTTAAGGGGAGAGAATAAGCCTAATCACCACAAAAACAACATATAAGATTGTTCTATTTTTAAAGCCCAAAAAGAAAATTTTCTAATCTATGTGAAGGTGTTGCTTCACATAAATCATGATGTTCTTTTTAACTTCTACTCTAAGAATGTGATAACTATCCTAGGATTGGTAGATTTAATTTAAGAAAAACAAGAAAGTGACTATCCTTGGATTGATATATTTTTTTTTTTAGAAAATTTGAAGTGACTATCCTAGATTGATCAATTTTAAGAAACTTTGAAGTGACTATCCTAGATTGATAAATTTTAGGAAACTTTGAAAAAAAAAAAAAAATTGGCCATGGTCACATCGGATCCAGACTGATTTTACAAAAGCGTTGGAATATTGCACCAAAGTGCTAAAACAATTACCTGATGCGCTAAAACACGAAATCACCGAAACAAGACATTGAAGCGCCGAAATTTGTCATGGAAGCACTAAATCACAGATACGTTGAAACAGTCGATGGAAGCGCTAAAGTTGAAAGCACTAAATTTTTTGATGAAAGTGCTATAGTAACACAGAAGCACTGAAATAGAGCATGAAAGCATTGTAGTTTGTCACGGAAGCGCTATAGTTTTTGATGAAAGCGCTAAAATAAAACACGCTGAGAACCTACGTGACACTTTCTAGAAATATTGTAAAATTTGGGGTTAATGCCCCACGGTGGGCGCCAAACTATAAATGTGAATAAGTGAATAAGCATAAAAGACACTTCTTAATATGACATTATATCAATAGATAAAGTAAATGAATCAATTCAAAGGAATAATCTATTGAAAGCATCATATTGCTCTCTATCTCCAAAGATATATTAAATCTTGATTGCTCTTAGATTGTTTAAGCAAATAAGACTGTTAAAATGACAATTCAAAGAACGAAATGATACTAATGCAATACTAGATGATAAAACAATTACACTAGCATGATATTGACATGAAACAGATAATTGCAGCTACAAGAGGCAACCATGGTTGTGAAAGCTTGATGCTTGATGCTTGAAGTTGAATGATTGATGCTTGATGCTTGAATTCCTACAGAGTAAGAGTGCACAAGTTAAGATTATTTGGATCCTTTTCTTGGTTCAATGAGGCTAGTATTTATAGATTTCTTGGCTATAGAAATGCACAGGGAAGACATTGAGAGGCTTGGATTCAATCTAGAGGATTGAATGGTGAGATATGGAGGAGATTGAGAGAAAAATGGAGATTGTCTCTACCCATGAAAACACTAGGCAAGAGAAGAGGAAAGATTGATGGAGGAGGATTGAGAGATCAAATTTCAAATTTGTCTTTAATTTGTCTCCAAAACTTCTTGTGAAGTTTCAAAGCATTAATTGTGACATATTTTAGACATAAATTAGACATAGGATATCTAATTCATTTTTGAGGAAATATAGATTGGAATATTCCTTATGCCTTAATTCAAATATTTTTTATTTATTTAAATTAGGAAAGGGAGATAAATAATTTAATAAAACGAACTATAGGATAGTTGTTTATTAAATTAAACAAAAGAATATGTCTATTAATCAATAAAGTGTTTTTATCTTTATTTAATTAATTTAGGATCGATGTGATAGATTGAAATAGGTATTTGATAATTAAATCGAACAAAGTATTTAATTTTGTTTATTTAATTAAGCTGAAAATAGAATGATATTTAGAAGAATGTGAATGTGAACTGTATAAATAAATATCTCTATTTATTTAAACAGTAGAGGAATTTAGGATAATTAATCAAATAATTTGTATTTAATTAATCGAATGCTCCAGACCAATTTTAGGTGTATACACTATGCGTAATCAGGTTCATTGGCAAGAGTGCACTAGAGAATAATCTCAAGCAGAGAAGAATGTGGGTCTTCAAATGAGATACCCAAATAGGAAACCTAAAGCTTTCAAAGAAAAAAATTTAGCTGATAAAGTGGAAGAAACTATGAATTAGAAATATGATGAAAACCTTCGCATATGTCACAATCATTTCATAGAATAGGGGTCAAAACTGATTGGTAACACTTGGCATGCCTTTGAAGAGAGATACACCTCACTACCAATATACTTGAAGAAAAGAGAAGTGATTTCCCCTCTTAACATCAAATGGTCCTTGAGCTTCTCTTTTGGTGTTTGTCCTTGATGTCAAAATTGTGTTTCGGATTGGAATCTTGGTGATTGATTATCAGTTGCACTATTTACATTCAGATGGTTGGAACTCTTGTTTATATTTTGTCATGGCATACTTAGTTTTGGCTTTGGCATTATGACGATGGTTTTGATGGTACTGATCTCTTGACTCCATGTGTAGATTACAAGGCATCTTCTTTAAAGGATTATGATTTTATGTTCAGGTGGTATAGTTCTAGTTTGACAGGTGGGTATGTGCAGGATCATCATGGAAAAAACAAGCCCTTAAGTGGCAATAAAATTCAGAAAAATTAGAGTTAGGAAACTTGACGTAAAAATTTGAATAAGTTATCTATATTATTTCAAAATATGTAAAAATAGAATATATAGAAAATTGAATTTAGTTTCTAAAATAATAGGTTTATTTTAAAAATATATATATATATATATTTGGTGAACATTTGAAATTTCAATGTAGTAGTACTTAAATTTCAAGGAAAAAATAAGAAGTAGGTGTTTGTCTAACCACCCTAACCACAATAAAATGATAATATTTTTTTATAATATTTTAGATATAAGTAGAGGACTCATGTCCTGATGTTATGCATATTGTTTTGTAAATTTTTTCCAAGTAATCATTTAATTATGATTTTTTTATTACAACTTTTAAAAAATATAAAAACTTGTATACTGACCACCTTAACTTTGTCAAAACTTCATGAAATTGATTTTTTTTTTAATCCTATAGTATGTGAAGCATAGAATGTGATACCGTTTGAAATCTATAGAAGTTTTTCAATCAGCTTATCAATCAGGACTTTAGTCATAATTCAAATAGAAAATGAATAATAATTATTTATTAAATTCAAAGTAAAGCATAATTTATATTGGTGGAAAGCTGAGAATCTCCTTTAGAAACCCTTTTCATTTCATCAATTTTGGGTAAAAGAAAGGTCATCAGCCACATGGGCCATCATAACACTTACATATCACCACTTTTTGGCCCATCATGATCTTGCACATATCCAGGTTATACATTTTGATCTATATTGTGCTAAGGTGACCTCCAAGTTTTTCATTTTGTATAGCTATCTATGATCATGCTTTCATTTCATATAGTTATTTATATAGCTTTGGCATACAAGGTGATATCATTTGGCCTCTATTTTCTCAAAAAGGTTATTTCATGTGGCAATTTTGTAATGTTGATTGGTCGCATCACTTTGACTTACCTATATTTTAAAATAAATTTGAAAGAAGTCACATGTGTATCGGTTCCTATAATTGATTTTTCATTAGGCCTTAGGGCCGACAATAGGTATGAGGAATTAATTATTAAAAGTCACATGGAAAGTGACTGGCATTGACCCTTAGTAATAATGCCTTGGTTGTTAAGGTAGTCGGGATGTTGGAAAGTCAAGGAAATTGCATGGTAATGATTTTAATTATTATGTCAATTTTTTGCATGGGATAATTTTGATTTTCAAATGGTTGAAACTGCGGATTTGAAGTACAATGTTTATTGGATTATGATATGATTTATTTCAGACTTCAAATGACATTGTATCTTGTCAAAGTCATTGATTGCTTTAGCAAAGGAAAGTTAGGGAATTATTGTTGTGTTTCACAAGCTTGTGGGTTTGAAACCCTAGCATCTCTACTGCCATGGAAATAAGGTATCAGTTGTTACTTTCGTAACTTCTCATGCTGCAACTCATCTGACAAGAGGAAATATTCACTAAACAAACTATGAAGCCATTTGAAATCTGGTTTTCCATTTCACTGTGGGTGTGGACTCATGCATGGAAGGAATATGTTGATTCGTCAATTGGCTAGGCTGGTAAAATTCTCACAACAATTTTTCATGTTCATTTTTCAGTTACTTAGAATATCTTTATGTATTCTTTTATCTCATTGGTAAAAGCTTCGAAGCAGTCTCACTCTTTGGTCAAAAAATCATGCTATGACTAGAATCTTATTCATCTTATTTGGTGTTTATTCCTAGATCAGATCTACAGTTAGTCTTGTTGCTCAAATTTGATAAGGTGAAAAATATTTATTTATCTGACAATGATGCATTCAGTTCGGTTACTCTGCATTTTTTTTATGGGTGTTTTGAAAACATTGCTTATTTTTGTTCACCATAATGTGGGTTCGGTTACATTTCAGACTCTTTATTGTTTCAAGTGGTTAAATAAGGGATAAGATGTTTGCTTGCCCTTGTATAAAACATAATCATGAAGGGTATTTTATGTCTCTTCGAATCTGAAATATGATTTATCAGTGCGTGCGTTATTATTGATTTTTTTTCAAATAGTATTGTTGGTGCAGATTCCTTGTGAGGTCAAGGGTTCAGACTCTTCTTTCTCAAAATACACTTTCTTGGCCATTCTATCAAAAGCAATCTTTTATTTTTGGATACTTCTCTAAATCTCTAATTATACCTGGCACAAATTCGGCATAAGTTTGATATATTGAAAATACCTCATTTGATGGACAAGAAATACATATGTTTTTGGTTGTAATTTTTTGTAATTTTCTTGACATATCAAAGAGAAAAAAGAGAGTAAAATCACTATTTTTTTTTTAACTGTGAGAAATGACTGAGAAAAAGTGTGAGTGAAACACAACTATTGTATTGTCTATATTGTGAGACATGTTGTCATTATGAGATTGTAAATATGAAATATAAGTTCAATATAAGTTGTCTTAAGATAAGACAATGACTAGAATTCTGAAGGCTCAACTCAAAACCTTGAGGATTGTAGGTATTGTCTATTGAGAGGCACTTGTGAGAAAAGAGAGAAACATAGAGACCCTTTGTATCATTATATTTTTTGTAAACTGGAAAGGGGTTGGTGCTCAGAAATCATCCTATAAGGCATTGCCAAAAGTGGTTTTTCAAATATAAGCCTACAAAGGCAACAATTTAGGAGTGGTTTTTCTATCCCAGGAGGGTTTTCCACTCAGCATATCTTGTGTCACTTTTCTCATCTGTGGTTCCTCTAATTTATTGTGTGAATGCTTTATTATGCAATAATTCACTGTCATACTTCTCATTACAGTTATATGTGATTGCATTCAATATATGGATGAGTTAATCATTGATAAATGAGAGCATAAATTTGTTTTGTTTCAGTTTCTATAAAATTTGTTAAATCAATTCATGACACCGATTCACCCCCTCCCCCCCCCTCTCAGTGTCTTTTTCACTCCAACAGAGTAGATGCCTTGGCTAAAATCTTAAAAGACCTCAGAACAGATTGGATGGGGATGAGGTACATACCTCCCTTGTTTCTTCTCCCATCACCTGCTTTTAATGTTTATATAGATCAATATAATGGAGTCTTCAACATGTGGAAAAAAGGAGTTACTTATAATCAAGGCTTCCTATAAAAACCTAAACAGATAGATAAAACAATAGATGATTTGTATGATATTAGTGCTAAATATGAATGATTGAACAGAGAAGGAGGACATGGGTCACAACAGAGGGCAGGAGGACCTACCAAAAATTAGGAAGGGGAGGAAGTGATGAGGTAAAAATAACATCATCAGGAAATCATAATATAACCTTTCCTCATATATGCAAAATACTTATTCTCTGCCAATTAATTAAACTTTAGGAATAATAACTACTTTTTTTTTGAGAAAAATAGTACAAACTTTATTTCTTGTGATTTATTGAAATATCTTACCAATGCAGATTTAATGGGTAGTTTTAAGTGTTTTGTAGGGTAATAATCGATCATCATAAAAAAGTTAAAAGGATTCAACCAGCACGATCTCTAGAATAGATTGAAGACATGCACTGGATACATGCTCCATAAATTTAGGATGATGGACCGAAATCATAGTTTCTTTTAGTTCAATTTTTGTCATGTTTTAAAAACTAAGACTTCATGGCTCAACTCGAGCCTCTTTGATATTTATGTAATGGGAATTTAAAGACATAAAGTTTGTTTAAAATATGTTATACACTTTTTCAATGGTAATCTGAGCCATTTGAAATATAGGATTTAGTTAGAAGCTGTTTATAAATATGTAATCTCCAAAAGTGAAAGACAAGGCATAATAGTATTGTTATGCTATCGACATGTTTTTTGAATATATATGAATTAAAAAAAACTATTTCATGTCAATCTCTGAGTTGTTCAAATTATGGATGAAGATTACTTTTAATGGAAGAGCTTTCGATTACGTTGTGAATGTGACTTAGAGAACATAGGAACCCGTGAGCTGGCCACAAAAGGGATGATAGATTAAATAGATGAGTACTTTCCTTTAAAGAATTATTTCATTTTTTTGCATGGATAATAATTATGAGTGTAGTTATTTTTCATGTTAATTCTGTAGATAGTAATTAAGTCCGTCGTCTTAGAGTTTGAAGTTCTAGAGCACCTGTTGTCTTTCATTTCTATAGTTACTTTTTGTTAACTGTGACTATTTGTAGACATCCAAATTTGATCACTTCCATATGATCAAAATTGTCTACTTTATTCATCTATTTCATTAATAGTGATTAAATAATTTATTTAATCATTATTTCATTTTTTGCCTAAGGCTCCTAAAGTATGTAATTAAATAAATTAAATACTTTACCTTACCCCCTTGTCTTCTCTAAATTAAATAAACATGAAAAATTATTTAATTTAGTCATTTAACCATTTGAATTAAAACCAATTTTTAATTCCTCTTTTCTCTCTCCTTGTCACATTCTCCATAGCCCTCTTTTAATCCAGATTAAATTAATTAATCTGTGATTAGGATGTGTACCACTTAATCTTGATTAAGTGTCACATCCTCCATAATCTCCCACTTGCCTCTAATCTTTCATTAATTATCCTAATTTTGTGTTTGCACAACCTTAATCAGAATCATTAGCCACATTTGGCTTACCTTTTCTGGTCAACCTTCCCACTTACCATTTTTGGTATGGACTCCCTTCCCCATGTGAATTTTTAATTCACATTTATTCAACCAAGGTTCCCCTCTTCCCCATGTGAATTTTTAATTCACTTTTATCTTCCCAAGGTCTTCTTCATCCCCCATGCAAGATTCTAGAAGCCTTGACTTGTCACTTCACATGTGCCAAGGGCTTCTAGAACCTTGGACTTGTCACATCACCCACATGTGAAAAATCTCTATCTTTTTGGAGACCCTCTTTTATCCACTAGATTCTTCCAATCATTGTGAATTTTAAATCACTTTTATTCCTCCAAGGAATCTTCTCATCCCCCAAGATCCACCTCTTGTCCTTCTCTTCCACCTCATTTCCACATCACACCACCCTAAGACATCTCACATTCCACATGTCAAGATGTGAGGGCTTGTGAGTCCTCAACTCACCATAGCCCTTCATCTTGATCTTTGTTGGATCAATCCCAACCGTTGAATTCTCTAGAGAATTTAATTTAGCCTATAAATACCCCTTCAATTCCTTCATTTTAAGGAATCAAGTCTTTTGCAACAAAACTCTTGCAAAATTGTCATTCAAGCTCTCATCTACCATAGCATTTAGCATCACCAATTCATCTTGCATCCATTCAAAATCCATTTCCATCCAAGGAGCACACAGTTCTTGAAGCATCAAAGGGCCAACCAAGGGAAGAGACAACAACATGAAGTATAACAGCAATCATTTTTTTTATCTTACTTCTATGTTGTTTATTTTCTTAGGCTAATCATTGAGGTGCCCTATCATCTTGTTGCTTCTTTCCATTTGCATTATTAGTTTTTATATTGCATCTCACATTAGGAAGTAGCATTTTATTAGGATCACACTATTATTATTTAGATGTTTCATAGTTTGTTTACAATTTTTTCTAGTTTTGTAGTTTACATGCTTCTTAGTTTAATTATTTCTATGTTTTCTAGTTTACTTATCATGCTTTCTAGGTTAATTATCTTGTGCTTTCTAGTTTAAATACTTTCCATCTTCTTAAATAAATTATTTTCTAGTTAACTAGTTAAATGACCTTAGGTTAAAATTAATTTTAGTTGCTCTAAAAAAATAAATTAGAAAATCTAAGAGAGATAGTCAAGCCACATTCTATTGCAAACAACCTTGAACACTTCCCAATCGACATATTGATGTTTTATCTTCGAAAGTAATGGGACTTAAAAAAAACCTATCACTTGCCACTAGGTGATGGTAGTGGGACAATGGTGAGCCGCACACAATGCCCCGCATGTTCGATTTGACTTAGCTAGATTCTCAAGTGATAGGGCTTGGTCAATTTAATGGTGGTGGGGGATGCATATCCCGCACTATGGGAGGGCACTAGGACTTTTCTACAAGGTAATTACATTGGGGTGGCGTTGACCTGCATACGAGATTCCACATGGGAATCCCCATATAAAGTCGATAACTTAGCCACTTTTTGAGATTTCAAATTTAACATAGACAATAGTGGTAGGGGTATAGTCCACAAGGATTTATTTACCATGTGAAGAACAGAAATAGAAAATCAGTATTCTGCAAGGGTATGGTTTTAACAAAAACTAGGGGATTTTGTTAATTTAGGCGAATATCGAGTGCGGGATTGAAGGACATGAGAGACTCTATTGGATTGTCATGGTGAAGGAGATTTTGGATTCCTAAAAGATTTACTACTCTCAAAACCCTAACTTCATAAAGAAATTTATTTTCAAAGATTAAATCGTGGACATGCCTAGCAATAGCACAAAAATTTGATGAAAACTCTAGTTTGAATTCATTCTAAGCTTGTGTGGGCGTGTACTCCTCCTTCATTTCTCTCTTCTTGAAATTTTTAAAATGTGAATTGAAAGGATAGGTCGGGCAACATATTTATAACTCAAGGTGCATTAATGGTGAGCATAAAATTCCTAGTATGAAAGTCGTAGGGTAGGTTGGGTAGATGGGGTTTGCGAAAACCCAGCTTGGTGCGGTCGTTAGCATATACCTAGACGATGATGAATAGTGCAAAGGTCGCAATGAGGGCGGAGACCCTAGATTAGCCACTATTTAGCAACAAAGTAATAATGGTGACTCATCAAGGGAGACCCACAAGTGCGGGCCCTTAGGGGTCAAAGGATGCCAGGGAAAAAGACTAAGGGAAACCCACAAGGAGACCTTTGCACAAGCCAAAAGACAGCAATTTTAAAATGGTGATTTTGGCCATTTAAAATGTGATGACTTCAAGGAATGTGACCAGATTAAGCTCAAAATTTGACGGACAAAAAATGAGGAAAAGGAAAAAATGGCCTGACGAAGCCAAAAAAGGAAGGGGGGGTCCCAGTTTGAATGGGGCATGTGCCTTACAACCCTTGATTTCAAACCTAGACTCTTGTCGATTGTTTATTCTTTCCCACTCTTTTTATTCATTTTTCTTGATGTGAACCTGAAATGTTGAGCTTGCAAGTGAAGACAAAAACCTTGTTGTGCAAAAGATAAAAATTCTTGTTGTTGGTGTTGTTGAAACTATTTTGTAGTTTTGAATGTGCATAGAGGAAAAAATGTATCCATACCACCAAGAGAAAGCTCAGCAAGTCAGGGATATCATTATACTTCATATACCATGTGTCACAATATTCCTTAGAAGGCCACTTAAATGCCATGAAATCATCAAATTTGTTTCTATATGGGCCATCGCTTTTTACTACTTGGTTGGCTTCCTTATCAAAATCCTCCAAAAAATTTCTAGTGAGTGAAAAAAATTCTATTCTATTCTTAAAAATATCAACATTAACATCCCCACCATAAAAAACTAAGAGGGCTTGGGAAGCAATGATATTATCCATTTATAATCTCCACTACTCATACACCATCACAACTCCATTGCTATCCAGAATGTCTGACAAGAAGCCAAGATCACTATGATCAAATTGTTAGAAGAGATCTCTAAATTTCTTCTCCATGGGATTTACCATCCCATTGTAATCAATGATTCCCTTTACCATTTTATATGTAGGGACTATCTATGTTGGCTTATTGAGTTCATGGGTAGATCCTTTAATTATGCTACCTAATGCAATGAGTTTGGGAGCCCATAACTACTTCAATGGGATTTCCACTGATCTATCCCTTTCAAACATATTAACAACATTAAACATTAAAGAATATTTGGAGTGAACACTATTCACCCTCTTTATTACTTTCCCCATATAATGGTCAAGTACATTTGAGACAATGAGCACATTATTTTTGTCATAAAGCTCAACTATTTCTTCATAAGTTTTCAACTATTGAATTAACTCTCTCTTGCTAACTCTTTTCTTTAGAGGAGGAAAATTTGGTAGGAATGAGGTTTGTTGATGGTCTTTCCTCATAAGAAACTATCTTTGTAGATGATGGGGGAGGTGATTGAGCTAAAGGATGTGATGGAGAAGAAGGATATGGAGCAGTAGGTTGCATTGGTTGCACCTATAGTTGTTGGCTCTAAAACATCTCTACTGTTAACTCCAATTTAGCAAGCCTTTTCTTGTATTTACTATACTAAATTAATAAATCATTGTACTTCCTTTCCTTAGCATCATAATTCTCTTGTAGTTTCTTTTTAGTGGCCTTTGTGAATTTTGCAACATTCATAGTTATAGACACTTAAAATTGTCTTGATCGATATTACACATCTGAATTTGATTACTAACACCATTTCATACTGAATAATCTCTTTTCAACCGTTTAATTAAATAATCTTCATTTTTTAAATTAAATTTATCATTTTCATCTATTAATCTGATAATCAATTTTATTAGGTTAATTCACCCATTTTCACGCTAATTTTCATCTTGTTTAATTAGATAATCTGAATTATTTAATTAAATTTCTTATATCTTCTCATTGGATTAAATAATCCTAATTATTTAATTGAATTTCATTATCCCTCTTTAATTAAATAAGTTAATTATTTAGTTAAAATCCTAATTTCATCCATCTTGCACAATTGAGTAATTTCTTAAATTACTTAATTAGCTAATGTCCCTCACCCTCCCACTTGCAAGGGAATATTCCTCCATTTGCACTCCTTCAAAATGGGAATAACTTGCAACAAACTTCCTAACAACTTCCTAATTTTTAGGAAGTGTTCTTCAAATCAATGAGATTCACTGATTAAAATCCTTGATCCTTTTCAACTTGAATTCCCATCCATTGATGGGGATCCTTGATCCATGCCATCTCCTCTCATGGTTTTTCATCCATTCATTGATCAAATCAATCCTAACCATTGATTCAACTATTTCTCCTATAAATACTCCTCATTTCGATGAGAAAGGGATCCACGTCCATTTAGAGTAACTAGACTATACTAAATTTTAGAGCATTATGCATTACGATTTTAGCATTCAACATTCGTTTTAGCTTAGCTTTTCATCCATTTTAGTTCATCTTTCATCTATTTTCATCAATCTTCATCAAAGGAATCCATTTGAAACATTTTTTCACCTAAGGGGTTTGGAAAGGGCTGACATTCCACATCAATGTAACACCAATCCCCCAATTGGATGAGGTTTGAGGCATTACATTAGTTTCCATCGTGCATTTTAGTTATTTTCTTATTTAATGGCTTCTTTATTTGATTTTTTCAATTATTTCGTTTAGAGCTTGACTTAACTAGTTAGATATTGGTTTATTTCATGTGGATATGCCATGTTTAACTTAGGTTATGATTATGCTTACATTCTAGCATTAGAAGGAGAGCCTTACTAATAGGATTTGATGAATTTTTCTTGAGGTTTTTGCGATTTGTAGGTTGTAGGGACCAGAACGCAATTGTTCTAAAGTAGGGTGACACAATTGCAAATAGCAATGCCATTTCTTGCATTGGCATGCAATTTTTATTTAACTAGAGAAATGCAATTGCATATTGTAACATAATTGAAAAGCAATGCTATTTAAGTGACGTGTTTGTTTCATTAATGCAATTGATCATTCTTTTATTTTATAATTGAAAGTGAGCTAGAGCAACACAATTACAACAACAACCCATATGTATTATTCTAGTGCAATTGACCTCTTTGGTTTTTGACAGAGCGACACTATTGAGTTTCACCTAAGTGACACAATTGTCTGAACCAGAGCAATGCAATTGTCTACATACTGATGCAATTGTTAGGTAAAATATAGAGTTAAATTTTCATATCTACTTTGAATTTTCAATTTAATCTACTCTCTGATCATTTACTAACTTCTTTTTTTTTCTTGTAAGGCTAACTATTTTGCAGGTTTGGAGAGGAGCATAAAATCTTGAAGTGAAGGAGCAAAGTATCATTTTTTATTTATTATAAAAGTGTCTTTAAACATTCATGGGATGATATAACCCATCTTTCTACTTTATTTCATGCTTTAGGACCATTAGTTTTCATTTTGGGCTTTAAAAAAATGTACAATGCTATGATTTTTTTTTCAAAGTTGGCTAAAAAATTGAACCCCAACAACCTCACATTGAATTTTTTGTTTAAAATTGAACAACACAAAATTACACTTCATTTTGTTGTAATTAAAATGAACATACCATCTATTTTGTTGCTTTAGCATGAATCAGTGTATTTTGTGCTTGTGTAACCTTTTAGTGTGTATCCTCTCCCCTTGCACTTTGTGTGAACTAGGGTGAAGAAAAAACTCTAAGTTTAAAAACTTTTTTAAGTCACCAAAATAATTTTCTATGTATCCACTCCCCTTGCACTTTGTGTGATCTTGGGTGAAGAGAAATAGAATTTAATCTTCTTTCTTAGATAAATGCCTACCTATGAGACACATCCCACAATGGAGAACTCATAAGTGACCCTAAAAATATATTTACTAGAAGGCTATATAAAGTTTGTGAAATTGAAATAAAGTAGCTTAAATCTGGGTGAGAATTCCATGACGTGCCTCTACCCTCATATGAACGTATTGGTTTGTACAAGGCAGCCAAAGCCTTAAGTGGCTTACGTATGTTGCATGCATCGAGTGTTCACAATTATCATTACACACCTTTTTCTAGAGTCCAACCAATATTTTTGAAACATCATTTGAAGTAGTGAATGGGATGTGCACCACCCCTAGAAGTTACTTGCCACGTCCAATTTATAGTTGAGGCATAAAGCTTAAGATTTCATTCTCTTATACAAAGATAGGTTTATCAAGATGGTACATTTCCTTGATATGGCCTATTTGGCCCCTCTATAATTTTAGATTTAAAATCATTCCTTCGAGGGTGATGTATGCCTACTAAGAAATGATGTACCTTTATTCCTATAGATTGTAAAGAGATTGATTTTGTTTAGCCAAAATTGGAAGGCTTGTCAAAGAAGACTTGAAAAATATATCCCATGCCCATTGATTCAATCAAACACATTGCTTGGAATTCAAAAAACTCAAACAAACATCTACATGGTCAAAAAATTTAAACCATATTTATATGTGATTGCACTTCAAGGAAAATATATTGTTGCTTACCTCTAAATATATCTTCTTCTTTTTTTAAAAACAATATATTAGTGGTTTCGTAATATATTTGACCATATATCTATTCACTTACATAAAATTTAACCTAGGGAACTATGGCTTAGTTCTTTGATTTTCACAATGTCAAGATTTTGTGGAAATTTTTTTGTCTTGTCATAGACATTCTTAGTTTAAACTTAATCAAGACAATTGATGTAGTAAAATCAATTTCATTAATCAAAGATTAAATCAATTGAACCCACAAAGTAGGTACATCTTGGTCTTGTTTTCTAAAACATTTTGAATTCCAAAGAAACAAAGATAAAACAAGGAAATTCATACCAAAACAATGTTTCAAAGTTCTACCATCAAACAAGCATTGATTTCTTAGGTTTATCACTCCAAGAGAAAAGCATGTTTTTTGATACCTTGATCTTGTAAAAAATTCCCTCTTAGGTTCAAAACATTAAGATCAATCATACCCTTAACCTTAAAAGCATTTGACATATCATCTCACAAACAACTTTAAAACTTTGGAGACAACAACCTCTTAGAGTTAGGTTCTCATCAACCAATCACCTAGTTTAGCTATATGTGTGTAAATGAATCCTTTTTTCATGAATTTATTTAAGTTAGCCAACATACTTTTGAAAAAAATTATCCTAAAAGTCACAAGTCTACTTTTAAGATTCACAAGTTCATTAGCATCCTTACCCAAAAAAATAAACACCAACCTTTAGTCTATTGTTGTCCAAAATTTAGAATTTCATCATCCGTATCACTCACCCATTTTATAACCCATTCAAATAATTTTTCTTAAACACCTTAGAGGCTCACTTTACCAAAAAATGAATCAACTAGAGATTTCCAATGATAAAATTCCCAAACCACTCCTCTCATAGTTGATCCAAAATTTATACTAACAACAAGATCACAATACAAGAAAAACATCGGGCAAAACAAAAATTTATCCACCATGATTGATCACAACCAACAAGAATTTTATCCTAGAAGCTACTCAACCCCATCACAATATGCACCACAAAATTCACTAGAAATAGGTTATGAAGTATAATATGTTACTAAAAATCCACTTGAGCTCACCATAGAGGAGCTACTTAAGCACTAACAAGATCCCAAAACTTGTCATCTCATCACCACATTGATGAATTTGAACCCCACACAATACATGATAGCTTTAGAAATTTCCCTTCAACATTAAATTTGGAAACAATTAGGGAACAACCTTTGGGATATGTGGCTTCTATTCCTCAAGATTCCATCACTCAACCCTTGGTAGAAGGTGTAAGTCAATATATCACCCAACCATCTTCATCGCATGTGCCAAGTCAACCTTTGACTAGTAGCCTTGCAACTCGACTTGGAACCAACCTTGGTATCACTCCAAATCTAGGAACCAACACAACTTTGGGTACACAAGTCACAAATTGGACACCGAAATTTCATGCCCAACCATATGCTTCCACTAAACAAGCTCCCAAAGTATTCCTATGTTTCAAAAAAATCAAGTGAGTCAAGCACCCCAAGTGGATCAACAAGGACAAGTGAACACCATAAGTCAAGGCCAATCCTTAACACAACAAGGTCAAACATCAAACCATCCAATTGACATACCAAATGAATTAGTTCCACAAGGTACTCAAACAAACCAAGGAAACACATCAAAGCCATTGGTCATAAATCCTATCAATAAAGGAAGCACACTACTCCCAAATCAAACACATTAAGGAAATGCATCCAATTTATTGGTCCCTCAACAATAAATTAATCAAGGGAACCCTTCTAATCAATTGATCCAAAACCAAATTATGCCACTAATATCACAACACCAAGTGGAACCATCTCAACCTTTTATCCCCCAAATAATGCAAAATCAAATGGGACCTCAAGCCTACATTCCCGCACCCCAATCTCAAAATTTACAAGGAATGATAGCACAAAATCAAGGATAAAATATACCAAATCCAAATCGAATTCTTAACCGTTTAATCACACATCAACCATCCCACAATCAACTCAACCCACAAATCACTCATAACATAATTCCCCAAAATCCACCACTCATCCCAAAAAACCAGAATATCTCAAGCAAACACATTAAAACAAGTCAATTTGTCCCAAACCAAAATATTATCTCACAATCCCAAGGAAAAAATACATTAGCTTATCAAAAACCTATCATGAATAAATAAGAACAACAATCTCACTTGCTAGGCCAACAAAAACAAGCTCAATTGCTAGCACAACAACATGCTCAATTGCAAGCCCAACAGAAATAAGCACAATTGAAAGTGTAGCAAAAAGCTCAACTACAAGCACAACAACAAGCACAATTGCAAGAACAACAGATTCAATTTCAAGACAAATTACAAGTGCATAAATAGACTCAATTAGAAGCCCCAAAATTTCAAGTGCAACAACAAGACCAATTACAAGAACAACAATACACTCAACAACAACAAGTGATTATGTAACAACAACAACAAAAATAACAAGGCTTGTACTATAACCCCCAAAAATCATACACAAGCACAAAACAAAATGTCTTGAACCAAAACACATAAGGAGCATACAACACACCTCCACCACTATCACCATTACATATACAATATCAAAACCACCCATACACACCATATAACACACCCCCATATCAAAATACCACATTTAATTCATCTACCATGTTGCTGTTTTTTAAATACCAAATGGATCTCACAAATTAGCCTATGGAATTCCCATCTTCTAATGGTTAGCTAATTGGATGGATTGGTTAATGAATGAGTGAAATCTATATTAACTTTCCTCCTTCACTTTGGGCTCTGAAAAACCTAGGAGGGTGATCCCACACAATGTAATTAAGATCCTTTGTGCCAATTAACCTTATACATTTAAATAATAGATAAGCTCTACACATAATTACTTAACAATTCAATGAATGAAAAGTTTTGGAAAATCCTTTACACGTTAATTTTTTCATAAGAAGAAGAGCATGGTAAACTTCAACTTGACATACATTTCAAGAACAAAATTAAAGATTTAATGATCTTGAATTTAGTGATTGTGAAAGATCATAAATATGCAACATAAGTATAGATCCTAGATCAATGCCTTAACCTAGGGTATGGAGTACAATTCAACACAAACCATGATGAATAACATCTTAAAAATTGGCATCATAGAGCTATTACCACACTAGATTACAAAATTATACTCTATTATCCAAAATGAAAACTCATTATCATATTCTTGTACTCGAATTACATAAATCTATGATTCTATCAAAGTGATTTAACTAATTCCTTGAATTAGAACATAGATAAAATTATACATTCATTGAAATACAATGAAGATCGTCGAAAAGATCTTTGATCATTTCCATTGATAACTCATATAAGTAATACACAAGGAGAGAAATGTCTTGAGACTTATTCCATTCTTATTGTTAGATACTAATACCATTATTATAACATGAAACTTACAGAAATTAGACACTCAAAAATTCTTTGTATTGTCTATTACAAAATTTCTTTAGGAGATCAATTAACAACTCATGCACAATTGGCCTTGTTTTACCTTTTATAGAAACAAGGGAGGAAAAAAAGCTTTGGGACAATGTACACTTGTCACATTTTCATTTGACAATCACAATTACATTGCAAATATGGGAATATTTTAAGGATAAAAATGCTATATTTACATTTGCAATTCTTTATTGATTAGAGATACTTTGTTAATCCTTTCTTCATATATCTTTGTAGGTTTCCCGTGGGCACTAAGCTAGCATGTGAAGGCAAAAATTTATGTGTGCAAAATGAAAAAATCATTTTCTAACACCCCTTGAAGACTTTGTAGATTGTTCAAGATGCCAAGTAGACCAAAATGTTGTCATCTCACTATTGGAAATACTACAAGTTTGGAATATTATTCTAATTTTTTTCCCATGTATAAGCTTCCTCATTAGGCTAATTGAAGGCCATGAACTCATCTATTTTTTCCTATAGGGACCATACTTTACCATTATTTGATTTGCATCATTGTCAAACTCTTCCAAAAATGCATTGGTGTTTGAAAACTTGTTCATACCATCTTTTAGCATAGCCATCTTTGCATCTCCTTCCTCACAAATCAGTATGGCCTATGCATTCATGACTGCACCCTTGTGGCCTCTTCACTGCTCATAGGTTTTGACATCTCCTTTATCATTGAGAGTGTCTAGAAGGAGGAAAAGATCACTCTCATCAAACTATAATGATTCCTTTACCCTTTCCTCCATTAGATCAACCAACCCTTGATAATCAATCATCTCCTTCATGATCCTATATGTTGGAGCTATTTATAGTGGCTTATTTTTGTCATGGGTGAACCCAATAACCATTTTTTTCAATACTCTTAACCTGGGAACCCATGTCTACATTAGTGGGAGAGAAATGGCTCTATCCTTATCCAACATACTTATTGATTGAAACATCATAGAATAGTTAGAGTGGAAACTTCTCACTCTTTTTATTGCTTTACATAATAAATGTTCCAAAACATTTGTAACAATGAAAATATTATTATCATTATACAATCCAAACAATTTATCAAAGGCTTCCATTTTTTGTATCAATCCCTCCTTGGTCACTTCCTTGGGAGGTGTTATAGTTGATGCACCTGGAGTAAAGTATGCAATACATACATTATCTAGATCATATAAAATATCTCAGTAGAAGTGGGAGGTGGAGAATGGGTAGGAGGTGGTGATTGTACTAGAGGAGACAAAGGAGAAAGGGGAACATTGACTTGTGTTTTATTTGTGGGCTGTTGTGAATGCATCTACTCTTTCAACATTGTAACTTCCAGCTGCAATTATATAATTTTATTCTCATCTTTATTATATGCAATCACCAAGTCATTATATTCTTTGTTCTTTCCTTCAAATTGTTCCTACAAAGACTCAACAGTTTCTTTGGTGAAATGGGCCACATTCATAGCCAATTTGGTTGACTCTACCATTGGAGTTTTAGGCTCTCTCTTTATTATTATCCCTCCCCTCAAGTCATTTTTTGGCTCTGCAACTTCAGGCTTGCTTGTGTTAGGGGCTAGTTCCCAAATAGCTAATGTATCCCACTAAGGGATAAATGTTGATCCATGCAAATATACTATGGATTCCTCCTCAGTTGCAAAAATATGAGTATTGTGTCTCCTCACTATATCAAAGGCTATGATAGATTCCATATCCCACTCGGGCAAGAGGAGAACTCCACTTTCTCTAACGAGCTTCTCATCTTCTACAGGTGTTAGTTCATTGTACTTCTCTTTCATTTGTGAAAGAACCTTATCTTCAATATCTTTCCTTGGAAGCTATGGGTTTTGAATCATCCCCATTTTCACACTTTCATCATACTCTTCTTTTCTTTCTCTTCAAAAAAATTCCTTGAAAGCACTAGTTTTGAAAAAGTGTCATCATACATGAAGTCCTTACATGCTTTTTATCTAACATCATCAACATTCTTGACTCCAGTAATATCTCCTTCTCTCAACCTAAGCCTTTTAATTTTTAGATTCACCTCCCTTGGGGGTGAAGGAATATCCTGCATCAATTCCTTAGTAGTAATAATAACTTCATCATCTGAATCAATAGGATAATCAACAAGCCTAGGAGATGCAACACTTCTTGATGGTTCTATTCTTCTTCTTTTTGGTGATGGCTCCCTTGGAGGTGAGTCAATATTAATTACTTATGGGGATGGAGGTATCATAGGTGGAGGAGAAGGCATGTGGTGCACAAGAGATGAGACTCTAGATCCCTCAAAATGAGTGGGAATAGGAGCAATCTTCTCCTTTTCTATTGTACTCTTTCTTGTTGAAAAATAAACTACCTTGAAGGTGGATAATATGAAGGCATTTCCTCAACCATGAGTTCCTTTCCTTTGTCTTGCACCTCTCTTTCATATTTTAGCTTACAAAACACCTTGTTATTATTCTAAAATATGGTCTCGATCCTCACAACACAATTATTAATATCAACACATGTCCCCTTAAAATTGGGAACTATATCTTGGTTTGCCTTGCCCAATTTGACAAAATCCAACCACTTCAATTTTATCTCTTCCTACCATTGTAGGTAAAAAAAAAAATATCACATCCTCGAGGAAGAAAAATTTATGCCAAAATTGTCCACCCCTGATTTTGTCCTTCAACAACACCATATAATCCTCTCGATCATGGTTTATGTGTCTACAAAACTTCATTCCAAAAAACATTAATCTTAGGCACAATCTTCTTCCATCCATCTTTAACCATGAAAAAGTCTAAGAAAATAGTATAAGTAGGGAAAAGAGTTCCATTCTTCATCCTAGCTAGGTGGGTATCTTCAGCATTCCCCAATTGCCACATGACCTCAGGGAAACCAAGCCTAAGTGGCACATCCCTTGGGAAGACATGATGTGTGACATCAGTTCCATAAACATGGAGGATTTTACAATCAAGATAGGGAATAATATCTCCCCTGTTGTGTTTAGTGCCTTTATTAGGCCTCCTCTCCTTGGGTCTAGAAAAATCATGTAAATCCTTATGGATCTTAGGTGGATTCAACATTAAAATCCCTTTAATTTTGAACCAAAAATATTTGAAAAGACCACAAAGCTAGAGTCTTGATCATTCATATCTAGAAGGTGTATCTATGCTTGGACAAGGTGGTCCTTACCCTTCTCATCCTTCCTTTCTAATTTCATGTCCTCATTAAAATATTTAGCTCCATTATACAAAAACATGTGAATCAACAATGAATACCACCAAAACCTAACACCAATCTCATCAGCCTTGAGATCTATCAATCCCTTGTGGATTTCATCTAACAAGTAGGTTGCAAAGTCATACAAGTAATTGACCATTAGGTTTTGGACGTTTTCTGCCATATATATGAAGGCTACTGGCACCCATGTAGGAGGGTCAAAATCTAAAATTTGTCACAAGGAAAAGAAGGTTCTCTAAAAGTATAATTCAAATCTCTCAATTGGGAATGAATCCTTGTCTAATTGGTTTAGTTTAATTTTCTCCTTGTTATTTCCCCTTCCCATGAAATTAGTTAAATGTGTAACCCTTAAAGCTAGTTTTAGCTTCTCATACTTTGCTTTGAATTCCTTTAGTTCAATTGGCTCCCTAGCCACATAATTCAATTTGAAGACATCAATAAACCCTTCCCTAGTGATATCAACCATTTCCACACCTAAATGTGTCCTTATGACTCAAACAATAGGGTCATAGTTAGTTTTTATGGCCTTTACAAGATAGATATCAGGGTATACATTGGGAACAACCAATTTCCCCATAACCAGTCTCCATGGATTTCTGATTGGGACCTTGGACCTCCTCTTCCCAAACAGGTAAGTGAAAATATTTGACCCAATGACTAGTAATTTGGCATCCTTAACGGCATATTATCTATCAACAATGTGATTTGGAACTCTAGGACCTTGAAAAAAAGGTTGAACTCTACGTTTATGAATGGTATAACGAGGAAATAGGTCTAGTATATCTTGAAATAGAGATCATATCTTGATTTTTGGGTCAAAACCAAAATATTGGGCTTTTGGGGGTGTCATTATAATGATAATTAATATAACCTAGGGTTTAACTAACTAAAACTAGGGCTTAAGGCTAATGTGAATAAAAAAGTAAATTTGAGGCATTGGAAGAAAGTTGATGAATTTCAAACCTTTAAAGATGCCGTAATGGAGAGTTCAATTCATAGAAACAACAATCGCATAGAACTTGAAAAAACATTTAGTGCAAAAAGGGTATTTTCACTTACTGGTTTGTATTTTCTTAGAAACACAAATTATGAATGCCCAGAGCTTGAGAAAAGATGAAACAAATCTCCAAATGCTTTAAAACACTTTGTAAATAAGAATAATACTTTCCTTCCTATTTTTATGACAATTAAATCTTTTAATTCGGCTTCTAAACATCACTTCTGACATTATTATTCACTCGCATGAACCAGAATGGATTCATGAACTTTGTTTATAATTTTAAATTATAGTCGTTGATATTCCAGTGAGCTAGATCAATGGATGGCTTCGATGGAGTCATAAAAGTTTTAAATTTTGACTTCTCATGACCTCAACATCTAACCAATTAGATTTTTTCATGTGGAAACCTTCCTCGCTATTTAGCGGTCTCCACCATACTTTACAAACCTTGATAACATCCATGTTTCATCAACCTACTAGCCTGCATGGGTCTATAGGGACATGATCAACGGTTGCAAGCTGGTGGGGAATGACCTAGATAAAAACTATAACCTTCAACTTTCTCACCTTTTAAGCATCTAATTCTACACCCATCTTCTAAACACCATTAACCAATGAACAACCATGATTAAAACATCTCGATCACTTATGACCGCATGCGCCCAAAAAAAAACCTTTAGTCACTCACCCTTTAAGCCTTTGGTGTAATCACAGTAGGAGGGTACCCAAAGAGAACAATCCAGACCATGCAACAAGATTCACACAACAGAATCAACACAAAATATGGAGGCAAATGCAGATATAAACATTCTTATTATCAAGAAATTCAATTGCATACAATCGGCCACATTCGGACTTATAGATTCGGCTCACGGGCATGATACAACATGCTCACAATACAGTGCTCATACATGCGAGTGAAAATATAATAGATCGAATACTATATTCTTCTTATCCTACTTAATCTTGATTTCCTAATATCCTAATGATCTATTACAAGCTTTATATCATATCCATGGGTCTGGAAACATCTGTGTCAGCCAAAGATCACTACAATCTCTGATGAAGGAAATGTAATGTGTGCATGAATAGTTCAGCCTCAAATTTGAATTTCTTCTATGGTAGATGCATATGATGAAGTGTGGACCTAAGATTAAGGTCAGGGACACTCCATAGAACAATTAGAATCACACCGTCAAGATCCACAAGCTATGGGAAAGATCTGCAAGTGATCAAACTAGACGTTAGGTTTGAAATTATTATGGGGCCAGTTCCAAAAATAGTCACTCAATCCGAAAGTGATAAATTGCCAAATTCAAGATCCAATTGAGCTGAAACTTTGGATTTAGGAAAATGAACATGTCCACAATGAAAATATAGATCTATGAGGTTTGGTGAGCAAACATGACAAAATAACTAATCTGCCAACTTGAACTTGAAAGAGAACTGAACAAGAACAAAACTGAACGAAAATATTTTTGGTTGATGCAATATTGCCAAGAACCAAGGATGCTCCTACATCAAACATCTGGGGTTAATTAAATGTGAGTCCCTCACTTAGCTAGGGCCAAATGAAGACCAATACGATCTACTTGAGCCTGAGAAATCCAAGAAGAATCCTCCACTGGTCTACCTTTCCACTTCACAAGATATTCTTTGTACTTCCTTCCATGAGTTCTTCTCCCATCTGCTTGTTGTTTAGGAAACTGGATTTCTAATTTTGCCTTACTGTCTTCACTAAATTCTACTTCATGGTACTGATCTAGATCTACAATGTTGAATATAGGTGATACCCATGTCATCCGGTAATTCTACTTCATATGCACTTCCTGAATCAAATTTCTTCAAGATCTTATAGGGTCCAAACTTCTTCATCTTCAACTTATTGTATGTGCCAACTGGAAATATTTCCTTCCTCAAATACACCATCACTTCATCTCAAACTTCAAACTCTTTATGTCTCGTTTTCTCATCTACTCGTTCCTTATACTTTTAGTTCATATCTTCCAATTGTTGTTTCACCTAAGTATGCACTTTCTTCATGTAATCTACAAATTCCTCTCCTTCTACACTCCTTTTATCTTCCATACTAATGTCTCACAACTCTGATATACCTATAGGATGAACTCCAGTAACAATATCAAAAGGTGTCTTTCATGTACTCATGTTCACTAAATTATTGTAGGCAAACTCTGCTTGAGCAAGGACTAAATCCCAACTTCTAGTCTTCTCTCCAACCAAACATCTTAGCAAATTTCCCAAAATCTTGTTTAATACCTCTCTTTGTCAATCAGTCTATGGGTGAAAATCATAACTTAACTTCAAATCTACCTTCAACTTCTTCCAAAGTGTTCTCCAAAAGTAATCAACAAACTTTGTATCTCTATTTGAAACAATACTCCTAGGTAATCCATGCAATCTGACCACTTCCTTGAAAAAAAAGTTTGCTATATGTACTGCATCTATTGTCTTCTTACAAGGTATGAAATGTGCCATCTTGGAAAATCTTTCCACCACCAAAAATATGGAATCATTACCTCTCTGTGTCTCTAGCAAACCAAGTATGAAGTCCATGCTGATATCCTCCCAAGGTCTCTCTGGAATTGTCAAAGGTTTATACAATCCAACATTCTGACTACTCCCTTTTGCAACTTGATAAACTCTACAACTTTGTACAAATTTTTGAATTTCCCTATGAATATGTGGCCAAAAGTAATTCTCACTTACCAATGCTCCTTTCTTATCAATTCGAAAGAGTCCTACCAATCCTCCACTATGTTTCTCTTTCACCAAATTATCCCTCATTAAACTCTAGGGTATACACAATTGATTTCCTCTAAAAAAAATATCCTCCTAAATGAAGTAATCCAACCACTGACTCCTATCCTCCAAGATTGGTTCTTTACAAGATCTCCAAGGTTCTAAAAAATTTGTGTCTTCGTCATACAAATTTTTCAATTCATCAAAGCCTAATACCTCCACTCTCATTCATTCTAGTAAATTATTTCTCCTACTCAAAGCATCAGCAACTCTATTCGACTTTCCACTCTTATGTTTCAAAACAAAAGTATAAATCTGAAAGAATTCCACCCATCTCATGTGTTTCTGATTCAAATTACATTGACTATTCAAATACTACAAAGCCTGATGATCTATATACAACAAAAACTCCTTAGGCAACAAGTAATGTCTCTTCTTCAAAGCTTAAACTATGGCATAAAAATCCTAATCATACACTAAATACCTTCTCCTAGCATCATTCAATTTCTCACTGAAGTAAGCTATAGGTCTTCCTTCTTAACTCAAAAATTCTCCAATTGCATTTCCACTAGCATCACAATCTACTTGAAATACCTTATTAAAATCTTGTAACGCCAAGACAGGTTTCTTAGTCACCTTCTGCTTCAACAACTCAAAACTCTGATCTGCTCCAGATGTCCACCTAAAATGTTTGTTATCGCCTCTCATTGTTTTTGTCATAGGACTGCAAATATAATTTAAATTCATAACAAACTTTAGATAGAAACTAGCCAATCCATGAAATGATCTTACATCTCCAATTCTTTCTAGTGTAGGCCAATCAACAATTGATCTTGCCTTCTTAGGATCCATCTTCAATCCATCCATAGATATCACAAATGCTAGATATAGCAATTTTTCCTTCATGAAACTACACTTCTTAATGTTTACCAACAACTTCTCTTCTCTCAACCTCTGCAAAACTTATCTTATATGCAACAAATTTTCTTTTATATTATTACTGAAAATCAAGATGTCATCCAAGTATACATTCACAAACTTACCCAAGAATTTTTTCAATACCTCATTCATCAACCTCACGAAATTACTCAGTAAATATTTTAGTCCAAAACACATCACCAACCACTCATACAATCCATCATTTGTCTTGAATGTTGTCTTCCACTAATCCTCTTCTTTGATTTTGATCTGATGATATCCATTCTTCAAATATATCTTTGTAAAGTACTTATATCCACTCAAACAATCCATAATGTCATCCATCAGGAGTAAACAAAATCTATACTTCACTATGATCTTTTTTATGGCTCTAGAGTCTATACACATCCTCCATTCTCCATCACAATAGGTACTACACAAGGAATTAAGCTTTCTCTGATCAATCCCTTCCTCAACAACTCTTGCACTTGTCTATTCAATTCTTCATTCTCTTTCGATGTCATTTGGTGTGCTACTTTATTAGGAAAACTAGCTCCAGGAATTACATCCATGTAATGAATAATAATCCTTATAGGTGGCAATCCATCAGGTACATCATCTAAAATGATAGCTTCAAATTTTGTTAGCAACTCCTTTTTCTCCTCTGGTTATCCTTCTACATGCTTCAAGTCTTCAACCTTCTTAGAAACCAAGGCATAGCACAAGTTCTCATTTCTCATCCCATCAAGAAATCTCCTTCCATCAACCGAATAAATTCTAGAATTTGTAGAAACCTCAATTCTAGGAACATCCTCCAATGGCAACAAAGTCTGCTTCATCCCATTTTCAAAAATAGTATATATGTTCTTCTTTCCATCATGAATAGCCTATCTATCATACTGCCAAAGTATTCCTACCAAAAAATGGCATACGTCCATAGGCATGATATCACACAAAACTTCATCATGGTAGTTTCATATCTTTAGTTTCACCAAACATTGTTCACTTACCAGTATCTTATGCTCAACTTGAATCCATGTTATCGAATAGGGCTTCAGGTGCTTCAATATTTCCAACTTCAATTTTTTCACCATTTCTTTAGAAACTAGTTTCTTTGAGATTCCACTATCAATGATCACTTTGCAACATTTACCATCTACCTTGCATTTTGTTCAGATCAAATTATTTCCCTGCAACGGTTCCTACTCCATCTCACTTTGACACAATACTCTTTTGTTCACCAATACTTCTCCTTCTACTGATTTATTAGGAGATTCAGCATGGTCCTGCTCGTCAAAGTTTGTTCTTATATTGTTCTTTGTATTTCTTCTTGTCTCTCCCTGATTGCATTCCAATTTTGTATGTCCTTTACCACACTTATAACAAGTTCCTTTCAATACTCTTTTCTCCTATCCTCTGCCATCCTTCCTATAACCTTCATTCCTATAACCACCATATCTTTCTCTTCTGTAAGAGTTTCCTTCATCTCTATGGTAATAATTATCATTCTTACTAACTTCCTTGTCCTTATTCTAATCTAAAAAAGATCCTCTTCCTCCTCCAGTAAATATTCTTCCTCTCAGAAATCTTCCACCTCTTCCTCTCTATCTTTGCTCATGTCTTTTATTCAGCTTCTCTTCTGCCTTTAGGGCACACTAATATGCCTCCTCTGCATTTAGAATCTTAATCAAACTAATATTATCTTGTATAGATGACCTCAAACCATTCATGTATCTAGCTACTTTCTCGGTCTCATCTTCTAAATGTCCAGATCTGATATTCAACTTGTAGAATTCTTTGGTATACTTTGTCACACTTGACTCCTTCTGCTTCAAATTCTACAATTTTTGAATCAAATTTATTTGATAGTCTATAGGCATAAAAAAATTCTTCAACTTATTCACCATCTGATTCCATTATTTGATCTTCTCCTTCCCTTCTCTTTTCCTATCTATCTACAAATGTGGCTTAGTATTTACTCTGGTTTGGGCTCTTATGAGCCTCTCTTCTCCCTGATCGAGGCTAGGTTTCTCTTTTCTTTCCCTTTCTTCCTGTTCTTCTACTTCTTCATCCATTACATCATCAACTGGTCGACCTCTCCTTTGGGTCATTTCAACTGCTTCCAATCTAGGAAAAATCCCTCTCAACATCTCCATTACAGTTGGGTCTGCATTTCCACACGCTCCATTTCCTCTACCATTTCTTCTTCCCACCATCTTTACACAAGTCCTCTACAGTTATAGGTCAAATCCTCAGTCTTCCACCCCACAAAATATCTTCAATAGGACTTCACAAACTCTGACGATCTCGCTTTGATACCAATCTAGTGTAGTCACAGTAGGAGGGTCCCCAAAGAGAACAATCCAGACCATGCAATAAAAGTCACACAAGAAAATAAACACAAAATCTAGAGCCAAATGTAGATAGAAACATTCTTATTGTTAGTGAATTAAATTACATACAGTTAGCCACATCTAGGCTTATAGATTCGGCTCACATGCCTAATACAACATGCTCACAATATAGTGCCCATACATGCGAGCAAAAATATTACAGATCAAATCCTATATTCTTCTTATCCTACTTAATCCTGATTTCCTACTATCCTAATGATCTATTACAAGTGTATACATCTAAAAATGGTCATTGCAAAACATGTTAATTAATTAAATATGAATTATTTAATTAATATTCTTAAATTCATCTACATATAAATAAATTTAATTATTTATTTATATCGTTCGTTTTTCTAATTCTTCTAGCTTAATTAAATAAATAAGTTTATTTAATTATTATTATTTTCTTAATTAAGTTAAATAAATTTCATAATTTATTTATATTAATTATCATGTTGTTCTAAATTTGAATTTTCAAATAATACAATATTCTTCTAACTCTTCCTTCACTTCATATTTAAATTAAATGTTATAAATATTTAATTTAACACTTTTTCCTTCACCTCTCACATAATTAAATATTGTAAATATTTAATTACACACCTTTTTCACCTCTCACATAATTAAATATTATTTATTTAATTATGGAAGCTTCTAAAATCCATGTCACATATAATTAAATAAATTTATTTATTTACTTAGGAATTTATCCTCAACTTTCAACAAACTTTCATAAATGAAATGACAAATGGCAATTTGTCTCCATTTTTGAATGAGGAGGTTTTGTGGGTTGAAAACATTCTTTCATTATTCTCTCAACCTTCCACCTTTCTCTCAACCTCCAGAATCTCTCACCATTCATCTTGACATGTTCGAATTTGATTGTTGATCTTTGCCAACTAGATTCTTGCCTCCAAAAATCTATAAATATAGCCCTTTAGTGAGTTGAATTCATCCTAGATTTTGTGAGTTTAGAGTAGTTCCTATAGTTGCATCTGAATCATCATTTTAGCATAGCATTTCAAGTTCATAGCATTTTAGTTTCATATCATTGCTTAAATCATTTAGAAATGGACATGCATTTTGCATAAACTCGTTTTCTAAGTTTTCATTCTACCAAATCTGTTACATACACCGACTGAGAGCCAACAACTTACAACAGATCCTTGGAGATAGAGGACAATGGAACGCTTTTGAAGGAGTTGTTGCTTAGAGTTTGTTTTAATTTTAATTAGTTTCCTTTATCTAATGTTTCATTGGTGTGTTAGTTTAACTTATTAGCTGTCCCACATATTCTCACACACACCAGTAGATTAAAAGGCAGAAAAGGCAAAAAGTCATTGTCATTTGAACATTAGCCTTTTGTGATTTTTGAGCTCTGAGAGAGAGAATTTCGAGATGCCGATCCATTACGAGTGCCACTTATTTGATCGAGCCCGTAGACATCAAATACCAGCTATCTATGGTCCTTTGGTAAGATCTTACAACCTCCTTTGGTGAATTTTATTAAATTTTGCACGAATTTTTCAATTTTTTAGATTTTTTCAAAATTCTATTTTAGCGCATAGAATTCTAATTTAGTGCATGCGATTCATAGTTTAGCACATAGATTAGGTAGATTAGCACATCAAATTAGCACATTGATTAAACAGACTAGCACATAGGATGCTTGATTAGTGTATAGGCTAGAACATCGCATTGGATAGATAGATTAGCGCACATGTGAAGACCATGCACATTTGATGCTCGATTAGCACTTAGATTGAGGGATTTAGCGCATTGGCTAAAATAGCACATAGGCTAGATAAGTTAACACATGTACTTGATCCTTTAGCACATCAATTTTTTAGAGCTTATAACCTCTGTTTTAGCGTATCCATGGATAAAGTAGCGCATTGACTGATTTAGCGCATTGAAAGACTGTTTTAGCGCATCCATGATTTGTTTCTAAATTTGAAATCTTGAGATTGATTTGATGTTTGTTTGATGATTGTTGTTGTATTAGACAACTGATTTGATGATTCTTAGTAGCATCAAGGATAGATTAACTTGATTTCAATGATGATCTGGTAAATTTGTCTTCATGCTTGAAAAAAAATAGTAAGATGTTGTCAATTTTGATAAATTTGTTTTCTGAATTGAAAAAAAAATAGTATAGATATTGATTTGATTTGATTTTGATGATTATGTGATTTCTTGATTGATTGATTTTTCGATGTTATAAGAGGATTTTAAAATCCTCTAGATCAGAGAGAGGCTTCCCCGTACATGGGAGATGATTCCCAAATTGACCTAGCCAGAGATTGTGGTCATTATTAGATGTGGGATGGGTTCCCTTCTCAAGATACCTTAGTATAGGGTCAATAAAGCACTATTGGCTACATTAGCCGAGAGATGACATAGTGAGCATAATACTTTTCACTTGCCGACTGGAGAGATCACTATTACAATAGAGGATGTGTACAGGATTTTAGGCATCCCTATGGTTGGCACGCTTGTGATCTATGATCACAAGGAGATTGGAGGTATAAATGCTTTGTGATGAGTCTTGCATTATTTGCATGTTGGTGGTTATGAGATTGCTTGGAAAGCTGTTTTTGAGAGATATGCCCCACTTCTATCAGTATTGATAGGTTTCATTGGTGGCTTCCTTTGTCCCAATCATAGGTCAAAGGGACTATCATTAGGTTGGGGTCGGATATTGGAGGACATGATCCTTCATTAGACTAGATATGCATGGGGATCTTGCATGTTTTACCATCTATACCATGATCTTCATTGGGTGATATATACAGATGGGAAGAGTATATCTTTCGGAGTTACGCTCCTACAAATCTGGGCATGGGAGCACATTGCCATCACCCACCCTATTGTATGGAGATATCATCCATTTGGGCATCCATATGTGTATGCATATACAGGTACCCTTGTTCATCCTATGTTAGGCAAGTTAGAGTACTAGAGATGTGTGTTAGATGACATGGATACAATCATCTAGAGACCATATGTTGACTGTGAGGCATGGGATAAGGATGATATAGAGTTGACCTACTATGGCATCACTAGATACTTGATTGGCTGCACCTCATTATCATTGAGTGATTTATGGTTATGTGGGTACTCAGACAGTATGGGCGAGTACAAATGATGCCATAGGGTGTGGCTCATTATGCCAAACATCGAGAGGATATTGCAGAGTGGGGCCCCTTCATCACACTTCAAGCAGCGAGAGCAGATTACATTGAGTAACAGTGAGAGTTTTGGGATATCCATCCAAAGGTGATAGATGCACATATGACTGATGATTATGTTGCATATTTTTATACTCATCCTTTCCCTAGATTGAACAGTCTGGATGAGCTTGCCCCACTATTAGGTGGACTATTCTTATAGTGGGCATGGGGACAACTACAGGCAGAGGAAAAGGTAGGGGCATAGGTAGAGAGACAAGCAGAGCAGCCTGTTGAAGGAGAGGATATAGGTGGGGTAGCCATGGATATTGATGAGGAGGAAGATGATAGCTCTGATGATGATGATGATGATTATGATTATGATGATGGGGATGATGGATGTAGTGGAGGGATAGTTTTCCTTGATGTAAACTTCAAGACTAGGCCTCATATAGCTAGAGTGGTGGAGCAGTTGAGTCTTTCAGCACCATGCATTAATATCAGGGCTCCATCACAGGGACAGATTGACACACTTCACGCACAGGTTCAGGCTCTCCAAATCTAGCTAGCACAGGCATAGGTCACCATTAGCGAGCTACAAACATAGATAGCACAACCACCACCTCCTGACCCACAAATAGCCCAACTTACTATAGAGCGGGACAGTTTTAGAGAGCGGTATCTACAGGCAAACGGGGTAGCAGAGAGGCTTCTGAGATTAGTTGAGAGTACCTGCATTGGAGAGTTTGTTGTAGAGGGGTTGGAGACTGCCCGCCAGGCAGAATTTTATAGGATTAGATACTTTGAGGTGGTACCCCCTAAGTGGAGGATAGCTTATACACAATCAGGACCCGATCATGCACCCACTCACGTAGACATACCAAGAGTTCTACCAAAAATGTGTTATATCCTATCAGATGAGAGATAGGTGCCTTAGGCAGCAGAGATCCAATGAGACCCACAACCTCCAGAGGTGGTAGTAGTCATGACCCCCATCTATATACCCCACAGTGATGATTATATATACACCCCTTTATTGTACTTTATGTATCTTATTCAAACATTTGATATCCTTCTACCCATGGACATTTATTTTTTATGAGATTATGATATGCAATGACGATTTTTGATATGCATGTGTCCTTGATTACATTATGATGAATGGTTATGTATGCATTTTTTGTTTCTATATGCTATGTTGGTTATGATTATGCATGCTTATGGATGGTGATATGATGATGGATGCATATGATATGAATTATGATGATGATGCATTTTATGCACTGTAATGTATGCTTATATATATGATAATGTAATTTTTATGATGATGACAATGGTTTGATGAATATGCTTTATGATTGGAGGAACCTACAAATGAAATGATTTTTATGAATTTAATATGATGATGCAATGTAAATGATTTGACGGTTCTACATGATATATGGAGTATGTATGCAATGAATGCATTGGATACGCCTTTCTTTTTCCCAATGTATGATTATGCAAATAATGTTTGATGTAAATTGATTATGAAAATAATACATGAAATGATATGAAAATGATGTAAAAAACTGACATAAAATGATATGTGTGATTAATCAAAATGAGATGAATGATTAATGATATGAAATAATAAATGATCATGAAAATGATCTGTAATGATGTATATGTCAATACTAATTTGTAAATGATATGATGCAATGTGATATGAATAATGATTATGATATCAACAATGATATGATAATGAAAAAGAATGGTAACTAATAATGGTAATGTTCATAACGATAATGAAAATGATATGAAAATTATATTAAAGTCAATAATGGAAATACAAGATGTAATTGATGTGAAAATGATCATGATAACCTAGATGATTATATAAAATGTGAATGATATGATGAAATATTAAAATGATAATGAAATGAGATGCAATAAATGTCTAAGTGTACTCAATCGATGTCTTAAAAAGAGATATGTATTATTTCCAACCTCCAAAAATCTATCATATAGCCATAAAACAAAAATGAATACAATCTAAATGAATCATGCAATCCTAAAATACCAAATGAACCATTTCACTGTTGTCATTCTATGAGCCAATTCAACGCTTAATTTTCATCATTGAGCCTTTTGATATGTTGAAATTTAGTACAAGCATCAAAGGGAATATTTGTACCGATGATGACTTGAGTACTTCTTTCATGATGTTTGATACATAAAGTTAATACAAGCATCAAGGTATAATTGGACCAAGATGACCTGAGTATTGCTTGCATAAATAGACGAAAGTTAGCCATTTTCTTATACAAATCCTGAAATGTCAGTATGTCTCGTGATAAACTTCCACAATAGTTGTGATTAGCTTACATATAACAATCAAAGAAAAATCATATTTCTTCCTTGTGATTCTAGTTTAGTACTGTTGTGCACCTTTTCCACACACGCCCCACCAGAGGCGGGGACCCTCTTTTTCTTTTACATCTTTGCACTTTGGCTTTGTCAATTTCTAGATTTTCTCTTCTTGGAGGTTATTTTTGGGATTAAGTCCAGATTTGGTTTGATTGGAGTGGTATTTTGAAGCATTTTGGGGCCTTGGATTTTAGAAATGAGGATTTTTTCAAATTAATTTTTAAAGTGATGTATAAATATTTTTACACCAATGGATAGAGGATGAAAAATTAGGCCAAGTTGCTTTTTGAACTTTTTAAAAATTCATCCGAGAAAAAAAGTTATGGGGTTTCGAAGTTTTTCTTCGATTTCTGGGTCATTTTCGGGTATTTCCACCCAGTCCGGATTTTGGCGAAATTTGCCATTTTCGGGGATTTCCACCCGGTC
Organism: Sequoiadendron giganteum; assembly: GCA_007115665.2. NCBI lineage: Eukaryota > Viridiplantae > Streptophyta > Pinopsida > Cupressales > Cupressaceae > Sequoiadendron > Sequoiadendron giganteum. Next base: position 309,262,846 of record CM021100.1, read on the forward strand.
AGGATTTTTCCGAGATTTTCTGTCTAGTCCGGATTTTTCCAGGTTTTTTGACATTTTCGGGATTTTCCGCCCCGTCCAGATTTTTCTAGATTTTTTCGAGATTTTCCGCCCAGACCGGATTTTTCCGGGTTTTTTGACATTTTCAGTATTTTCTGCCCCGTTCGGATTTTTCCAGATTTTCTCGGGATTTTCCGCCCGGACTGGATTTTTCTGGGTTTTTTGACATTTTCGAGATTTTCTGCCCCGTCCGGATTTTGGCGGATTTCTGGCCATTTTTCGAGATTTTCCCTTCCTGGCGCATTTTTTTGAACTTCCTGTCATGATTTTCCTGAACTCTGAAAGGGTTAAATTTCCAAAATTTTATGATAGAGTTGAAATTTCCAAGGGTTTATTTATGCTTAATTTTAATATTTTTTGGTTGGATTTTCACATGTGGGCTATTAATGATTATATCTGTTTTTCAGGATTAAAGGGAGGACTTGCATATGGATTCATGCCAAGAGGAAAATCTGGATAATATTTAAAATGCACCTGCATATGAATCGGTGCCCAACTGTTCAAATGAACCAAATTGCATAAGAATTTGTGTCACAACCTGTCTACAGCTGGAATATATGTTTCAAACGTGGAGTGACGTGTGATGCTGTTTTCACTCTCCAATCATATTTTTTTTTATTAAAATCGAGGTGGCAAATTGTTGATATCTTATTGCTCCTAGATGTAACTGCTTTTACACTATTGGATGATGATGTACCACATTTTTAAGAACCCTAATGTGAATTCTTAGGGTTTCTTGGGGATTAATTGCAGCCATTGGATTGAATTTAATCCTGGCCCTTGATTTAAAAATGTACTATCTATAAAAGGCCAGTGCCTTCTCATTTTTGAAAAAGTTAGTAGAAAAGGTTAGAGAACAACTAGTTAGAGGCTACAAAGCCAGAATTGGCTGAGTTAGAGGTTAGATTTTGCAAGTTAGTAGTTGTAAGAGAGGAGAAAGACTGGAAATTGTTATGTAATGTTGGAGAAGATAATGCAAACGGGTTGTTGATTTGACAAACATTGTGTTATGTTTCAAAAAATTTATGGTTTCTTGTTCTTGATTCTTAGTGTTAGATGTTAGTTTTCAGTTCTCTCATGATAATGCTGAAATGTTAATGATGTTGATCAATCTCCGGTCCATACTTTTGGCAATTTGTTGATTGTAAGTTGTTGTGTAAAGTTAGTCTGGGCCTTATTTTGTGCTAAGTTCAATTATGGATGTTTGTTTACATTGCGCCATTCATTGGGTATGTGGATGAATGTTCATAGTCTGAAAATCTTCAATTTTCTCAAAAGATTGCACCATTTTTGCAGAGTTGTAGGCTTGTCCTTGATTAAGCAAAAAATGGTTTTATTGGAGATTTGTTTGTTTGTAGCATTCATCATTGTTGTGATTGATTTTAGGAGTAATTTTAATCTTAGGATCTATCTTAAACTCTTATCTTTTGCTATTTCTTTTATTATCTGGGTTACATTTAAGAATCTGAGTATCAAGATATTGCAAAATCTGATAAGTTTGAAGATCTAGTATTTGTTTGTAAGATCCCTTGTGATTACTAGCATTTTCACATTATCTTTGAGTTGTTTCACTGCATTGTCAAGACCTGAGATTAGAGACCTTGGGGTTATCTCTTTACCCATAAAGATTTACCTTTCAAGAGAGATAGGATATCATATTATATATGAGTTGTTGTTGTGCAAAAAAAACCATCAATAGATTGGCGCTAGAAGGAGGGTTGAACACACAAGTTGGATCGATTTTTGTCTGCCATTTCTCCTGAGAGGTTCAAAAGAAGAACCAGATCTACTCCAGGAGAGAAAGAATTTCAAGAGCTACAGACCCTTACTAGGTCAAGAAAGGCCAGGAGAAGGGGAGAATCATCAACCACCCAGCCAATCCCATCTTTCCCATCATCTTCATCTTCATCTTCATCATCCTCATTCTCATCTGATTCTGAAGGGCATTCCTGTTCAACATCCTCAACCAGTCATAAATCAACCATTACCGCTCCCACCTCCACCAATGGCTTTCCTGGGAAATAACCTGTCTCCTCTATTCTTCAACAACTACAATGTTATGCCAAAGAACCCTGAGAATTTTTGCTCTAGGTTTCACACAAATGATCCCAAAAGGACTGCTAAAGAGCATGTTAGGATTTTTAAAATTACCCTCCAAGATAGGGGAATTAATCATGAGGATGTTGCCTGCAAACTTTTCCCCTATTCTCTAGGAGATGAGGCATTCTATTGGTATAACAATCTTCCTAGTGGGTCTATCACTACTTGGTTTCAGTTGGAGACTACATTTTTACAAAGATTTGAGGTCCCAATCAGTTCTAGTGGGCTTTATCTATAGTTTACTAGAGTAAACAGGGAGGCGAATGAACCAATAGGGGCTTTCAATAATAGGTTCCACAGGGCTTATGCTAGGCTGCAACCCCCTTATGTTGTTGATGATGCCTCTGCTAGGGAGGTTTATTATGAGGCTTTGGATAGTTTTACATCTACCTTTGTGAAGTGGAGAGAAAACCCTCCTGATAGCCTGCTTGAAGCTTATGATGTGGCTATTAAGGTGAGCACAGATTTGAGACAACACTTGTTTGGACCCCTACCATTAGCTGGTCAAACAGTTATGTTGGGTTCAACTCCTCAGCTGCCTTTGGTTTCACACCCAAGTCAACCCTTGAATCAAGCCCCACCCATGCCAAATTACTATCTGAATATGAATAAGCCTGCATCCTCTCACCAGCAAGCTATTGTACCCAGTTACTTGCAGAGCTCTAAGACATTTAACCAATCATCAAACCATGGGTTCCATTCTGTTTATATGCAGAATTTAGTTGGTGTTGTTCCTCCATCAAACAATGCAGATAAGGGGATGCTGGATGAACTCACAGAGCTAGTAAAGAAGCTGGCCACCAAAGTCACCTACCTAAGGAACCAAAACAACCAACCTCAGGTCATCCAAAGGGAACATCAGTTCAATCATGATCAAGATCAGGGGCAGAATCTCGATAGGGGACAATATTTTGAAGATGAATACTCAGGGCCAACATTTGATAGAAGTCAGCTACCATGCCAAAATAGGACTTGGGATATAAGTCCTGACAATGAAGGAGTCCTAACATCTTTGGAGAATCCAAACAATCAAGAAAAGCCTCCAACTGGTGTGTATTTGGTAAAAACAACTTTATCTGGATGGTGCAGGCTTCATAACACCAATCAACACTCTGAATTAGATTGTTAAGAATTTCAGACTACTGCATCTATTTTCCAACAAAAGATCCAACATGCCCACAACAATTTGAGTAGATAGGAGATAGTACCAGCTAGTCCTTATGAAATATCGGTCTTGGTGGTGGATCATGCACCATTTATAAGGAATGAAGAGGATGGACCAGAGGAAAAACCAGACAAAAGTGCTGAAACAGAGTATGCATACAATGAAGAATCTATAGTTCAATCTTCTGAAAGTGATGAGGAGGATGGAAATGGTATGCTAGAGGTGGAAGAGAAATTCTGGTTGCTAGATCATACAAGAGGTACACATAAAGATACATCAAACCAGTCTCCAATGGAAAAACTTCAATAAGATGTTGAAGGATGCCTGGTAGAAAAGTCAACTGGCATTGGATCTGAGAAGGGAATAGCAGTAAATGTTGGGGTAGACCTAGAGGGGGTTGAGCTTTCAATTGAGAAGCCTCAATAGATTATAAATGAGTGTCCCGTGAAGCAAATTGAAGGAACTAGTGTTGCTGATAAGGGGGCTGATGTTCCTGAGGGTTACAGTTACAAGCCTAAACTTGTGCCAACAAAAGAATTCAAGGAGTCTTCTTATTCATCTAATTTTTTTTTTCTCTATCTATTGATGCTCTAAATATTGAAGATTTAGAAATTTTATGCATTAATGATGGAATAGATAATGTGGTTCATTTTGATGCACAGGGAAAATTGAATGATGCTGAAAATAGTAATATTACAGTCAAAATTGAGCACATGGTTGTAGGTGAAAATTTTCTTGAGGATCAGTCTGTCATGCCTCCAGATGAACATCTTGTTGAGACACTTGCCATGCATGACAAAGCTTATGCCGTTTCATCACTAATTCCTCATGAAGATACTCAAACAGGTGAAAAGTTCCATGATGTTAATTTTGAATTTGTTCAATCTCATTTTCACCCTGAATTGCTCGTTGATGACTTTGATTTTGTTGTGCATGTTTCAAATGCAAGAGGTATACTACATCATTAGTTGAGAGCTCTTGACCTCATGGATGTTAACTTTGCACGATTGGAAAAACAATAAATTTAACATTCTGTCTGAACAAGCGCAACACCAGGTTGTTTCTCTCCTTGCTGAAACTCCTAAAGTTTATCATTTTGATAATGGAGGTTTGGGGAAGACAACGTGCGTATGGATTTATCATGGTTTCAAAGAGTTACCTCAATTGCTGATTATTCCTATTGAGAATTTTGAGTTTGAATGTTGCATTGTTGAGGTTTATTTTGCTGAATATAAGGATGAATTTGCATTCTTGAGGACTGTTACTATCACCTTATTACTTGTCCATGCACTGAAAATAAAAAAAGGTGTGGGTATCAACTCACCTTGTCTGATCATCAGTCATTTTGAGTCTCTTTGTACATAGTGTTGATTTGAATAAATGTAGCTTGCCTTGTTGTTCTTTTGATTTAGTCTGTTTTCATTTTCTCTAGGATAGATTGCTTTAGCATTAATTTTCTTTGGTTAGTTTAGATGGCTTTAGTTTAGATTGCTTTCCTTTGCCTTTGGTTGGCTTTTGTGCTGCTTTTTGTTTCGATTTGGTTGTCTTCTTTCCTTCTTCAGCTTGGGTTCCCCTGTTTTCTGTTGGGAGTGTCTTATTTGCACAACAACAATTATTTTATCTGGGACACTATTTTATTTGGGACTGTTTAGGTATTCCTTTTACAAACTCTAATCATCCTTCCAGGATATGTTGATGGAAATCTTCTATTCAATGTCACATGTGCTAAATATTTAAAGTGGAAAAGTCATTGGATTGAATTAGCTCCAGAACGTGCTCAAATATGACATTTTACACACATCTTAAGAATCCTAAGGTTGCTATAGGATCTTTATGAGGTCTTGTTAAGTGAAAAATCTTATATTTCTACTTCACTGCCACTGTGATTCTCAGCCGTGAGTGTGAGCTTCATTGCTTATAGGTTGAAATGAAAAGAATGAAAAGAAATATCAAAAAAAGAAAAGAAAGAAAAGAAAAGAAAATATTGAATATCAAAAGAAAGTGAGTTCAACCTTTTAGGGGAATCTAAATATCTCTACCGGGGCTATGGATGCCTGGTTGGCAGTAGAGCTATGTTTGGGAGAATCACAGTGATAACCTCATCGGGGCTATGGACGCTTGACTGGCAGCGATGCTCTATCCAGGTTGCTTTTGAAGTTAGAATCTTTATGTAGCTTAACATGACTGAACTTGATTTCTTGCAACAGCTTAAGGAGGGAAATTTATACACTTGCACACACTTGGATTTCCAGCACAGGAAAGGCTAGCTTGTCCATTGATTTTGAAACTTTTGTTTTTTTTTGGTTAACTTGATGTGAGGATCAACTAGAGATTTTGGGTTCTTGATTCTAGTTTGTCATCAAAATGCTCTGAAGCATTTTCCCAGCGGAGTCATCATTTGTTGTGCACCTTTTGCACACACGCCCCACCAGAGGTGGGGACCCTCTTTTTCTTCTACATCTTTGCACCTTGGCTTTGTCAATTTTTGGTTTTTCTCTTCTTGGAGGTTATTTTTGGGATTAAGTCCAGATTTGGTTTGATTGGGGTGGTATTTTGAAGCATTTTGGGGCCTTAGATTTTAGAAATGAGGATTTTTCAAATGAAATTTCAAAGTGATGTGTAAATATTTTTACACCAATGAATAGAGGACAAAACATTAGGCCAAGTTGCATTTTGAAATTTTTGAAAATTCATTCGGGAAAAGAAGTTATGGGGTTTCGAAGTTTTTCTCCGATTTTTGGGTCATTTTCAGGTATTTCCACCCAGTCCAGATTTTGGCGAAATTTGCCATTTTCGAGGATTTCCACCTGGTCCGTATTTTTTAGGGATTTTCTGTCCGGTCCGGATTTTTTTGAGTTTTTTGACATTTTCGGGATTTTTCGCCCCGTCCGGATTTTTCCAGGTTTTTTGACATTTTCGGGATTTTCCGCCCCGTCCGGATTTTTTCGAGATTTTCCGCCCAGACCAGATTTTTCTAGGTTTTATGACATTTTCAGGATTTTGCGCCCCGTCTGGAATTTTTTCGGGTTTTTTGACACTTTCGGGATTTTCCACCCCATCCAGATTTTGGTGAATTTCTGACCATTTTTCAGGATTTTTCTGAACTTCTTGTCATGATTTTCCTGAACTCCAAAAGGGTTAAATTTCCAAAAAAATTTGATGGAGTTGAAATTTCCAAGGTTTTATTTATGTTTAATTTTAATATTTTTTGGTTAGATTTTCACATGTGGGCTATTAATGATTATATCTATTTTTCAGGATTAAAGGGAGGACTTGCATATGGATTCATGCTAGGAGGAAAATCTAGAAAATATTTAAAATGTACCTGCATATGAATCGGTGCCCAACTATTCAAATGAACCCAATTGCATAAGAATTTGTGCCACAACCTGTCTACAACTGGAATATATGTTTCAAATGTGGAGTGACATGTGATGCTGTTTTCACTCTCCAATCATATTTTTTTTATTAAAATTGAGGTGGCAGATTGTTGATTTCTTATTGCTCCTGGATGTAACTGCTTTTACGCCATTGGATGATGATGTACCACATTTTTAAGAACCCTAATGTGAATTCTTAGGGTTTCTTGGGGATTAATTGCAGCCATTGGATTGAATTTAATCCTGGCCCTTGATTTAAAAATATAATATCTATAAAAGGCCAGTGCCTTCTCATTTTTGAAAAAGTTAGTAGAAAAGGTTAGAGAACAGCTGGTTAGAGGCTGCAAAGCCAGAATTGGCTGAGTTAGAGGTTAGATTTTGCAAGTTAGTAGTTGTAAGAGAGGAGAAAGACTGGAAATTGTTATGTAATGCTGGAGAAGATAATGCAAATGGGTTGTTGATTTGGCAAACATTGTGTTATGTTTCAAAAAATTTATGGTTTCTTGTTCTTGATTCTCAATGTTAGATGTTAGTTTTTAGTTCTTTCATGATAATGCTGAAATGTTAATGATGTTGATCGATCTCCAGTCCATACTTTTGGTAATTTTTTGATTGTAAGTTGTTGTGTAAAGTTAGTCTGGGCCTTATTTTGTGCTAAGTTCAATTATGGATGTTTTTTTACATTGCGTGATTTATTGGGTATGTGGATGAATGTTCATAGTCTGAAAATCTTCAATTTCCTCAAAAGATTGGACTATTTTTGCAGAGTTGCAGGCTTGTCCTTGATTAAGCAGAAATTGGTTTTATTGGAGATTTGTCCATTTGTAGCATTCATCATTGTTGTGATTTATTTTAGGAGTAATTTTAATCTTAGGATCTCTCTTAAACTCTTATCTTTTGCTATTTCTTTTATCATCAAGGTTACATTTAAGAATCTGAGTATCAAGATATTGCAAAATCTGATAAGTTTGAAGATCCAGTATTTGTTTGTAAGGCCCCTTGTGATTACCAGCATTTTCACATTATCTCTGAGTTGTTTCACTGTATTTTCAAGACTTGACATTAGATACCTTGGGGTTATCTCTTTACCCATAGAGATTTACCTTTCAAGAGAGATAGGATATCATATTTTGTCTCAGTTGTTGCTGTGCAGAAAACACCATCAACAAGTACATCATTGAACCACTCTAGAGATATGATTTCATCAAATTTCAAAACAAAAATTCAACTTATACTTTAAGTTTTTCATTCATTTTAATTTAGATTAAGATCATCCAATTTGTTTAGTCTCTTGTCTGATAGTTGTTTTGACCCAGTTTGCTTGGATATTTTTTTGTTGTTTTGATATTCTGATACTTGACACATGTTGTCATTTGTCTACCAAAAAGGTTCAAAAGTGACCTACCCCCAATGAACTTGCACTCTGACGCTTGATAAGACACAACCTAATGCTAAGGATAACACTAATCATCAAGCCATGATGAAATCCTTGTCGTTTCAATGAAATGTTGGGTGCATGATGTGGATATAATGGCCAAGCACGCATGTGATGCTGATGAAAAGTGGATATGAATAATGCATAATATATCCTAATAGATGGGAGAGCCAATGAAATCACAAACAGTGTCTGTTTGCCAGGTTTTCACCATTTGGTTTTATTGCTCTTTTTTTGATTTTACGATTGTTATTATTTTTTTTGTATTTTGATCTTTTTTTTTTTATATATATGTCAAAAGGATGCCTATTTGCTAGGTTTTCATCCTGATGACAAATTTTTTCAAGACATTTTCTAGTTTTTATGAATTTTTTCATGACTTTTTACACTGTTTTTGATGTTTTTCTAGGACTTTTTATATTGTTTTTGATATTTTCAAACATAGAACTTCTTCAGGTGGATGTTGTTGGTTGAATCTTCAAGCACGTATTTTTTTGGTGTTGATAACTAATATGCCCCTAATCCATATGTTGCAATGATGATGAATGGACCTAGCCATTTGGGCTTGAACTTGCCTTTCTTTTCTCGATCTTGTTGATTATGAGGGTTTTATTTGAGGACTAAGTCATCCACTTGAAAATTTCATGGTTTGACTTTGTGATGTTAGTTGTGAGACATAACTTGATGATAACCCTTTAAATAATTAGTTGCACTTTGTTGTCGCTCGTCAAGAAATTCCAGCTCTTGCAATCTTGATACTCTCTAATCCTTGTCATTTATGAGCCCCTTTAGTGATACTTGAAGTGAGGGAATCTCAACTTCCAATGGAAAAATAGCTTCTACTCCATAAACCAAAGCATATGGGGTGGCACCTATTGGCGTGTGAATACTAGTTTTGTATGCCCACAAAGCTGGATTTAATTGGACATGCCAATCATGACCAACATCATTCACCTCTTTCTTCAAAATCTTCAAAATTATTTTGTTTGAAGCCTTTTCTTGGCCATTTCCCTATGGATAATAAGGCATAGAGAACTTGTGTTGGATGTGAAATCTTTCACAAAGTTCATCAACATCTTTATTTTTAAAAGGCCTTCCATTATCTGTGATAATAGAGTTGGGAATGCCATACTGACATATGATATAGTTCAAAATAAAGGATGAAATTTTTTTGCCAATAACAGTTGTTAAAGGAACAGCTTCAATCCACTTAGTAAAGTACTCAGTGGTCGTGATAATGAATGTGTGTCCATTTGATGATGATGGTTGTATCTTGCCGACTAGATCCAATCCCCACTGAGTGAAAGGCCATGTTGTGGTGAAAGGTTGTATTTCCTAAGCAGGAGCGTGAATGAGATTCCCATGAATTTGACATTGTGGAAAAAAAATTCACAAAGATGAATGATACTTTTTCCATGGTCAGCCAATAGTAACTCATTCTAACAAGTTTCTTAGCCAAGGTTAGTCCACTTGAATGAGTTCACAAATACCACCATGAACCTCTTGTAAGGCCTTTACTGATTCATCGTGTTTGATACATCAAAGGAGGGTACCATCAAGACTGCATTGGTATAAGATGTCAAAAATTAGGGTGTAACGAGAAGATTCGCATAAGAAATTCCTATCTTGATTCCTAGACAAATCTGGGGACAAAATGGTATCTTTTAGATAAGCATCGATTTGGCCATACAAGGGAGAATTAGAACCAGTTAGGTGAAAAATGATTTGGGTTTTTGGATTATCATAACCAGGAGAAAATAATTGTTCCACTAGGAAAGCATACCATGCTTGGTTCTCTGACAACTAGAGTAGTGATGCAATTGTAGCCATGGCATGTGCATCTTTATTGTCAGTATGTGGAATTTGTGTTAACTTGATATCAACAAAGTATTTCTTGAAATCATCCACCATATTTTTGTAAGGCATTAAATTTTCATGTTTAGTTTGATATTCATCATTTATCTGATTTATGACAAGTTGTGAATAACCAAAAACTTGCAGTTCTATGATTCTCCAGTCTAATGCAATTCTCATTCCAATTGGCAATGCTTCATACTTAGCTATGCTATTTGTACAAGGAAACATCAACCGATAAAATTTTGGAATTGTATGTCCTTGAGGTGTAATGAAAATAATTCCTATCCTCGAGCCATGTTGAGTGTAGGAGCCATCAAAATAAAGTGCCCATGACTACTTAGTGGTTGTTGTGAATACATCAGCGTTGAGAAAACCAATGTGTATTGGATGTTCTTCTTGCATTGGTGCCTCTACCAACTGATCCACTATGACTTTTCCTTTTATGGCCTTCTGATCCACATAATGAATTTCAAACTCATTTAGGATCATGACCCACTTAGCCAATCTACTAGATAGGGTTGCCTTACTTAGAAGATATTTTAAAGGATAAATCTTAGCCACAAGCTTTATTGTATGAGCTAGCATACAGTGTCATAACTTTTGAGAAGTAAACACTACTAACAAACAAGCTTTTTCAATGAAAGTGTAATTTAACTCATGGCTTGTCAATGTTCTGTTGATGTAATATATTGCTTGCTCCTTTCTTGTTTTGTCCTCTTGTGCCAATAGTGCTCCCAAGGACACTTTTATGGTAGAAATATACAATATGAGTGGTTCACCTTGCACTAGTGGAATCAACACTAGTGGACTCATTAGATAATGCTTTATCTGATCAAATGTTGCTTCACTTCTATCTTCCCATTTAAATGGAACATTTTTATGTAAGAGATGAGTGAATGGTAAAATCTTATCTGTCAGTTGTGCAATGAATCTCTTGATGGATTAAAAGCATCCTTGTAATGAGCATAGTTGACTAATGTTCCTTAGCGGTGGAATATCGAGGATTTTTTGTACCTTAGTTGGATCCACTTCAATTCCCTTTTTTGACACAATATAACCTAGAAGCTTTCTAGATTTCACCCCAAAGACGCATTTCTTGGGATTAATTCTGACTTCAAATCTTTCCATTTTGACAAAAAATTTAGATAAGATATCTAAATGTCCTCCCCTTGTGTTTGATTTGGCCAAGAGATCATCTACATAATCCTCCATGAATGTGTGCATCATGTCATTAAAAATTGTAGTCATTGCCCATTGATATGTAGCTCCTGCATTTTTGAGTCTAAATGACATCACATTCCAACAATATGTACCCCAAGGACATGTGAACGATGTTTTATCTTGATCTTTATGCACAATCTTTATCTTGTTATATCCAGAAAATCCATCCATTAGTGAATACATAGCATGTCTAGTAGTCAAATCTACAATCATATCTATGTTTGGCAGAGGGAAATCATCTTTTAGGCATGCCTCATTTAAATCCTTGAAATCTATACAAATTCTTATTCGTCTATCTGGCTTTGATATAGGTAATATATTGGAGATCCATTCTACATATTCTATAGACCGAATAAATCCTACATCTAACAGCTTCTTTAACTCCTCTTTGACCAGTAATTGAGCATGTGGGTGCATTTTTTTGAGTTTTTGCTTCATAGGTTTTTCCCCAAGCATGATGGATAAATGATGCATGATGAGTTTTGGATCTAATCCAGGCATATTTGCATATGACCATGGAAAATTGATTTGATTATTCTTGAGGAATTATGTGAATCTTGGGATTTCCTCTTATGTCAGTGATGCAGCAAGTTGCAAGACTTTGGGTTGTTACACAGTACCTAAATTAATCACCTTTGTTGGTTCTATCAAAATAGAAGATCTTTCTTGATAGTGCTAAGGGAGAGTGTCAAGTTTCCCATCTTCCAGTTCCTTTGAAAGGTTTTCACTGTCGGATATACTCTTTATTTTTCTCTTTTCATGATATAATATTGCCTTTGTTAGGTTTTCACAATTATATCTTTCTTTTATATTGATAATTTTGTAGCTAAGAAACTTTGCACTCTCCTATCCAAGACTTTGATCCTGTGATTCACTAGTGGAACCTATTTTCGGGTTGTATGAACAAAGAAATTTTATAATGGTTTCATCATCGGGAAAAGTTGGAATATCAATTGGTTCAATGTTTTCCTAATCAATGAGTTTGAGATGGACCAAGGGAAATGGATCATCAGGTTGGGTAAGGTCACTGGCTATTAAGGTCATGATACTATTATCATTCTTGCTATGGGGAAGATCTATGATGATATCCTCTTGTTGATAATTCATCTTGCTTTGAATCAAATCGTCATCACTCGATTCACGGTCGCTTAGTAGAACGTAGTCAAGTGGAGGCCTTGAGATTTCCCCTTGTGTGAGTGTGGGTGTATATTTTTGTACAACATCCACCTGTTTTTCTCTCTAGAATTTATCATCAAAAATGGTGTCCCATTCATATCCATTAGAGTCAATGTCAGAATTTTTTTCTTGTAATCTAAGAATTATTTTAGATAACTCTTCATTGGATTTTCTTTGTACTATTTCTTTATTTGCATCTTCACCATATCCTAACCCAGTTTTATCTTTTGGGTGCATTGTTTTTGGTTGGATAGGTTCAACAATACCTTCTTTTATCTAGCCTATAGGGCCATTTCCTTCATAACTCATTTGTTTCATTATTGTATAACCCTTTCTATATTGCTCAATGGGTAACTTGACATGTTGGATATATTCATTTTCATCTTTATAGAGCCAATCAAGGATAGCTCTATTTTTTGCTTCATTTTCTTGAGTATCCGCCTTGATAAATCTTACATCAAACTTGGTGATGGGAATTGAAGCTTGTGTGCCTGATGTTGAAGTTGTTATAGCTTGTTATATTGGTGTTGATAGTTGACCATGGGATCTTGAAGACATAGGTAGATTAGAGAGACATAATGAATAATATTCTCCCACCCCATTATCTTTCAATTTTAGCTTGGTGCCAAAATTCCTTATCATTTCCCTTGCTTGTTCACTGTGTTTAGAAGTAGAAATTGCTAGAGCCTCCCTATTATGCAAGACAAATGTGTCTTGAGTTTCTCCAAGGTTAGAACAAGTCTAACTGCTAATATGGTTCGTAAGTATTGGTACTTCTTGTCCGTCATATGGAAATTTTAGGCATTGATGATAAGTGCACAAAACTGCTTGCATTTCATGGATCCATGAGTGACCCAAGAGTATGTTATAGGATAGATCTCGATCTAGAACCTGGAAAAAAGTATTCTTCACAACAGGTCCCACTCTGATTGGTAGCATGATGAAATCTATGGAAGCTCTTTCCTCATCATCGTATTCTTGATTGTAATTTTCCTTCATGGATCTATAGATTCTTTTGAATATCCCAAATCAAAGACTAATTTTAAAGTACAAATGTTTAATCCAGCTCCCCCATCTATTAAAACACATCTGATTTGGGTTTTATGAGCCATGACCTCTAGATAAAGCGATGAATTCTAGTGATGGGTTATGGAGGATTCATCCTTTTCAGCAAAGGATAAACATGTGGGTGAGGAAAAGTGTCCCACCATGGCTTGAAATCTATTGATATCCAAAATGCCTTTTCTAGAATGTCCTTATGTGCTGGTGAGATCTTAAGCAGCTCCAAGATAGAAATTTGGGTCGATGTTTTTCATAGTTGATTGACCAAATTGTATTGACTTGGTGGGGGAACCGCCTACTTATATGAAATTTCTTTTAAAATGATTTTGGCTTGTACCCTTGTTGTAGCATTGACCTCTTAGTATTATTTATTTCCTTTGATTCTAATAGCATTGACTTGTTGATCGTCAATGTAAATATGATTGATGGTGGTGTCGTAGACATGATTACTTTCTTTCCTTTGTCACCCAAAGAATCCCCTTTCTGATAATTAGGGAGAGGATCCTTGAATGCCTGATTATTGTCATTGGCATTATGGCCCTCAACCATTATGGTACGATTATCAATCAAATCCTAAATGAGATTCTTTAACACTTGGCAATTATTTGTCTTATGACCTTTGCATCTATGATAATTGCAATAGTATGAGTCATTCCACTATGAAGGTTTAACTCAAGGCTCATAATATCTTTGTGGTGGAAATGTGATAGCATTTTGATTCAATAGTTCTTTAATAATTGATTCCAAAGACTGGCCCAAGGGAGTAAAACTTTGTTGATTCGAGAAAAATTAAGATCTGGGTGCATTTGAAATTTGATTATTGCCAAGATTATTACCGCAATTGTTGATCACATTTCCTTGGTTGGAATTACTACCTTGGTTACTATAACTTCTAGTATTATTATTGCATTGGACACCTAATACATTGAGAATGGTAGGCTTTGCATTCACATTGTTAGCATCTACCACCCCATCATTCACAACATTTTTATTTCGAGTCCAAAATTGTGACTTGTCATTGTTGTTTCTAGTGTTGTTATTGTTGTACGAATTTGGACTTTCTTTATCAAGCTTTAAAAATCCACGTTTGACCAAGGCTCCTTCAATGGTGATTGAATTTTCAATCAATTTTTCAAATGATTGAGGACAATAAAGATTTAGCCTATAACTCATCTCTTGATTCAGACTGTCGATAAAGATCTCCACCCTTGCAAGAATGTGGTGAAGGTTTCCCCAATATTTTTTTCTTCTCTACATAAATCAAGCATGGTTATTTGATGTTGTATATTATAGGAGTATTGAGATATGAGCTTATTTATTAACTCCTCAAATTTTTTGCTGGGGGGAGTGATTTTGGAAAGCCCCTCCATGGATTGTCCACCTAGACTTCGTGGAAAAATCGTATTAGGTAGGTATCTTCATGAGCGAACTCTAAGCTCATATTTCGAAAATCCCTCACATGATCAATGGGATCTATTTTCCCATTATACCTATCAAACTTCGGGATCTCACAATGTTTTGGAAAAGGAATCATGTTAAGACTCTTGTCAAATGGATATGGGAAGATATCTTCCAAAACATATTTCTTTGTTGTACCCCCTTGTATTTCCTTTATTTTCCCCTATAATTCTCTTATTTGTTGAGTAAGAGAACTAGAATCATTAAGGGGGGCTTCAAGATCCTCTCTAATTCCTTCTATGTCAAAATAAGCAGGTATCTTAGCTCCTCAATTGGCTAAAAAAAGGAAATATCTTTCTTTGTTTCCTTCCAAAACTCTATCCATGAGAGTATGGAATTGTAGATCCTATTCTTCTTCTTCAAGAATTTCTTCTGTTATCTCATCATTATTCAGATTATTCCTAGTGCGAAGTCTATGAAAAATATTTTCTTCCTTATCACCACTATTTATTTTATCACCCATGTTGCTTAATGTACTTTCCCTTTCATCTCCTTCTATGTGATTTTGAGATCTTGTTACAACAGGCATAATTTTTTATTAAATTTCAACTAACTTTGATTACAAAATGAAATAGTGCAATTTTGATGGATATCTAAGTCGGAATAGAATGAGGATTCTATTGATATGACTTATGAAATTTTTAATCTTTAGCTCGTGATTCCCTGGTTGAAAGGATGATGATCCTATTGTGGGAATTAAACTAAAAATCAAAAATAAAGATGATGTTGCACTTTGTGAGGTTTGATCACAGTTTTGTGAAAATAAGGATTTTTGTAAATGCCTAATGCTCCTAAGCTCTCTATTGCAAAACTTGATTGGGACGATTAGAATACAAAATTTCCAGTTGGGGGATGAAAGAGGAACAAATAGGCTGACTATGATTATGCCTTTGAGAAAGAGCTCTTCTTTGAAAGAAAGCTCTTGAATATAATGGTTCTAAGGAAAAAAAAATTAGTGAAACCTCTAACAAAGTCGTGATATCAATGAATAAAAGTTATGTGTTCAAGCAAAAATTTTCAACTTTGGTATAATTTTTTTCTCCTTTTCAATAACTTCTTATAACTGAGAGACTTCTTTGGATTCTTAATATTCTTCTCTAAGGACTTCTTAGCAAAAGTTGCAAACTTCTAGACCCTAAGCATAGAAAAAGACTAGAATAAATGGCAGATTTTTTAGTGTTAAAAAAATTACCTAGGTTTGGAACACATATGTGCTAATTTTTTTAGCATATGCACTAAAGTATCCAATCTAAGTGTAGGACTGTTGTAGGTATGCACTAAAACAGAACACAGATGCGTTAAAACAAAGCATGAATATGCTGAAATAGAGCATGTATGCACTAAAAAGGAGCATAAATGTGCCAAAATAGAGCACATATGCACTGAAGCAGAGCACAGATGCACTGAAATAGACTAGGGATGCGCTAAACTATCCAATCAACACAATGAGACAGACATTTTTTGACAGTTTGATGTTTTGGATGATTTTTATCTGATTTAAATTTGGAAAAACATGACATAGAGTAGAAAAAAGTTGTTTGCAAATTTTAAAATCTAAACAAAGAGTGAATGTTCTTGAGATTTTTGTGGGTATTGAACAAAATAATCACTTCAAACAAACTCACTCTTATTTTTCAAAAAGGTCATCATAGCAACCACAACCCACATCTTAAAATTGTGTCGACTCACACAGCCGTGTCACCCCCTTAAGGGCACCCGTGTTTTTGTCTTTTCCAGGTGCATACTCAAGGTTAGATTTCTCTATCCCCTAAGCAAATAATCTATGGCAATTATATGGTGAGTGTCTTGGGGGTAGATTCTTCCCTCCCTTTGCATTGTGATTATTATGATTTTTGGATACTGACATAGTTGGCTTTCTACACTATGGTTCGTAGTAAAGGTATCAGTTCAGCATGGTTGTAGATAAACTCCCTCAGGAGACCTCCCAATCTTTAGAACAAATATTTTGGGGATGGTTATCTTGCTCACTTTCATTGAATATGGGTTTCCCCAAAATTCACTTTTGATTTAAGTGGATCAAAAAACCTAGCTTTGGTTGTTCCCACTTAGATCGTTCCCATAGGGTGAGTACTTTTTCCCACTATGATAGGCCTTCTAAAGGATTTAATAAAAATGAAATGCATAAAATGAAAAAGGTAAGTCCGTAATTTTGGTCAACCAGTAAAGGGGAGAGTATAAACCTATTACCTAGCAATCACAACAAACAAAAGATTCAGTTTTAAATCCAAATGACAATTTTCTACACTAAGTGAAGATGTTGCTTCACAACAAGCATTGGATTCATTTTAACCAGGATAAAATAATGTTTGGTGACTATCCTAGGATTGATTAATTCCATATTTAAGTGTATATCCTAGGAATGCTTCATTTTATTTAAGACAAAAGAAAAATATTTGTGCGTGGATGGCGTCAAAATTAGGATTTAGTTTTACACTCCCTGTATGCACTAAAAGAATTGGTAAATGTGCTAAAACAGTTAACAGATTCGTGAAAGGAACAAATAGGGATGTGCTAAAAAAATAAGTTAATGCGCTAAAAGGTCTAGCAAATGTGCTAAAATGGGTCGTTGAAGCACTAAAACAGTCCTCGTATGTGCTAAACTGTAGCTCATATGCGCTAAACTGCAGCTCCAGTCCATCACCTATCAGAAATTTTCTCTCTCAAAACTCAAAAATCACAAAAGGCTACTATTCAAATGAAAATGACTTTTTACCTTTTCCACCTTTAAGGGGGTAAGTAAGGTAAGGTTATTTTTATTTTTACCATACAGAGCACTATTGCAGGAGATAAATCGATGAATTTTCTTCAAAAAATCATTTCAAATCTTTGAATCATCATTAGTATCATTCATCAACGTGATATATCTTCTAAGGGCACATATAACATTATCAGTTAATTTTCAAAGTTAGGGGCAAATTTTTGAAATCTGAATTTTTCTTTGAAGCAATGTGTAAAACACATCACTTCAAAAAGGGGCAAAATGTATACATCTAAAAATGGTCATTGCAAAATATGTTAATTAATTAAATATGAATAATTTAATTAATATTCTAAAAGTCATCTGCATATATATAAATTTAATTATTTATTTATATCCTTCGTTTTTCTAATTCTTCTAGCTTAATTAAATAAATAAGTTTATTTAATTATTATTATTTTGTTCTTAATTAAATTAAATAAATTTCATAGTTTATTTATATTAATTATCATGTTGTTTTAAATTTGAATTTGCAAACAATAGAATATTCTTCTAACTCATTCTTCACTTCATATTTAAATTAAATGTTATAAATATTTAATTTAACACTTTCTCCTTCACCTCTCACATACTTAAATATTGTAAATATTTAATTACACACCTTTTTCATCTCTCACATAATTAAATATTATTTATTTAATTATGGAAGCTTCTAAAATCCATGTCACATGTAATTAAATAAATTATTTATTTAATTAGGAATCTATCCTCAACTTTCAACAAACTTTCATAAATGAAATGACAAATGGCAATTCATCTTTATTTTTGAATGAGGAGGTTTTGTGGGTTGAAAATATTCTTCTATTATTCTCTCAACCTTCCACCTTTCTCTCAACCTCTAGAATCTCTCACAATTCATCTTGACAAGTTTGAATTTGACTGTTGATCTTTGCCAACTAGATTCTTGCCTCAAAAAATCTATAAATATAGCCCTTTAGTGAGTTGAATTCATCCTAGATGTTTTGAATTTAGCGTAGTTACTATAGTTGCATTCAAATCAGAATTTTAGCATAGCATTTCAAGTTTATAGAATTTTAGTTTCATATCATAGCTTAAATCATTTAGAAATGGACATGCATGTTGCATAAACTCATTCTCTAAGTTGTCATTCTACCAAAGCTACTGCATACACCAACTAAGAGCCAGTATCTCACAACAAATCCTTGGAGATAGAGGACAATGGAATGCTTTTGAAGGAACTATTGTTTAGAGTTTGTTTTAATTTTAATTAGTTTAAATTAATCTAATGTTTCATTGGTGTGTTAGTTTAACTTATTAGTTGTTCCACATATTCTCACACACAACAAGTTTTATATAATATCCATAGGTCTGGAAACATCTGAGTCAGCCAAAGATCACTACAATCTCTAATGAAGAAAATGTAACGTGTGCATGAATAGGTCAGCCTCAAATTTGAATTTATTCTACAGTAGATGCATATGATGAAGTGTCGACCTAAGAGATTAAGGTTGGGGACACTCCACGATACAAGTAGAATCACAATGTTAGGATCCGCAAGCTACGGGAAAGATTTGTAAGCGATCAAACTAGCCGTTAGGTTTGAAATTATTCTGGGGCTAGTTCCAAAAACAGTCACTTAATCTGAAAGTGATAACTTGTCAGAAAAGGATCCAATCGAGCTAAAAATTTGGAATTAGGAAAATGAATATGTCCATGATGAAAATATAGATCCATGAGGTCTGGTGAGAAAACATGACAAAATACTAAATCCACCAACTTGAACTTGAAAAAGAACTAAACAAGAACAAAACTAAATAAAAATATTTTTGGTTGACACAAGATTGCCAAGAACCAAGGATTCTCCTGCATCAGCCTCTAGAGTCACTAGAAATATTTTAATGAAGTATTTTCTCATTGTTATAATCCTTTGAATGTTGCAAATTGTGCCATGTGGCAGCCATGTGCTACCTCGCAAGGAATTTGAATCCTTATGTGGGTCCCCCATGGGCTTGTAGGGAATGAATAAGATTTAATTTACATATTACATGATATTTTTTGGTACTTCACCCTTTTAATCATCTTTGACTTTCAAACATGTAGGGCCCATTTCTAGATTGTGACACACAACACACACTTGTTGCCTCACACAAAATTTTACTTGAATATTTTGATGGTGTAGGTTGGTAGGGAACCAATGAAATGCAAGGTGTTGGACCTATAGACCATGACTAAGGGGTTTTAAAAGCACATGCAAATAAGATACCACTTACAAGGGGACATTTCATAGGTTAATTCATAACAAAAGACTTAGGCATTTTGATAAAATATTTTAATCTTAACCTAGAGTATAGATACATGAATGAATATTTTGACCTGCTCAAACTTAGGACATTAGGCGTAATATTTTAAAAGTGCATGTGACCAAATATTTCAGTAGGGATAAATGGATTGGACCTAAGGACATTGTTTAATAGCATAAGTCGTGACTCAAATGACTAGGAAAATGTGAAAAAAAGTCAATGATGAATTAAAAGAAAGTTAGGGCCTCTTTACAAGTGAGGTTTTTAAGAGAGTTTTTTACCCTAAGATTGAACCCCAGCAATAGGAAAATAAAAACCCTAACACTCTAGAGATGAAAATATGGAAAAAAAATTGAAGTGTAATCTTGGAACCAAAATAATTTCAAGATCCTATCAGTAGCTCTAGCTGGAGACATTTGCTCAACATGAATAGAGAAACATCTCAGAATCTCAGGTAGATCAGACCAATAAAGAGAACCAAAAACCAGGGAACTTCCTAGACAAGGTAGTCAAACCAAACTAGAACAAAGGCACACCAAACCTATATAAATAATATACATCAAATAACATCGTACATGGAGAAGATCATACCTCAAGATGAGTATGGCTTCAAGAACTTTCCATGTACTGGAAGTTCAAGAAGTTCACTTGTTTATCTTTGGATGAAATATGAGTCTTCACCATGGGTGTTACTAACTAGGTAAGGGCCAAACCACAAAGCATTAAATTTCCCATGCTTTCCCTTGTCTTGAGACCTAGCATTCCACATTAGTACCATGCTCCCAACCTCAAATTTCCTTGGATAAGCTCCTTTTTCATATAAGTTCTTAACTTGTAGTTACAACTTCACATTCTTCTTTTAAGCTTCTCTCCTTATCGCACCCAATTCCATTAAAGAATCAATCACATGTTTCATGTCATCACATATGTCATAATCATACTCCTGGATAAACATACTTTTTCATCAAAATAATTTTGTGTCAACCTTGTAGCTATGCCATAAACTAAATCAAATGGAGAGTATCCTATTACTTTCTTAACTGACACCCTGTCCACCCACAATGCCAACTTCAATTCAGAGTCCCAAGACCTTTAGTTCTTTTCTATTAATCTCTCAATAATCTTCATTAGGATTTCATTACTTGACTCAACTTATCCATTTCCTCATGGGTTGTATGGAGAAGAGTGAGATGCATTAATCCTATATTTATCACAAAAGTCTATGAACTCATCAAACTTGAAACACATTGCATTATCTGAAACAATATTTTTTGGCACCTCAAATCTGATCAATATGCTATCCATTAGAAAATCAGTCACCACCTTACTTGTTTCCTTTTTAGTTGAGATTGCCTCCACCCACTTTGTGAAGTAGTCTATGGTAACTAAAATCTAGGAGTTTCCTCCATTGGATATCTATGAGATTTCCCCTATGAAATCTATTCCCCATTGTTGAAACTGTGCTTGGACTAAAACAAGTCTTAATGGAAAGTTCCCTAAAAACTTGAGATTTCTAGAGAATATTTGGCATGCATCACATGCCTTCACCATCTTTTGGACATCTTTAAAAATTATGGGCCACCAAAAACATTCTCTCAAGATTTTATGAGCAATTGTCTTTTCCATATAATAACCCCTACACACTCCACTATGAATCTCATTCAAAATCTCCAAGGCTTGTGCACCATCAACACATTTCAACAAAACCCCATCTAAACTCCACCACAATTCATTATCAACAATAACATACTTTATTGCCTAAAGCTTTAGATTTCTCCTTTCATTATTTGTTAATCCTTTGGGGAACTACATTTTTTGTAGGTATTGGACAATGCACCTATACCAATCATAGGTCGATATATCACAAATTGGTGACACATCTATATATTCAACTTTATTAATTTTGTTAGCTTCTAGATTTTTTTTAGCCATCAATTTGGCTAAACCTTGTCCTTACCAGCCTGGTAATCTACACATCAATGTTAAACTCTTGAATTTTGTTTATCCATCTGCATATTCTACCTGTGACCTCTTGCTAGTTGAAGATGTCTTTGACTACAACATTGGGAAAATAAGCAATGAGTGTATCTCGTACAAGACAAGTCCTAATTTTTTTTACTTCCTTGACCAATACATAATATTACTTCTCTATCATGTCATACTTCAGCTCTGTAGCTTGTAATGACTTGTTGAAGAATGCAATTATCTATTTGAAACCTTCTTTATTTTTATACAATAATACTACAACAATTGCATGGAATGAGGCAAAAGAGAAAATATGAAGTGGTTTAGAAATACATGGAGTCTTAAGAACTAGAGCCTCTTTAAATCCTTTCCTGATACTTTGGAAATATTTACTTGGATCTTCACTCCAAACCACTTTCTAACCTTTCTTTAGCATTTTGGATATAGGGTGAGTGATCTTTGCAAAGTTAGTGACAAATCTTCTCAAGAAATTGATCTATCCAAAGAATTATTGAATGCCTTTGACATTCTTTGGTTGACATGGGATCTTGTTTATTGCAGCTACATGTTCAGGATCAATCCTTATCCCTTCTAAAGACAATGTTCCCAAAAAAATTTCTTTCCTTTAGTCCAAAAACACATTTCTTGGGGTTTAAATATATTCCATATTTAATTGCTTTGGCAAATATCTTTTCTAAGTGCATGCAATGATCTTCTTCCTTCTTACTATATGTTGTTAGTTCAACTGATACATTGCTAAAAATATATCAATGAAGTCAGTAAAGGCCACATCCATAGCACTTTGCAAAGTAGCACCTACATTTGTTAGGCCAAAAGGCATCCTAAAATAAACATATGTTCCTTGAGGAGTAGTAAATGTAGTCTTATACTACTCAGACTCCTTAGCCATGACTTTCTAAAACCCCATCCATCATTGATAAAATTTTATAGCTAGTTACCTTATGTAACATGGCTTCCATGCTGGGCAATGGATAGTTGTCTGTGAGGGATGACACATTTAGATTCCTAAAATCCACACACAACCTTATGCCATCATATTTTTTCTCACTGGCACTGAATTAGACATCCATGTTGAATATCTAATAGGTTTGATAATTCTAGCATCCCTCAGTTTTATCAATTCTTCCTACATTTTTGGCACCAATGTTGGATTTGTAGGCCTTCATTTCTACCTAAAAGGCTTTGCATTAGGTTTCAAAGGGATTTCATGCTGAAATAAATCCTCTTTATAGACTTTCAAACCATCATAGGACCAGGGAAATACATTCCTATATTTTGTAAGAAAATTAATCAACACTACTTTGACCTAAGGTTTGATCTTCTTGCCTACATAAACCTTCTTTGGAGCATTTTTTGTGTGAAGATTAACTTCTTCCAAATCCTCCTTATGAATGGAAGTCTATTTAACATCGGTCTTGTTAGCACCATCAATGATGCTCTCCAAAGCTACTAAACCCTTTAGAATATTTTTGGTTTTCAATTGAATCGCCTCATTTCCAAATATTGTTTCCTTTTTGTATATTACTTCCACAAATGCTCCAAAGTCAATTTATTAACTTTCATACTGATCAAAATGACTCTTGCACCTTAACCACCCTTTAAACATTCTCCATCAAAGTACATCATCCAAAAGGTCATTATCATTTGATAATTTCATAACCTCTCCATCCAGAGGTGCAAGTTGCTTGTCACCTTCTTTTGGAAACTCTTCTATTCTAAAATAATTAACAACTATATCAACAAAATGAATTTTATCTTCTTGGGAAGAATTTTTTATCATGTGTGGGACCCTAGAATCCCTAACCAACTTGAAGTATTTTCCATTAATGGGGAATGTGGCATATGACATGTCACATTACATTATGCCTCCCATGGATGCACTCAATTTCCTTGATAGCAACATCGCTTAATTAGGTGGAATGTCCACCACTCTAATTCTTAGAGTAAACTCTTTATCTGGGAATGCAACAAGTTTTTAAGGAAGTTATTTAATCACCCTAATAACAAGAACCTCTATGGAATCCATAGCATACCACTTGCCATAAGAACTATCTATTTGTAATCCCACCTCCTCCATAATCTCTAGTAGCATTATATTTGAAGAAGCTCCTGAATATATCATGTAGTTCTTCAACAACTTTCCATCAATGATTAGAGTTTTAAAAAATGGATCTAGTTGGATGGAAAAGGTAGTAATTGTGGTACCCAAGTAGATATGAGGGATTTCATTGATTACTCCCTCAACATTTTCATCTTTTGTTTCACTCCTACTCACTTAGGGTGGAGTACGCAACATCTTGTCATCACAAGTTGTAGTTACAACATTGATGAGGGGGACTACCTTTTTCTTATGCTCTTCAATCTGCATCATCTCCAATAAAGGGAATGTAACCTTGACTTGTGAAAGGAGTTGAAAAATATGAAAAAAAGTATATTTAGGTAGATCAAATGGCACCATAGTCTTCTTAGTAACCTTCTCCTTCTATTGCTCACATTTTTCTTCAATTTTATTCTTATCTCCCCCCTTTTCTGACTCAACTATTTGCTTTTGATCCTCTTCCCTCACAACAAGTGTTACAACTTCACCATCAACCTTTGTGGTTTTAGTTTTCTTAGCCTAAATTTTACCCCTTTATCCTCTTTGGCTTTAGCTTCATCCACTTGGCTTTCAATTTTTTATTCTTTGTTGTTTATTTTATGCCCCTTGATTAATATGTTGCCTCCCTTATCTTGATCTCCATTTATAATTATGTTCCTTAAATTGTAAATTTTTCTTTCTTGTATAGCTAGAGTAGTTTTCATCCTCTCAATCTCTTCATTTCAAGGCCTTCTTAGGTACATATCTATTTTAGTAGTTTCAAGAGTATACACATTATGATCACTTCCACTATCTTCATATAGAAGAACTTGTTGATGATATACATCAGCTCTCTCTATTTGACTATCGACATCAAATTCATGAGATTCTTCTTCAGAATAACACTCACAATTAGCAAAATTATATCTACTCATGCTCACATTTATCTCTACATCATGGTCATGAGATAGATCATAACTACCAGAATCATTGTTTTCATCCTCCAATAATTTATAACTGCACATTAGTGAGGAGAATGAAGCAATTGACAAGCCACATGCCAAGGGGTCTCATTAGTGAAATTAGAAAAATGATTTTGTAGTGGATCAGGTCACACCTGCCCTTGTTTATTTTTCTAATTGTTGTGGATTAGATTTCCATTTTTCCAATTAGTATTATAAGGGTGATCTTGGAGTCTTGGAGGCCTATAATTTTTTTGGAAATATTTTTTCTCATTTCATTTCTTGCAATATTGTATTTGTTATCCTTCAAGGTACTCATCACCTTGTCCCATTTTTCATCAAATGTAGAAGCATTTTCCTGCTCATCCTTAGGGTTTTTTAGAATCTTAAAATCATCACTTCTTCCCACCTTGCCTAAAGATCTTATGTTACTTTCTATATGTAGTGAAATTTTAAAAGCATCCCTCAAAATTGGAGGGTCTTTATCTCTTAGGTGATAACTCGTTTTCAAGTCAAATGCATTGCAATAAGTAACTAGACATACTTGATCATTTAATTTCAAATGGGGTGGGACTCTATTCATGGATTTTTTGAATTTGATGTTTAAATTTGACACTATTTAATTTTGTCCTTTAGTGATATTGTAAAACTCATTGAGCATAAACCTAGGGCTAGTCTTGTCACCATACTATTCTCTAAAAAATATATTAAGCTCTTCCCGATAACCAATACTAGCCTCTAGTAGGCCTCCTTACAAATCCCTTGCATCTTCAATCAATGACTAAATAAATAATCTCATAGCCACATCCTCATGCTCCACTTCATACTCATCGAGCAGATTTAGGAAAGTTCTTAAATTATCCTCACTAGACACTGCATTATTTCTAGCGAATTTACTTAACAAAACCCTAATATCATTGTCAATGGGATTTGGGCAACCAAGTATCCCAACAAAACATAATTGTCTATACCTTTCCAACTACAAAGGTCACCTATGAAACTGGTTCTCTCTATTTTCAACATGCCTATTATTTCCATCTCCCCCAACATTGTGGTTCACATTCTTCTCACTAGACTGGTTGTAGTTATGCTCATTATTATTTATATTTAGAGGTTGGGAGGTGGGGATGGATTGACCTATATAAGGTGAAGTGTTGATCTCAATTGTACATGTAGGTTGTGAGGAGGAATGTGGGGGATATTGTGAACTAGATCCTATGGAATTTCCAACAAGGCATGAATATTTTAAGAAGCCAATTTTCTTCTACATTTCGACATTAGCTGCCAAGATTTGCATTCTTTCCAACTCCTTCCTTAGCTCCTCATTTTATTTTCTCAACTTTGATTCCATTTTCTCCAACTTGTCAAGCATATAAGCCTTTTGAGATGAGGCACTTTCATTGATAACCAAATTTTTTATAGGCTATTTTCCTTTGTCAATAGGTTGGCTCTAGATACTTGATGTATTGTGTGGAAAAATAGTAATTGTAGCTATGGAATTGGTCCAAGTGGTGGAATTGGTATTCTTTATGTTATGGGATCATGTTGATTCTTCTTGTCACGGATTTCAGAATCAACAAGGTCTGTGGTAACAGTGGGAAATAGTTTAGGTTCTTCTTGGTTCATGAGTTTCATCTTCTCCACTCTTCTTCTCAACATATCTCTCATATACTCTCATTTTCTTTCTTCTTACTTATATGAATTTGTAGCATAGATTCCTTTTAGAGAGCATTAATTTCACTAAATAAATCATCATGTTTTGGAAGAGTAATGTCATAATTTGAAGTATCTGAAAAGTCTATCATATTCTAAGAATTGTTAGTGGATCTAGTTAGTAGATTATGTGGCAAAGGAGAGTAACCATTTGAAATGGGAGGAAGAATACCACCAACAATGGAATTTGTAGAAGCAATATTACGTTGAATGCTTCTACTTCCATTTCTTCCTCACCTAGGCCTAGATCTATGTATACTAAAAACAAATTTTTTTGTTACATCTTCTTCATTGTCATAATCTAGTCACATCAAATTTTGATGGCTCTCATGGCTACTATGATTGATAATAAGAGAATGAGAAATCTTGGGAACTAGATGTGGTGTTGAATTACTTGTATTATTATCCTTTTATTTATGTAACATAGGGTAAATTTCCAAGATATATTTAAATAAACAACAAAAATAAAAACCTAGCATACTATGAAGCACAAAGGAGGAAATAAATTAAAACAAGAAGCAATATCACCAAAGCTCCTCACGACCTCCATGATTAACCTCAATAGCCCTTCTCTATTTGCTACAATATGATTTGTGCCCTCATATTTGAATGTGAGCTACTATGATTATGACAAGACTGTGCAAGTAGAGAACTAAGCTCTACATGCAATGTAAAAATATACAAAAATAAAGGTTAGCATAAATGACAAGTATGAATACAAATAGTTGAAGAAGAAGTAGATGAAGAAGAAGTTAAGAAGTGCCCAAATGAAACTAAAATTGCCTTTTTATAGAAAATCCAATTTTAGGTGAATGGTCAAGATTGAAAGTTGACAAAAGCCCTAAATTCAATGGCCATAAAAGCATGTGAAAACCCACAATTAGGATTAGGGAAATATTAGAGTGAAATTTGAAATGAAAGGATAATATTTGATTTTAGAAAAATCAAATCTATGGACAAGAATGCAACTGACGGAAATAGAGGAAAAAGAGAATTAAAATAGAAATTTAAATTTAATTCCCTCAAGAGATGAGTTGTCATTTTTAAATTAAAAATCAATTTAATTCAAAAAGTGGGGTCATGTGACAGTAAATAATAATAATTTAAAATTATTTACTTGGAAAGAGGGAAATTGCACATTTAAATAAAATGCTTTTATTTAAATTTAGAAGGAAAATCAATAAGACAATTAAATAATTAAAATTATTTAATTGTGGAGGAAGATTAAAAAGTGGGTAATTTTAAACAAATGATTTTATTTAAAATTAGAAAGAAAGTTAATTTTTGATTTAATTTCGAATAAGAAGAAGATGACAAATTAATAAGCAATTAAATAAATAAAATTTATTTAATTGTGGAAGAAGAGGATAAATGAATAATTAAATAATTAAAATAACTATTTAATTATAGTGGCAAGATCATAAATAATGAAATAAATATAATTTATTTAATTATAGAAGACAAGGATATTAGTGATGTATTAAATAAATAAAATTTGTTTAATTAATCAAAGAGGAAATAAAGGATGGAAATGAATTAATTAAATAATTAAAACTATTTAATCAATAGAAGACCTATGACCATAGAAAATGGTATTAGCAAGTCTAGGACATTTTTATGTGTCTACATTTTCCCTTCTTTGTCATAATGCAGTTTATCACGTTGTGACAAGGAAAATTCAGTTCAAGACATGCCCCAGTTAAAAATAGGATGAGGAAGAATGATGAGGTGGTAGTGGTATTCCCCCTCGAGAGGATAGGTGGGTTCAAAGAACACGAGTGTGCTCTCAAAATGGATAAAAGGACTAGAGGACAAAGGAATAGAAGAAATGTTAGTGTGGAAGACAGGGATGTTATTATGTGGAGGGAAATGCATGTTAGCGTGGAAAAAGAATCCTTCAACATTTGCCATAGTACTTTAATAGTTGTTGTATTAATCATCATTGAGTGGTAAAATGACATAAATGGAAAAAATACACCATGGTATGACATAGACTAAGGTGTGCAAGGTCATCCACTTGCAAAACAGACAGTCACATACAAGGAATGTCCTAGCTCATACTAAAGGCCAAGTTGCCCCAATATTTTTGCCAAGACAATCCACAAATAGCAATCAAAGAAAAGAGTCATGAGACATCATTGCTCCTCTAAATCCTTCATGGGACATTATCGAGGAAGATAGTAACGTGACTCAAAGACAAAGCCAAAATAAAGATAAGACAAAATAAGCTACAATGTCAACAACCAATAAGAGTATTTGCCAAAATATGATTTGTTTGACGGTTATGCAATTCATGAGGCCTGGTTTCAGAAAAGACACATCTTGTATAAGGTGAATGATGATAGTTTGACTAAATAACAATGTTTGATTTCAGGAAGGACACATCCTATACAAGACATAAGTTTGACCGGTTTGACGATTTGACTATTTTGACAATTTGTTTGGTTTGGCTTGATTGTCTTGTCGATGCGTAACTTGTCTAATGTTTTGACAACTATTGGTGTGTTTGACAACAATGTCTGACTTATTTTACTGATGTGACAAATCATAAAGGACTGACCTAATGTGGCCTCAGGGGTACATCAAATGATGACCTTGCCTACGTAGCAAATGCGTAGAGGTGGCGTTCGATAATGACATGACATGACTGATTTTGACTCTGTTTTGGGATTTTTGAGTGTTATTTGGATGTTTTTTTTGGGTTTTGACATGTTTCAATTTGTTTTGTATTTTGACATATTATGATTTATTTGGATTTTGACAAATTTTGATTTTTTTGGAAATTTTCAAGACATTTTCTAATTTTTATGACATTTTGATGTTTTATGAAAATTGTGACAAATGTATGTGAATGATGTTGATGCACATGAATCCAAGGACGAACCATGATTTTTATGCTAGTCAAGTTGAATACCAATGGACAGGTGACAATGACAATGACAATGATATTTGACATGGGAAGGACACATCACGAAACAACATGAGGATGACAATTATATGCCAAGAGGATCAAAGTCTACAACAGGACTAGGGACAAAGCCAAGGAAATGTTTTGGATAATGTTCCAGGTTTCCTTATTTTTGCATTTGGAATTACTTGGTGAGGACTAGATGGGATGATGAGGGATCTTTAGACCATTGACAAGGTAAACCAAGATGGGTGATAGGTATAAAAGGACAATGGATGGCTTTGGTAGAAGATAGGAGACATGGATGACTTATGTCATATAAGAATAATTCATTTTTGCTGAGGTATGGGCTTGGATAATGTTATGAAGGTGGTGACATGGTATTTCATAAATAGCATAGGATGAAAGAATAGACATGTCAAAATTTTCCTAAAGAATGACCTGTGTTTGTATTTTAGTCCCTATCAAGACCCAAGTCGATGGGAAAATGGACAGAAAGTGATAGGGTTTAGATGGATAGATGGAAATGTCATGTGAAGGGCATGGGAGATGAGACAACTTTCCCCCAAGTGTAATGGTCCACATAGGTGATTTATTTTACACATGACACATGTTTTCTAGGTTTTCATCATGGTACTTATCCAAAGAGCCATAAGAATGGTTTTCACTATTGGACACAAAAATTCTCTTTACTATTTTTGTTATTTTTTTTAATTTTTTGGTGTCACCAAGATGCCTATTTGACAAGTTTTCATCAAGGTGATGATTTTTTTTTTTTTCATTTTTTTGTATTTTGTCAGATAGCCTTGATGCTTTAGATGACCACTGACTATGTTGAAGCATTTGACGATGCTGATGTAGAGACTGGTGCCATGACATGCCAATAATGACCTTTCTAAAGTAGTTGCCTTGTCAAGATGATAGCGCTTGCATACAGCTGATTGATGTCATTGTGATCCTTGTTGATACTAGAGTTGGCCTTATCAGAATATGCACATCGCGATAGAATTCCATGAGAGTCCTTATGATAGAGAGTTTTTTCCAAGATGTGATGGATGTGTTACATGGGATGTTTGGACTTTAGGCAAGATGTAGGATAATGACAAATGATGGTAGACGTGGGAGGATTGTTTGGACATTTGGATGGATCACTTTTTATTTTCCAAACTTTGGGTGTTGGATGGCGGAGTTTGGAATTTTGATTAGGATAATGTTTGAAACCAACACTTTTATTTGTCTTGCTTGATGGCCATTTTGACAGACGTGGACATGTATTATACATGGGAGTCCTCTTGTGTTGTGGCTCCACATTTTGATTGAATTTTGTATTTTGGATATTTCCTTTGCTCGATTCATTCTTTTCTTGCCTTGATCCATTTTGTTTTGGCATCCACTTTAGCTTTATTTGTCCACTTGAATTTTTTTCTAATTTCATGGCCTTTGACATTTGATTTTTGATTTTTGATTTGTAAGACTTTTGTTGGTTCCAAATGGAAGGTTTATTCATGATGGAATGACGGTTTGGGGTGTGGAGGGAAGGGGTGTTGGCAACAATATTATGACAAGGACTACTCATGACACTCATTTTGATGTTTGTATTGGATTCGTTCACCAATGTAACATAGGGTAAATTTCTAGGATAGATTTAAATCAAAAACAGAAATAAAAACCTAGCATTACTATGAAGCACAAAGGAGGAAATAAATTAAAACAAGAAGCAATATCACCAAAGATCCTCACGGCCTCGATGATTAACCTCCATAGCCCTTCTCTATTTTTTGCAATATGATTTGTGCTCTCAAATTTGAATGTGAGCTACTATGATTATGACAAGACTATACAAATGTTGAAGGATTTTAAATGGCTATGCAAGTAGAGAACTAAGCTCTACATGCAATGTAAAAATCAACAAAAATCAAGGTTAGCATAAATGACAAGTATGAATGCAAGTAGTTGAAGAAGAAGTAGATGAAGAAGAAGTTAAGAAGTGCCCAAATGAGACTAAAATTGTTTTTTTATAGAAAATCCAATTTTAGGTGAATGGCCAAGATTGAATGTTGAAAAAAGACCTAAGATCAATGGCCATAAAATCTTGTGACAATCCTCAATTATGGTTAGGGCAATATTAGAGTGAAATTTGAAATGAAAGGATAATATTTGATTTTAGAAAAATCAAATCTATGGACAAGAATGCAAGTGATAGAAAAAGAGGAAAGAGGAGAATTAAAATAGAAATTTAAATTTAATTCCCTCAAGAGATGAGTTGTCATTTTTAAATTAAAAATCAATTTAATTCAAAAAGTGGGGTCATGTGAGAGTAAATAATAATAATTTAAAATTATTTACTTAGGAAGAGGGAAATTGTCAATTTAAATAAAATGCTTTTATTTAAATTTAGAAGGAAAATCAATAAGACAATTAAATAATTAAAATTATTTAATTGGTGAGGAAGATTAGAAAGTGGGTAATTTTAAATAAATGATTTTATTTAAAATTAGAAAGGAAGTTGATTTCTGATTTAATTCCAAATAGGAAGAAGATGACAAATTAATAAGCAATTAAATAAATAGAATTTATTTGATTGTGGAAGAAGAGGATAAATGAATAATTAAATAATTAAAATAACTATTTAATTATAGTGAAAAGATCATAAATAATGAAATAAATATAATTTATTTAATTATAGAAGACAAGGATACTAGTGATGCATTAAATAAATAAAAATTATTTAATTAATCAAAGAGGAAATAAAAGATGGCAATGAATTAATTAAATAATTAAAATTATATAATCAATAGAAGACCTATGACCATAGAAAATGGTATTAGCAAGTCTAGGAATTTTTTATGTGTACAATTTCCATGAATGTTTGGGCATCTTCTGAAATTCCCCTTCTAGCTTTTCATCAGGGTGATTATTCATATGAGATTTGGTCTTCCTCATTTCTTCTCTGTAACTTCTTCTTTTCTATTCTTCTCAACTTATTATAATAAATTCAATGCACTGGCACAAACACTTAGATTATCCACCCAAATTAATGGGAAATGTGAAAATATTTGTGAATCTCAAATAAATTTGAAGGACTTTACATATATAAAGACTCCTGTGACAGACCTCCAACAATTTAATGAAAACTTCACAAAGGGATGCAAATACTACTTGGATCTTTGGAAAGCCAAATTCAATTGGAAAAATGGCAAGACAAATCAATGAATCATTTCATGGATGAACACATATTTGTAAATTATATGACTTTGACTCAAAATCTTGATCTTGAACTAGAGACTTTGCACAAGTTATCCCCAATAGAGTCACCAATATATTGGTGTTTTTTAAATACCAAACGGATCTCAAAAATTAGAGTAAGGAATTTCCATCTTCCAATAGTTAGCTAATTGAAGGGATTGGAAAATGAATGATTGAAAGCTATATTAACTTTCCCCTTGCACTTTAGGCTCAACAAAACTCGAGAGGGTGATCCCACACAATGTAATAAAGATCCTATATGCCAATTAACCTTGTACATTGTAAATAATAGATAAGCTCTACACATAATTGCTTAAAAATTCAATTAATACAAATATCTGGAAAATCCTTTACACATTAATCATTTCATAAGCAGTAGAGCATGGTATACTTCAACTTGACATACATTTCAACAATAAATCAAAGATTTAATGATCTTGAATTTAGTGTTTGTGAAATATCATGAATATGCAACATAAGTATAGATCCTAGACCAGTGCCTTAACCTAGGGTATGGATTCCAACTCAACACAAACCATGATGAATATTATCATCATAGAGCTACTACAACATTGCATTATAACATTATACTCAAATATCCAAAACCAAAACTCATTATAAATCCTTGTACTCAAATTACACAAATCTATGACTTTATCAAAGTGATTTAACTAATTACTTGAATTAGAAAAAAGATAAACACATACATTCATTGGAACATAATGAAGATCATTGAAAAGATATTTTATCATTTCCATTGATAACTCATATAAGGAATATACAAGGAGAGAAATGGCTTGAGACTTATTCCATTCTTATATTCAGATATTGATACTATTATTACAACATCAAAATTGCAAAAAGTAAAGACTCAAAAATCTTAGATATAGACTCAACTTCTATTCTATGTACTTTCTATTAAAAAAATCTTTAGGAGATCAATCAACAACCCATGTCATTGGCCTTGATTTCCCTTTTGTAGAAACAAGGGAGCAAAACAAGCTTCAGGCCAATGAACATATGTCACATTTTCATTTGACAATCACAATTAAATTTCAAATATGGGAATATTTTGATGAAAAAATCGTTATATTTACATTTGCAATTCTTTGTCCCTTTGAGATACTTTTTTGCTCCTTTCTGCATTTATCTTTGAAGGTTGCCCATGGGAACTGAGCTTGCATGTGAAGACAAAAATTTACATGTGCAAAATGAAAAAAAGCCTTTGTTGACACCCCATGAAGACTTTATAGAACATTGAAGATACCAAGTAGACCAAAATGTTGCCATATCACTATTGGAAAGACTACAAGTCTAGAATATTATTGTATTTTTTGTCCCATGTTGTATAATCTTCCTCAGCAGGTCAAATGAAGGCCATGAACTCATCCATTTTTTTCTTGTAGGGAACATACTTTACCATTATTTGGTTTGCTTCTTTGTCAAACTCTTCCAAATATGCACTGGTGTCTAACAACTTCTTCATATTGTCTTTTAGCATAGCCATCTTCACATCTCCTTCCTCACAACTCAATATGGATTTTGCATTGATGACTACATTCATGTGGCCTCTCCACTACTCATAGGTTTTGACACCTCTTTCATAGTTGAGAATGCTTGGTAGGAGGCCAAGATCACAATAATCAAACTTCTTCAACATTTCCTTGATCCTTTTCTCCATTAGATCAACCAACCCTTGATAATAATCTCCTTCATGATTATATATGTTGGAGCTATATGCAGTGGCTAATCTTAGTCATTGGTGGACCTAATAACCATGTTTGTCAAAACATTTAACCTGGGAACCCATGTTTGCATTAGTGGGAGATCAATGGCTCTATCCTTCTCCAACATACTTATTGGTTGAAATATCTAAGAATAGCTAGAGTGGACACTTCTTACTCTTTTTATTGCTTTGGATAAGCAATGTTTCAATACATTTGTAACAATGAAGATATTATTATATGTAGACACCTGAATTTGACCACCCCTATATGGTCAAATTCACCCCTTGTATTCTTCCATCCCATGCTCTACATCCACTTTAATTAAATAATTTATTATTTGATTAATACAACCCTGTAGCCTAATTTCCCTAAGGTATTTAATAAATCAATTAAATACCTTCCCCTTTTTCCTCCCTAAATTAAAAAATATCCCAATTTATTATATTTAGTCACTTTATGCCTTTTTGAATTAAATCAAATTTTAATTAAAATTCTTCTCTCTCCAAATGTCACATCCTCCATAATTTCTTCTAATCAAGATTAGTTTAATTAATCTATGATTAGGATGTGTACACTCCTAATCATGATTAGGGTAACATCCTCCATAATCCTCCACTTGCCTCTAATCCATCATTAGCTTAGATAATCACATGTTTGCACAACCTAATCACTTAATTAGGTCAACCTAATCACCATGCCATTTATGACTTGTGTCTTAAGTCAACTTCCTTAAATTGTTTCTCCTTTGGGAGAAGGAAACCCCTTCCCCATGTGAATTTTTAATTCACATTTATTTGACCAATGCATTTTCAAGGAATTTAAAATTCCTTCTCCCATCCCCATGTGGATTTTTGAGGAATTTTTAATTCCTCACATGTCCTTTCAACCACATGTGGTCAAAGACCTCCTTTATGAGGAGATCTTGTCAAAATCCCAAGGTACTATGTAGTACCTCCATGTTATTTCCACCTCACCTCCTCTTTCCAGATCACCTACCACATGGTGAGATGTGAGTGCTTGTGAGTCCTCAACTCAGCCTAGAGCTTGATCTTTCCCATCTTGGCTCAATTTGAGCTCTCAATTGTTTAGAATATTTTCCCCTAAAATTGGTGGAAATGGCTCCATTTGCATCATCCATAATCAATCAATCACTCGCTTTGGTATTCAATCACTAACACTTAGCATCCTTTGCATCCAAGCACATTCCTCCATTGTTGTTGTATCTTTGAGCTCACATACTGCATTAAATTCAATACCCATAATCACCATTGCATTCATTGCCATCTTAGTTCCATTTTGCATTAGGTTTTATGCCATTTTGCTATGGAAAGAGCACAAAAATTGACAATCAACAAGGGCCAACCAAAGCAATAGTCTAAACAAGGTAAACAAATCAAATTTCTTATGTTTTTGTTTAGATTAAACTAGGCCAATCTTGAGTGTTTTGTTTGTGTTTTTGATCCTATAGTCTAGTTCGTCGCATTTTAGTAGGTCGATTTCATTTGCACACATCTCTGGCATGCCCGGTGGGACCCACGTCATGGGTCTACTTTATTATTTTCTTGTTTTTTTAATTTTGTAGGTTCAAATTTGATATGCAGAGGCAAATTTTTCCCCAACGAGAAAATTTTCTAAACACAAGGGTGGACCCGTCTTAAGTAGAGGTGAATTGGCAATGAACATAGGTGAACATGATTTCGTCCTTCTATGGAAGGGGTGAATTTACAACATCAAATCCTAGATTGACAATCATAGAGGCGAGTACGCCTTGATGGGAAAACTTTCTCAGTCCCAAGGCAAATCCACATGAATCACATACACAGAATCGAGTATGCCCATCTCCACAAATAGGTGAAAGCGATTTTTCCTATCTACCTTAACAGGCGAACTTGACTCATTGGCAAGGGCAAGTTCATCTTATGCAGAGGTGAACCTGTGGTAAATCCAAAACCTTAAATTTCCTGCTACAGTACCAATTTTATTTTATATTTAGATACTAACCAGCTAACTTTCTTTTTTGTGACTGTGGAATTTCATTGACCAATTTTTTCATCTTGTCCCACATTTGACAAAGACCAGAGTACTAAATTACTAACACATTTTTTGTAGGATAAGTGGTCAAAGACCCCTCATTAGATTTGGTTGTGTGTTGTTTTCCATACAAATTTAGTCACACATAGACTTAATTAAAGGTTCAATAAAAAAAAATTGTATTTCAGAGTGAGTTGTTGATGTATCCACTCCCCTTGCACCTTTCAATGATCCTGGGTGATGAGAAATAACAACTCATTCTAGTCCAATAAAGTTTACCTAGGGAGTGTTAGTACATGTAAGATCTCCCCTTGCACTATGTGCAAGCCTAGGGACCACCCAAAACATCTAGCATTTCCTTCCCTTAGTAGGACCTACCTGGAATTTCATCACCTAGGGGACAATCCCAACCACGTGTTACTGATAGGGTATATAAAGGGGGGAGAACAAAATTTCTACCTCAATCCTATCACATCATGTTTAGTGAAGCGTCAAAGCTAGGGTGATACCTAAATAAGACATGCAAAGTTGGTTTGAGTTTCCAATACCTCGTTGGGGCTCCTGACTCACACTTGTGATGAGTTGGTGTTCACAGTTGTGCCTCACGTACCTAACATATTTTACTCATGGCTTCGTGTAGTGTAGGGGATGCACACTATACCCCGAATTTACTCACCACGTACTCCCTTGGTTTGAGATAGGAATCCTCATGGTGGACTACAATAGTCCTCAAGTGAGAGAGAGAGAGAAGGTGAGCCTGTGGCATCTATTGATGACCCTATGTCACTAGATCTCTAGTTATCCACCTTAACAAGATAGGGTGATCTAGAGAACCACCCTGGTATCATGGAGTATTAACCTTGAGGTATCCCATCAAGGTGGTGATCCTACATTGATTTTGTAAACCTTTATAACTAATTCTAGGATTGTGCTGCTTGGCGTGTCTTCTTGTGTGATACTAGTGCTTGTCATTGGTTCAAGTTTTTTTAGCCTACTATTTTTTTTTTTCCATGTCTTTAGTCCTTTTCCATAGTCTTCCCCTACCCTTAATGGAAAATTTTCTTCTCTCAGAGGTGAATTTGCATTATGGACAGGTGATCATGCCCTAATGGAGTGAATCTATGTCTTGATTCTAGTCCAGGCCATCCTTTGGGAAAACTCATCCTTTTCAGGGGTGAATTTTCCTATGGTTCCCCCCTTTAGGTGAACTCATGTCCATATATTTCTTTAGAATAGGCGATCCTACTTCTTCCATAGGCGAGTTTGTGTCATCCCCGCTCATTTATTCTCAGAATAGGTGAACTTGTTGTTCGCAGGGGTGAATCTAAGTCAGTCTATACTATTCCTATCTGTATAGTCCAACACAGGTGAAATTGTTATCCTCTAGATAGGTGAATCCATGATCATCTGTACATTTCAAGAAAGAGGTGAGCCTATTCCCCTGGATAAGCAATTTTTCATCTCAAATCTGCTCATCTTTTAGAAGGGCAATCCTATCAATACATAGTTGAATTTGAAACATTAATAAGAAATTTTGTGTCTCGTGTCCACCTATTTCTTTTGCATCCGAAGATAAATTAAAATTTGAGTCGTAGAAAGAGGCTTTTTTGTCAAACACAAAGGTGATCTTGTCAATTGCAGAGGCAATTTTGCTAAGCTTAGACTGGAAAACCCGTCACTTGGAGGGGAAAACTTGCAACACACAAAGGCATATGCACTTCCCATACAAAACTCCCAAGATTAAACTCTCTTAACCACTGAAAGCTTGTCATTTTTTGAGTCTGTTGTTGCAATCCAATTTTTTTTATCGTCATCCATCTTTCTATAATCATCATTTTAGTTTGTCCATTTTTTTCAAAAGTTATCGAATCCTCGATATAACCACATATGTGAATCGTAGGACATCCTTAAATCATATTTCCATCATCATTTCATCAATCTGAATCCTTTAGACTTTTTTTAGGGGCATTTTATCTAATTGGGCTAGGAAACCAACACTAATCATCATCATCCACACTTGCTTAGGATTTTCATCCATCCTAAGTTAGTAATCTTCCATGACCTTATCAATATCCTCTAATCGTGAGATATATTTTATGCTATGATCATCCTATTATCAAGTTAAGCCCCTAAACCTAGTTTAGAGTCAATCTCATCCAATCAAAATCATCCAATCCAATCAAATCATCCAATTATATCCATCACCTAATCCTATCAATCATCCAAATCAAATCAATTATCCAAGTCATCCTATCCAATCCTACTGATCAATCCATCAATCGATCATCCAATCCAATCAATCCTTCAATCATCATTTAGGTCATCATTCAGGTATACCCTAGAGCTTAGTGTTATCCCACCACCTATTTGTTTTGCATTTTCATGCCCATTACCGATTGCAAGCAAAGAAACCCATTGCAAAACAAAAGGCTCAGGACACTCAGCCTCATACCCCTAGGATCAACCCACCAATGGTGGCTCATCACAATCTAATATTGAGGCCCCTTCTTAGTCTCCTCCTGATGAGAGTATGGTTAATCAACCTGAGCTGACAATTGATGAATATCTTAGTAATCCCACCAATTTACAAATGGTTGATCATCTTCTAGGCGAGCATGGGGATAGGATCTTTTCCGCCTTAATCATGAAGGGTATCAAGCCTCCACCGAAATTTGATCTATTGAAGTATGCCAACATCATGCCTCATGCACCTCCTATATCACAAGACCCTCAAAATTATTAGAATGATCCTAGTAATTAATATGTCTCCCAAGGTCCACCATAAGAGGGTTGGTATTTGCTTGGATTTGGCAATGTTGTTCTTTATCAGGTGAGCCATCCAATATCCACCTCCTGAGGTTTCAATTTTTGTAATGGGAGCATCATCTGGTCCTAACAATCCTTAGGGCCTTGATCTTAACAGTCCTCTCGACCTTGGTATGCCTTAAAATACACCCAATCCACAAGGCACAAACATCCTACAAGCTACAATCCCTGTACCATCTGCTCCATCACTTCCACCTAACCAACCAGGTCAACTTCTTGGGAATGTTGGGGGCACAACTTATAATCCTTTCATTGTGCCACCAGCACCTCCTAGTCATACACCT
>CM021100.1:309302656-309318973 GCA_007115665.2 Sequoiadendron giganteum
ATTACAACTAAAGTCTTGATTGGTAGGCTGATTGAAAAACATTTATAGCTTTCAAACGATATCAATTTTTTTAAAATCCAAAACATGTGTCACATTCTATGCTTTGGATACTATAGGATTAAAAAAATAATAATTGAATTTCATGAAGTTTTGACCAAGTTAAGGTGGTTAGACATATGAGTTTTATATTTTTTTAAACTTGTAATAAAAAATTCATAATTAATTATTTACTTGGAAAAAAATTACAAAAAAATATGCTTCACATCGAGACATGAATCCTCTACTTATATCTAAAATATTATAAAATATTATTATAATTTTATTGTGGTTAGGGTGGTCAGAAAAGCAGCTACTTCTTATATTTTTCTTGAAATTTAAGTACTACTGCATTGAAATTTCAAATTTTCACCAAATAGATTTTTATGTTTTTTAAATTAACCCAGTAGTTTAGAAACTAAATTCAATTTGCTACAGATTCTATTCTTACAAATTTTTGAAATAATATAAGATAACTTATTCTTGAATTTTTACGTCAAGTTACCTAACTCTAATTTTTTGAATTTTTATTGCCACTTAAGGGCTTGTTTTTTCCATGATGATCTTGCACATACCCACCTGTTAAATAGAAACTAAGAAAAATGCATCCCCAAGTAGCTTTTTTAGTCAAGAAAGAATTGGAGAAGATATTAGAAGCTACATTTATAAGACCTATTAACTATTCTAATTGGATCTCAAACATAGTGTTTGTTGCCAAACCAAATGCGAATATCAAAATTTGTATAGATTTTTAAGATCTCAATAAGGCCTATCCAAAGGATGATTTTCCTCTTCCAAACATTGATATGCTAGTGGATCTTACTGCAGGATAGGAGATGTTATCCCTAATGGAGGATTCTTTGGCTATAATCAAATCAGAATCACACCAGAAGATCAACATAAAACTGCCTTCACTACCCCTTGGGGCACCTTCTGCTATAATGTCATGCCCTTTGGCCTTAAAAATATGGGGGAAACCTATTAGCATGTGATTACTGTTATCTTTCATGACCTCATCCATATCATCATGGAAGATTATGTTGATGAATTATTGAGGAAATCTAAGACTAGAGAAGAGCATCCTGTAATCCTGAAGAAAATCTTTGAGCAGTTAGAGCACTACAAACTACGTCTAAATCTGAAGAAATGTGTGTTCGAGGTCACATATGGAAAGCTATTGGGATTCATAGTCTCCAGAAGGGGTATTGAATTAGATCCAGCTAAATTCAAATCTATAATGGAAATGCCCCCACTGCGTAATCTCAAGTAATTAAGAAAGTTATAGTCCATCTAACACTTCATAGCCCAACTTGCTGACAAGTGTCAATCATTCACTCATCTGCTATGCAAAGATATCACTTTCAAGTGGGATTCAGAGTGTCATCAATGCTTTAAGAAGATTAAGGAGTATTTGACTCACCCACCTATTCTAATGCCTCCCATTCTAGGAAAACCGTTCCTCTTATACATTTCAGCTACATTTGTTGCATTGGGGGCATTACTAGCACATCATGATGAGTTCTCTAAGGATCGTTCTATCTATTACATCAACCGAAAACTTGTAGGTTATGAGATCAACTCTTATCCAATGGAAAAAGCTTGTTTGGCTGTGGTTTTTAGTTCACAAAAGCTCCATCACTACATGCTTAGTCATCCCATCAAGCTAATATCAAAAGTGGACCCACTTAAGTACCTGTTATCTAGAAATTCCTTGATTGGTTGTAAAGCTAAGTGGGTCATGTTGCTAAGTGAGTTTGATATCGAGTATGTGGACCGAAAGGAAATTAAGGGACAAGTGAAAGTTGATCATTTGGTCGATGCCCCCTTGGTTGATGCTTATCCTTTAGTAGCCGAATTTCCTGATGAAGGGGCTCTCACAATCATAGAAATAGACACATGGAATCTCTATTTTGATGGGTCATATACACATAATGGAGTTAGTGAAGGTGTTCTATTCATCACTCCTCAAGGTGACTATATCCCAAATTCATTCAGATTAGCTTTTCCATGCACCAAAAATATTGTTTAATATGAAGCTTTAATCACTAGCCTTAGAATTGCCATCCAATGGAATATCACCCATCTTTGAGTCTTCGATGATTCCCAACTAATCATCAAACAGGTCAATGATGAGTTTCAAACAAAAAATGATAAGCTTTTGCCATACAAACACATGGTGGATGACTTCAAAAAGTATTTATCCTCCATTCAATTTGAACAGATCCTCAGAGTCCAGAAAAAAGTAGCAAATGCAATGGCTATGATTGGTACCCTTATCGACATGCACAAAGATTGCACAAACTATGAATTTCTTGTTGAGAAACTACTAATCCTTGCATATGATGTTCCTAACAGTGAAATGGTGTGTGATATCGTAGGTCCTGATTCACCCTAGTACCATGACATTTATACCTACCTTCGTGACAACATCCTTCCACATGATCTTACTCACAACCAATGAAAATCATTTATCCAATGATCATCCTGTTACACCATTATGGGAGATACACTTTATCGCCAAGGGTATGATGGTACTCTC
Source organism: Sequoiadendron giganteum (assembly GCA_007115665.2). Classification (NCBI taxonomy): domain Eukaryota; kingdom Viridiplantae; phylum Streptophyta; class Pinopsida; order Cupressales; family Cupressaceae; genus Sequoiadendron; species Sequoiadendron giganteum. The sequence goes on from CM021100.1 coordinate 309,305,232, forward strand.
CTTCAATACGTTAATGAATTGAAATCTTGTATTGCATTAAACGATGTACATAGTGGTGTTTGTGGATCCCATTCTAATGGCATGGCCATGACTAAGAAGATCCTCAGAGATTGATACTATTGGCCCATTATGGAACATGACACTTGTGAGTTCACAAAGAAATTTTTGCCCTATTAGCAACATGCATACTTAATCCATGCTCCAACACAAGATTTGCAACCTATCATAACATCGTGGCCTTTTTCTCAATGGGGTTTTGACTTGATCGAAAAGATTTACCCTCCATCCTCTGATGGTCATACTTTTATCATCATCGCCACTAAATACTATACCAAGTGGGTGGAAGCCATTCCACTCTCTCAAATCATAGGTATTTAGATATCAAAATTCATCCTCTTCCACATTCTATGCAAATATGGAATCCCTTCCACCATCATCACCGATAATGGAAATCCATTCAAAAACAAGTATATGAAATTATTTTGTGAGACCTACCACATCCAACATCATTGGTCTACCCCCTATTACCCTTAAGGTAATGGTCAAGCAGAAAAAACCAACAAAACCTTGATCAAAATCCTCAAAAAGATGGTTAATAATACTGGTCGAGATTGGAATCTCCATCTTCATCTCGCCCTTTGGGCCGATCGTACATCCATCTGTAATCCCACTGGCACCACCCCATAATCCCTTGTATATGGTGATGCAATCTTTCCAATCAAAGTCGAGATCCTGTCACTAAGAATCTCCCTAAGGAATCTTATTAGTGACAAAGATGCTCGAGTTTCCTATTTGAGTCAGCTTGAACTCTTGGATAAAAAATACATCAAGGCCTACAATCACCTTCAATCATATCAACATTGTCTTAGGAAAAGCTAAAACAAGAATTTTTGTCCTCATCTATTCAAAATTGGATATTTGGTCCTAAAGGAAAATCAACATACCCAACAAGACAGAGAAAAGAAGGGAAAGTTTGAACCAAAAAGGTTGGGTCCCTATGGCATCATAGAAAAATATGGTTTTGGGGTATATAGACTCGCAACACCTAAAGGAGATCCCTTAGAGGATCCTATCAATATCATGCATCTAAAGAGGTTCTATACCTAAATCAGTTGGGTTATCCTACTTAGAAAAATCTAAAAGAATGTAAAATATCATCAAAAATACAAAAAAAAGAAGTCAAAAAGCCAAAAAAAATAATAATAATAGTAAAGAGAAATAATTCATCCTATGGTGAAAACCACTCTTCGTGGAACCTTGGGTAAGTACGTTTGGTGAAAACCTAGTAATAGGTGACATTCGTAGAGGGCTTAATCATTATCTACCTTGCGTTCAAGATACTTTATGCTTCCATCCTTCCTATCCGCTTATCCTATCCTTGCATCCCATCAATCCTTATCCTCCCTCATTAGAATCCTATCATCCATCGCTTGGTTATTTTGATTGAGCATTGGACACTCTAGATCAGCTATCCACAATCCTAAGCTTTTTATCCCACATACTGAGCTTGTCATCATTTGTATATTTGTGTCATTTGGTTAGTTTTGCCTCCTCATCTAGGGTCCTTCACCACGTTGGTCATCAGTAGGCTAATCTTGTCCTTGATCTCTTTTGTCGAACTAGGTTGCCCCTGAGCTTTCACATAGGCAAGGCTAATCATTTGATCAACCCCCGAGGCATTTATCTATCTGATCTTTGTCATCCATCGAGGTCTCCATTGTCCTCTTTTCTCTTTTATCCATGGTCAGTCGTTAGTCTCTTATCGAACTACAAGGGCTCTGTGCTTTCATGTAGGAAAGTTTGATCTTTGATCAACCCCCGAGCCCCTAGGTCTTTAGGGTGTGTCTTTTGTTGTGTCGCATCATCAAGTATGACCCTATTTAGTTGGTGCCTAAAAATGAGGGTCACTAGTATCATGAGGTTCCATCTATTTCGAGTATCCTGAGTCATGTTGATCACCTGATCTATCCACCATCTTTGGCCTTAATAGGATGTATCCTTCCTAATCAAACTGCATCAATCCCATCCACTATTTTGATCCTATGGAAAAAGATGTTTGAAATTTATTGTGATCTTTTGATGCTTTTAGCACTTTTTTTATCATTTAAACTTCCTATTCTACTTTGTTGGGGTCACCATGATCCATCATATCATGGTGTGTTCTGACTAGTAGACATAGGGGCATATCTTGATCTTTTTTCTATTCTTGTCTTCTTGGCTTTCCCACGTAGTATCCACAAAGATCCCTATGGTCTTGTGTTATACTGGGGCATCCTTCGTGTTTGTGGTTATCGCAATATCATGCCTGACCAAAGCCCTTGTGCTTTTGGGGTATTAGGCTAACCTTTTTGTTTTTTGTGTTTGTTTTATGTATTGGACACTAATCGTCCTTGGTTCTTTGTACCCTGGCATATCATGTCCCATGCTATAGCAAAAATCAATGCTCATAATATGGAAAAATGGCATTAGATTTGAATTTCATTTATCTTCACAGTGCATTGCATTTCCCCCATCCATTTCCTTTCCCTAGCCTATGGTTAATGATTTTGGTTGTGCAAACATTTCATCCACTTGTTCTTCTTGATAGGATTTCTACGGTTTTTAACAGGTGCACTCTCACACCCCTCATCATCCATTCCACTATTGTTATATGATGCATTTTCACACCTATCATTTCTCATTCATTGCATTTCCCTTATCACTATCCATATGCATATCATTATTCATTATCATTGCATTATCGTTTTCATCATCATCTTAAGTTGTTTAGATTGACATAGATTTGTTATTCTAAGCATCTTAAGTTCATTTCATTACATCATCACTTCATTGCATTAACATTATCTATTTTTAATTGTCATTATCATATTCATATTAATATGTTTAGATTAATATTTATTTGTCATTCTAAGCATCTTAAGTACAGTTCATTTTCATTGTCCACTTGCATTAAAATTTTTCATTATCATCTTAACTTGTTTAGATCAATATATATTTGTTATTCTAAGCATTTTAAGATCATTGCATATCATATCATTACCATTTTCATTCTCATTTTTAATTGTTTGGAATTATTATTCTAAACATATTCATTCTACATCACATTCATTAAATCTATCCATAACATGCTTACATATACATATGTCATACATTTTCATCCATTGTGTTCCAGTGCATTTTCATTCATCCATACATATTTAACCATTGCAAAGCCTTATCCATACACGATCGATTGTCATATCATAACTCATATGCATACATCACATAATAATCATAATCACATCGCCACCTGCATTACACATCCTTAGTAACATGTCCATAGCATACATCATAAGAACATAAATCATATCATGTCATATCCTGCATCCACAATCGTTAGACATAATGCATATAATCCATATAATGCTCATAGACATTGAAATAAATCACCATAATCATATGCATACATCACTAATCATAATCATAACCATATCACATGAACATAATAAATATCCATCATATCACATAATAACCGCATGGTATCAACAATCTCCATTGCATATCATATAAATATAAAACATAATATAGTGTCCAATTGATTCCATCATAGTCCATAATGAAAGATCATAAAAGTCCATAATAAGTCCATCCATCAAGTCCATAAACACCCATGAAATAATGGTACAAGTACAAAGCGCTCATCAACTAATACAAAGACTACATCTCCTGAAAGAATAATGAACAAAAGAATAAAGAATACATGAATCAATATCTGAATCTATGAAAACAGAATTTATAGTCTTTGTACTTATGCACTATACACAAAACTCTACACTATCAAAAATGTAGGCCATGTCCCCTCATCCTTCTCTCCTGACTGACCTACTGCTCTTTGTGTTTGTCCTCAAAGGGGAGTTGAGCATTGATCCTTTTCCCCTAGGAGGTGTCTCTTGATAGTTGCTATATCCCCGTGTGTATGTTGCCCCTTATGAAGGTATTAGCACCTGAGGCACTACTCTAACATAGGGCGGGACCCTCCGTGTTGGGTCTAGTACACTACCTCTGTCATAGCATCAGCTTCATTTGTTTCATGTGCCCTGGCCAATCCCACTCAATCCTGTACTTATCTCATAGCCTTGAAATATACCTCCTCTCCTACTCCCAGGCATCCTATGCTAGCCTCATCTGATCAACCTATGCCTGTAACTGGGATATCCTCTGATCCCTGGCATCCCTCTCTCCTTGCAACACCTATACCTAGCCCTTTGTTGCCTCTGCCCTCTCCATCCACCCATCGACATCTCCCATCATCTCCTCGATGCACTGTGCCCTATATCTCAGCTTATCCCTCTCCCTCAAGGCCTCATCCCGCTCTCTCTGAGCTACATCCCTCTCCCTCTGCATCCTCAAGGCCTCTTATTCTAGTGCCCCATAGTCCCTCTCTACAATCCTCTCTACCTCCTACAGCCTCCCCACCTCACCCTACAATCTACCCATCTTTGTCTGCGATCTATCTTGATCTGGCTCTGAGTCCCTCAACCTTTGCTTTGCTATCTACAGCCTGGCCAAGGCCCCTTTCAACAACACCGTGGGATCTATTGGTGGCGGTGGTACATAAGGCACCATCGCTAGTTGATCCACCTCTGGGGAATCCATGTCCATGGCTTGATGCTCCTCTCCTGCCTCCTGCATCTCTACATTGCCATCCCCTCCTCTCCTCCTCCTCCTCTACTGTCCAACCAACCTCCTCTCATCATCAGACCCAAAACTAAGTGCTCCTAATATCGGATGCTCTGTCATCATCCTCCCAGGGCCCATCTCCTCCCACCATGCAGTGTACCATGTTGTGGTACCTGCATCTGCGAGCCCTCCTCTCCACAAATATTGCATCACTAGTGCTCCCTCTAGGAGAGCATCTAATAAAAGTGGTAACCCCCTAGTTGTAAGGGGTGAGGGTGTCATTACCAATCCTCACTCTATTGTCTATAAATAATACATCCACCATATATATCATTATAACAAAATGATTGGGCACACTATGTCCTTCATTAGACTTTTTGATAACACAACTTTGTGCCCTAATCATAGTTAGCTCTATGATGTGCTTGTTGGCAATTCTTAGCTATCTACAACAAATCTCAATGGGGTTTCTTCATTTTCAATGTATACCCTTAATATTTCAATCCGATCTTCATTTGTCAGAGAAATTGGAAAGAGGGATTCTACATTTATGATAACCCTAAATCGTTTCTATAACTTAGGTCAATAACAATCATAAATTTTCTTTTATAAGCCTTTTATGTTTTATCAAACCCATTATGTAGGACATCTTAGGGAATATGTTATCCTTGAGAATTGAATCCTTCTTTGGATGGTGATTCCATACACAAGTCAAATACATAGTCAAAGAGTGATGCTGGTAGGGGATTTTATCCTTCTTTCTCTAAAATATGATTGTATTCCTAAAATCAACATGGATTCTAGGATACGTAAGCATGAAGATTGTCTAATGGAATGTGTGATTAAATTCAAGTTGATGAAATTGTAGTTCAAATTGACTAAACTACATGGATGAATTTAAAAAAAATTGAAGTAATATATATAAAATGTCTGAAATTCACTTCATCTCATTAAAAAAGAACTCATTTTAAAATGCAATCCTTAAATTCAATGAATGATTTTACATGCATTAAACTCTCATGTCTAATCTTTGAATATCAATCATATTTTTTTATATACTTTTATTTGGACAATAATTCCTTACCTACCCTTCAAATATCGTGAAGATTTAATGTTCGTGAGAGCACTAGCTCTACCTTCACCTAATTTTGTACAAAATGAACATCTCAAAAAGCTTTTAAAAATTGAAGATAGAAGATAAAAACAAATAATTGACTATGATGGATTCTTTCCTTTTCTCTTTGGAATCTTTTACAGTTGTCCCCTCTATAACAAATATAGAGTTAAAAAAATCATTGCATGGAATCATTCTGTGCGAAGGCCGATGGGCCTTTCGTAGAATTAATATCTAATTGCGCCCCTAGGCCGGCTGTCTGTTGTTCCTTGACCCGTGACGTTCGGTGCTTACAAAGTCTAGAGCGGGGACATTAAAGAACCCGCGTCTGACATGTGCATTTCCTTTCATTTTCGTTTTCATTTACTTCGTAGATCCAAAGCTACCTAATCCATTTAAAACGTAACTCGGACACGAGAAGAAAATTAGACACGACTGATTCTATTATACCTAGTGCCATTCATTTCCAGTGCGGTAATCCATGATTTTAAGTAATAAATTTAATAATTTGAAAAGGACATTTCACCTAGAGAATTAAATTAATACTTAATTTCTGCTTTCAACGTGAAAGACACGGGTGATTTATTTTTGTTAAAATCATGTGGGGTCAAATTTAATATATATTTTCTTTACGTTTATAATATTAAATTTGTTTTTTTTTAAATTTTTGGAGGTCGAGTGGGGTTCTCGATCAGTCATCAAATTCATATACTATTTTCTCAATTGATTGATATTAAATATATAAGTTTAGATTGATAAAAAAATTTAGGGAAGGGTAAAAAGTTCCATTAGAATTATTTAATTTTATATATTATATAAATTTTTTAAAATAAAATTATTTAATATTAATTTTTTTTTGTTTTTAAAAAATCTATATTATTCAATTCTTAAGATTTTATAATTAATTATGTAATTAAAAATAATATTAAAATAATATTTTTAAGAAATTCATCTTCGATATAATTGAAATGCGATATATACATAAAATGGTATTAACGCCATAATAAACTAATTACTTTAAATAAAAAGATAGAAAAAAGTTTACCAAAAATTACCTCACATAATCTTACAAGGAATAAGAAGAGGAGGGAAGAAAATTAAAACTATTTTATTCCATGCAATTTTTGTGTTGTAGTGTTATTTCACTCAAGACGGTAATTTGATAGGAGAAAGGCTTAAGTAGAATAGAGTGTGATGTGAATAACCACAAATATTTCAAGGTTGTGAATGGGGAGATTCCCCACCTCTCTTTTTCTAAAGGAACATGGAAGTTGATAGCTAGTGCTTGTAATTTCTACTAGAAAATTTAATTTTTACTTGGTTGATGATGGTTCAATAACATCTTCAATAAAAATGAAATACCACATACAACATTAGCATTTGAAATGAACACCATGAATCAAAAAGTAGGTTTTATATTTTACTGACTAGATAAGATTTATGTGATCACCTTTACTCACTCTAAATAGGTGATTATTTTGTGACTTTATTCATATTTGGCTATAGATATTACTTAATAGATAATATGTGCATTATGTATATAGTGATTAAATGTGAACCTAATTATTGATATTTAAAATGAATGATTTATATAATGAATGCATGGATGGTAATTTTTATGCTTTATGATATTGTACCTTGTTGGGTGTTTATGATTATGTTGTGCTTTGGCTATATATACATTGAGTAGGTATCCTTGACGTGCATTGAGTAGTTATAGGTATAAGGTTATTTCTCTAGGTGACTACATAGGTTTGAGTTATTCCCCAACAATGGTTATTTCAGAGATGTCACATCAGGCCTCCCTATTCTATTCCTCGATCGTACTCAAATCGAGTATGGTAGGTATCATGTTCGACCTTCTATGAACTTGAATTTGAATTGAAGGTGGTTATGGATTCCATCTATGTTGTGGATGACCAAAAAAAATATTATTAAATAAATGCTTTAGATTTCATGTTTTCCATAAATGAAATGTTAGAAATTTAAATGAGCTTTTAGGTTGGCTATTGAAATATTTTGTGTTTTGGGGAAAGGGGAACAAATAGAATTAACATAAAATGAAGTTAAGCTATTTCTTTATTTATTTTGTGAAAATTACATGGGTTGAGAAATGCATGTTTGTTCTTGATCTAATCATCTTGTTTAAATTCCAATTTAAGTAATTTAATTCAAATATATGCTTATATGGATTTAAATCATGAATTAAGACAGTGTTATTTAGGAATGGATTTAATTGTTTAATTCAATTTGGGAAAAATTGAGTGAAATACAAATTAAAGAAATGGAAAATTAAATTAAATTATTTTTAATTGAAAAATGAAAAAGGGAAAAATAGGAAAAGGGCTTTCTTTTCCCGTTATTCTTTTTGTGAAGAAACTTGTGAGAGGAAAAACCCTCTTCTTGGAGAAATTTTGTTTCGTGGATTGTGGGAGCATTTGGAAGGTGAATTCAATGAGATTGAATTTATTAGAATATGAATTGGAAGAGGGGTGCACGTGGGAGTTATATTGGGCATTCATGGTGTGTGCTTGAAGTGTTCTCCAATTTGGTTTTTGGAAAAACTTGAGGTAATTATCTAATTTCCTTTAATTTACTCATTTGTTTCCAATTTGAAATGTTGGAATAAGATTAGGGGAATGTTAAAGCCTCCCAAAACCTTTCATTTGGAAAATTTATATGTTGTAGAATTTGTTTTAAATTATTTTTTTGAAATTTTCATAAAATGGGGTTATAATGCCCATTTTTTATAGAAACGATGGAAAAGTGAATTTGATAGCTTAGAATGGGTGTTGGGAACTTTTGACACCAAAGGGTATTCTTGAAATTCTTATTTTTAGAATTTTAAAGTTTGAAGAAATTTGAAGGTATTTTAATGGTGGATGGTTAATTTTTTGGTTTTTGTGTTGGAAAAATTGTTAGTAAAATTTGAGAGTTTCAAGTGAATTTGAATATTTTATTTTGGGGGAATTAGAGTCTCCTTAATGGATATTTCATAAGGATCATTTTAATATTGTGTTTTCAAGTTTTGAGAAAATGTCTGTCATGTGTGTATGCATTATTTTTTGTGCTCCATGCATTGGTGAGTGTGATGAGCCTAGGATTAAGGTACTAGAGAGGGTTATGTGAGTTGGTCCCGATTTCTCCTCGACCCAAAGTGGCGTGTAGGTTGATCACATGTGGGAGTCATTTAACCAAGTGAAAACTAATCAAATAGGGGTAATTAATTGACAAAGAAAATGGATACCCCTCTCATGCCTTGAGTGCTTATAAAGACTAAAGATGTTTGGGAAGAAATTCTAGCTCAGGGAGCTTGGGTCCTATCATGTAAAGTACCCTCATCCATATGACAGAGTTGTAGTGCCACTCTCATTTGTAGCTTGAAGATGTGTGATCAGTGTTTCAACTTTACCATTTCCTTGTGATTTTTGTTGTGGTTATATTATTTCTTTGAATGATGTGTGTAGATTCCCTACTAATTTCAAATAGAATTGGTGTTAAAAACACAATTTAGAGGAAAACCTAACTGAACAATCCACTAAACCCTTGGAAAGACCTTCACTAAATTATCAACCAAGGCTATTCATAAGCTTGTGATGATGTTGGCACTATATGTGCTTCCAAAGACTCAAGACTACCTAGATCATCCTAGCATAGGTGTTTTACACTTGCTGAGAAATCACAAAAATGCATAACATTAAAATAAGTAATGTTGGCATTATTGCTATGGGTACTTATAGCGAAAGACTGTGACTAGTTCACTATCAAGAAATGAATCCTAAAATTAACCAATACTATTGACTAAACCTATGCTCAGGAGTACAATAGATTGAAGCAAGCTAAAGCATAAATGTAGAACAATATTTGTTCATGAATTAACTCATAACATAAAGAATCTAATTTAAACAACATGCATTCATGAGGTAACTACTTTAACAAAACATAAAGTGTGAAATAATTACCTTGAGTGGCCCTTGTGCAAGTGATTGTATCCATAGATTTAACCCAAATCTAACTCCTCGGATTAACATAATCATGAAAATAATGAACAACCATTCATTACATAACTCAAAATATCACAATGTAAGATTTGGTTGAAATATCTTATTCATAAAATCATGAGCATTGTTTGTGTAAAAAAACAAGAACTAAAATTGAAAGTATCTTTTGCTATATCTGCTATTGGATATTTAACCAACTTAACTAACACCTCAATCACCAAACCATACATATAGGCATGGGGGAGTTTATTGAAATAAGGACTCTAAACCAAAATCATAAATTACCACTCCTTACATAACAGAGTGTGATAAAGTCTAATCAACTAAACCATAAGTGAAAAAGGAAGAAGAGTCCAAATAGAACTATGACCCTACTACAAAAAGAATTAGAATGTGGATTGTTGAAACAATCACACTCTAGAATCCTAATTGTAATAGAGTTCTTCTCCTTTAGATTCTTTATTGAATTCCATAATGATGCACAATCATCTTCAATAAGTGCCTCCATTTCTTCAATTGTTATGCTCAACTGATTTTGAAACCTCCCCTATATCATTGTTTGGAAACTCCTTTGGCTATAGACTGTGCCCCCTAGTTTTTGTGGGCTACAGTATACCTCCTCTAGCTCCTTGGTTGTAAAGAGTTATTTCATACATCTACACATTACTAATAACCATAGCTTAAGCATAAATATTCATTGCAATTCATACATATCCACACATCAATTATATAATAACTATCATATTATAAACACATTTTCATATACTTCAAATTAGGTTCAGTTTTGTATAATGAGCATAAAATATAATAAATTCTAGGAATATGTATGAGATAAGTGTTTGGAAATGTCTATGAGTATGAATAAAAACATCAAAAAAATAACTAATAACTAGACTCATCATTTCCCCCCAACTACCCATTTTCTTGTCCTCAAGAAAATCAACTAGGGTTGGAGGTTGTAACACAAAGTGATATCCCTGAGATCTATAATAGTTTTCACTCCATTGTTCTGTTTGAAATAAAATACTCCATAGTATGCAAGTCTAGCCATCTTGGTATCTTCAAATTAATCACATTCCTCATTCTTTTCCCTTGTCCAATGTGGCATTGGGTAGAGAAGCATTGGTGGTTGTAAAGTGAGTGGTACCCATTTAAGTTCTTTTTCTTTCACAATATCCATGTAGCCGTGTGTTCTTTCAAGCATGCATACAAAATTATAAACAGAGTGGGTCTCTTTTCTTTGCATCTTAGGGGTTAAGTTGTCCCACCTTTCTTGCACAAATTAATAACATTGATGGATGATTCCTATAGTCAATCTCTATATTCTATCATAGTCCTTAATCCTCAAATTCATTATTTTTCTATCCAAACCTTTGTACTGCCTGAGTGTTTTCCATTCCTCTATGATCACATGGGGGTTTTGGATTCCTTTCTAATTGGAAGGGAAATTGACTTCTCCCTTTCAACATATTCTTGTATAATCTCTCCCCTTTGTCTTTCATTCCTCAAGTATGATGCTAGTGCCCTAATTTGTAGATCACCCACAAAAATTAATGGGTACCAATCTATATCATCTAGCACAACATAATTATGTAAATAAAATCCACATAATTGGTCTTGTTTATCAAGTGTGGCATCTAAAAAAATATTGAGAAAATCAAATTTCCTACTCATTGTAGCTGGTAGGTTATTGATCAATCTACTTTATTGATAACTCAAGATTTTTTCTTGTAAGAATAAAGCATATGTCCTAGAAAGAGGTCTACACCTAAAAATTTGAGCAGCCTTGTTTGCTACTTCTTCAAGATTGACTGCTAACTTTTTTAACTCAATGTATCTACTCTCTAGAACTATGGTGTGCTCTAAAACCATTGTTTCTTTTTCTTTCTTCCAATTCTCCTTCCATTGGGAGAATTCTTGAGTGAATTTCCATGGCTAGTAACCTAGAGACATGGTTGTATGATCTAGGTTGGAGTTTTTATAGTAGGGGTTCTTTTGTTCTCAGTTTCAATCTATTTCTTTCGTGCTTAAATTACCATTGCAAGTTGTGCAAGAAATTCTAATTTGGACATGCCCATAAGTATGCAATTTCTCCTTCAACTCGTGAATTTTCAATTCTCTTTCCTTGTCCCTTTATTCATATTTTTTCACCAGTTCTTCCAATTGTTTAATCCTTTCTAGTGCTTCTTATAATTTCTTCCTTACATTTCTTTCATCTAAAAATAGATCCTCATCTTTCTCTAAAAATTATTCATCACTACCCCCAGTGTACTCATAACCCTCACTATTAGGGCTAGTTGGAGTTCTTTTCCTAGTTTCATTTGCAACAAAAATTTCCTCTGATATGATCTAGAGGTAGTTGATATGTACCATTTCCTTTTCATAGGAACATGTATATTTTCAAAAATATTGTCCTTTAATTGTTAATTAGTCCCTATTGTCACAATGTCTTCTTCTTCTTGCTTCTTAACACTACCCCTCATGACACATTTCTTTTTTGGGTAGTGTGAACACCTTGGTTGGGTGAACTTCTTTTTTCTATACCGTTTAAGGTGTAGACAAAGAACCACCTCTCTTATTTTTGGTTTTTGGATTTTTAGATAAAGTTGGGGCTTCATAGACCTCTTTTACTGTAGGATGATAAGATGTTGCATGTGGTGAGTTTTGCATACTTTTCTCCTCTAGTTCTCCCTTGCTATGGGTAGGTGAAGCAACAAGTGAAATAGGGGGCATTTCTCTTAATGAAGTAGCATGTGATTCTATTTTTTTTGGGATTGTTGGTTCCTCGAGAATACTATTAATATGTTCACATATCAAAAATCTCTCGCAAGAAACATGTGGGTATTGAACCCTAAGGCTTCTCTTTACTAACATGGTAACCAAATAGTAATGTGATAAAGTTGAATCATTTATTTTTATTTGATACTCAGACCCCATTCTATTTAATACATTAAAGAGGAAATTAGGCACATTAACCAATTTGTTGTGATGAAGGTGAATCAAAATCTTAAAATGTACATTATATATAAGGGATTGTCTACCATCATAAGTAATACATTTAACAATATAAAAAGCACAAGAATCCCATACCCATGGAAGTGACAACCTCTTGGTGCCTTGTGATGACAAGTCAAGATTTTTTCTAGGCTCTCTGAATTCATCCCTGACAAATACTACATTTACCTTAAGAGGGAATTAAGCTCCATTTCTTGGTAGATCAAATAACTCTACAATTTCAGCCTCTAAAGTGTCCTTCAATTCTCTGATGGTGGCTTCATCATGTTGGAGTGTTGTTGCAAATTGCCTTGTCATATCTTTATTATATCTAGTTAACTTCAGGAAGTAATCTAGCCACCCCGCTCTTGTGAAAATGAGAAAGACTAATCTATCCTCCAATATTTGTTGGTGTGTAGATGGTTCCCTTCTGATTATATCTCCTCCCATGATGGGATAACCTCACTCTATTCTTCTCAAATTTTACAAAATTCAGCTCACAATTCAAATTCACCAACCCTTTATGTTTGTTATACCTATATTTCTTCAACTGCAATTTTAACTGATATATCTTCTTCCTCTATTTTAGTGGGTTCAACTTAAATTGGCTTGGAATTGGGGAACAAATGATAATAATGTTGTAGAAAGGTAAAAGAAGAAGGAATTGTGTGTGTGTGTGTTTTTTTTTTCCTTTGGTGGTAAAATTTTGAAAACCTTGAAATAATATACTATCTCCCCCTAGCTAAAACCTTGAAGTGACCTCACTCCAATGTAATTCATAAGATGAAGGGAGTGATTATAGTTTATAGAAATAAGATTAATGAATGTAAAGCATGTAAAATTCAATGTAATGACATATCAAAAGCAATTGTAATCTATGTTAATTATAGAAAATTAGTATGTGTACCTGTTGTTTAGGATGAATTTAACTCTGCTCATGTGAAGCTATGCAAGAATCTTCATTGTGTGATTAT
>CM021100.1:309319073-309402745 GCA_007115665.2 Sequoiadendron giganteum
AGCTATCTTTATCTAGTTATAGCCACTAAATCCATCTAGAAAGGAGAAGTACTTTTTACCTGCTAAGGAATCAAACACTTGGTCAATGAAAAGTAGTGAAAAGTGATCCTTTATAGTGGATTTTTTTAGCTCTTTATATTCCTCACATACTCTCCATTTTATCCCTTTCTTGGGAACAATAACTAGAGGTGACGTCCATTGAATGTTAGAAATAGGGTAAATGAAGGCTACATCAAGTAATTGTTGTAGCTTAGTTTTAACTATTTCTCCTAAGGCAATATTCATCCTTCTCTAGGGTTGCCTAATTGGTTTGAAACCAAAATATATGTATATCATATGCATGGATAGGTCTAGATCAATCCCATTCATGTCATTGTGGTCCCATGCAAAGGTTGTTGTGTGTGCCTACAATATAGTGTTTAGGGAATTCTATTGTTTTTCAGTTAATCCATTGTTAACATTCAATATTTTACCTAGCATGATTTCTAATGTCTTGGATGCTGATTATACAGATGAAAGTTCAAGTCCACTAATTTTTGGGACACATTATTGTGAAAATGAAGAATGGAAATTTTGGGACACTTCTTCTATGAATTTGTAGGATAATATTTTGTAATGAATCCTGCAGACATGAAAGATAGTCTTGTTTTTGTGGGTCCCTACCATAGTTATTCTATATGATGTGGTCAATTAAATCATCCTCATTGAATTTTTCAACATGGGGTTGCATTCAATAGTCATGAGATTTTTTAGGGAATAGTGTTCTTCTTCATCTAAGGCCTAGGTAGGCCATATAGTATATTCTATATTTTCATTAGGTTGGGTTGGTGGATAGAGGACCAATTTCATAGTCATAGTTCCATTTGATATTATCATGTTCCCAGATCTAAAACCTATAAATGTATCAGTTGTTTCTAACCATGGTCTACATAAAATAAGTGGATATCCTACAAGATTGGTTTTTGGCTACAAGACTATGAAATATGTAGGATATTCCCATGAATCTAATGCTATGACTAAGTCCTCAATGATCCCCTTAGGTTTCATTCTTGATAAGGGTTACATTTATATTCCCTAGCATAATGTTAGCAAGGTTCCCAAAGACATGTATTGTTTGAGGGTCTTTCCTCTTTCTCCTTGGATTTTTAAGACAAAGGTATCTTATTATCTTGGTGTAAATATGAATTTCCTTGATGGCTTGAATGAGGGAAAATTTGATACTCACATCCTTTAGCTGACCCAATAGGTATATCTCAACTTAGTTTTGATGTCTTGGAATAGCTAAATAACCAAGGAATGGTGGCTTTGGACTTGAAATAGTTTGTTTTGTCTAATTTTATTCAAGCAATAGAGGTGAATTTTCTAAAGCTTCTATAGTGGGTTCCTCATCCATCATCTCAGTAATTTGAGGGGATGAAGGCCTAGCCATTGTTTTCCATGACTTGAGGTGGACATCACTCACTTCTAACCCATACGTAGGGTATTTAATAACCTCATTAGTGTATGTCTATTGGACAAGCTTGTTATTAGGGTTAGGTGCAGGTTGAGCAGGTAGTTGTGGTTCTCTTGGTCGCTAAGATGTTGGGTTTGATGGATTGGGCATAATGGCATGGTGTTGTGGTTGAGAAGGTATCAAGGACTATTGGTGACTCATATTTTGGTTATGCCATTGCTGGCCCTTTTCCCATTGTGCAGGAAATTGATTTTGTTGTACTGGCCATTGAGGGTTGTAATTAGAGCCTTGAAAATTTTGTTGTGGTCATACATTTGGTTATTTCTAGATCTAGTTTTATTGAGGGCTTTTCCATTGATTTTGGGTATTTGGCCAAGGCTTGGGGTTCCCACTAGAGAAATTTTGATTACCAACTAGAAATGGTGTATTGAAATTTAAAGGGTCTTATGACATACCTTATCTTGGTTTCCATGGAATTCTTTGTGCAATGTAGAACAACTATCCATCTTCATTCTCCAATGGTTGAAAATCTAGTTTCTCTTGTTTGTCCTCTATAATACTTTCCACCCTTTTATACTTGCAGTTGGTTTTTCTTTATCTTTAATTTGGGAAGTATACATTAAGTATTGCCTCAATCTCTTCTTTATTTTTCTTCACATGTAGAGTTTCTGATTGAGTAGCTAGATGACTTATAATATCTCCTTTCATGTTCAATAGTAGATTACTCAATTCTAATCTATAAACTCCATTAGATGTCTTGGAAATGGAAGATTATTTTTCCTTTTGTCCTTTTGTAAAGGTCAAGTAATTTCTAAAAACCTTGCAAATTTCTTCAAAGGGTAATTGAGACACATCCCCTGACCCAATAAGGCTAAGGGAATCCATGAAATCATTATTAACTCTCAAAAACACCAACTTTAGAGATTATTTAGAGATTCTATTATGTGGGTTCTTCTTTAAGCAGAAGTGTTACCTCTCCATAGAATCCTCCAATGGTCCATCCTCTTTTTGAGTCATCTAGAAAATATCATCCCTTCTTCTATCAACTCCTCTATAATAGTCTTGGTATTTTTCAAGGAACTTTATTTTCATAGTGTTCCAATATGGAACAAAATATTTTCCCAATCCCATAAACCATCTCATGGATACATCCTTCAAAGTTGTAGGAAATAGATTGAGCCTATGAACATCAATTATGTAGTCATAGCTTCTACATAGGATATCAAATTGAAACAAAAACATGTGTCTGGATCCTTATTTACCAAACCATAGAAGATATGAAACAATGAAGGAGATATATTCTTCAAGACAATGGCCCTTTCTCAGTTGGCAATTTGAAATTCAAAGTCACATTTTCTGGTGGATCATCCACTACTCCATCAACCATGGTTTTGGAAGGTATCCTCTATGTTTCTAGTAGATGTTGGTGAAAGAGAAAGTTCTTTGTCAATAATACCCTTACTCTAATCATTGTGGTCACCAATATTTTCTCTAGCTTGTTGATTAGAGGGGAGAAATATTCCCAAAGCATCTATATTCCTCTGCATACAATATTCTTAATATTGAAAGTAAAATTTTAAACTATGAATGCTTGTAAATAACATAAACAAATATTTGAAAGTAGCACCATCCCCGAAAATGGCACCAAAAATGTAGAGTCCCTACTAATTTCCAATAGAATTGGTTTAAGACACACAATTCAAAGGAAAACCTAACTGGATAGTCCACTAAACCCTTAGAAAGACCATTAAATTATCAACTAGGGCTATTCGTAAGCTTGTGATGATGCTAGCACTGTATGTTCTTCCAAAGACTCAAGACTACCTAGATCATCCTAGAAAATTTGTTTTACACTTGTTGATAAAACACTAAAATGTATAACAATAAAATAAGTAATGGTGGCACTATTACTACAAGTACCTACAACGAAAGACTGTGACTAGTTCACCGTCAAGAAATGAATCATAAAATTAACCAGTACTATTAACTAAACCTATAATTTGGAGTACAAAAAATTGAAGCAAGCTAAACCATAAATGTAAAAAATATTTTTTCATGGATTCATTCATAACATAAAGAATCTAATTTAGACAACATACATGAGGTAACTACTTTAACATAAATAAATGCACATAAGATAAAGTGGGGAATAGTTACCTTGAGTGACCCTTGCTCGAGTGATTGTCTCCATAGATTTAATCCAAATACAACTCCTCATATTAATGTAATCATGACAATGATGAACAACCATTCATTGCATAACTAAGAATATTACAATATAAGATTATACTTAAATATCTTATTCATAAGATCATGAACAACGTTTGTATAGAAATATAGGAAATGAAGCTGTAAGTATCTTTTTCTGTATCTACTAGTGGATAATTAACCAACTTCACTAACACCTCAACCATTGAACCATACATATAGGCATGGGGGAGTTTATTAAAATAAGGACTCTAAATTAAAATCATAAATTACCTCCCTACATAATAGAGTGTGATAAATTCTGATCAACTAAACCATAACTGAAAAAGGAAGGAGAGTCCAAATAGAACTATGACTCTACTACAACAAGAATTAGAACATGGACTATTGAAGCAATCACACTCGACTCCTAACTATAATAGAGTTCTTCTCCTTCAACTTCTCTATTGAATTTCAAATTGATGTACAATAATCTTCAATAAGTTCCTCTGTCTTTGCAATTGCTGCACTCAGCTTATTTTGGAACGTCCCCCGCATCGCTGTCTAGAAACTCCATTGGCTATGGGTTGCACTCCCCGAGTTGTTGCGGGATACAGTCTATCTCCTCTAGCTCCTTGGATGTAAAGAGTTAGTTCATAAATCTACACAATACTAATAACTATAGCTTAAGCATAGCTATTCATTGCAATTCATACATATCCACACAACAATTATACAATAATTGTCACATTATAACCATATTTATATATACTTCAAATTAGGTTTAGGTTTGTATAATGATCATAAAAGATACTAAAGTTTATGAATATGTATGAAATAAGTGTCTAGAAATTTTCGAGTATACATAATTTTTTTAGAAAGCTAACTAATATCATCAATGTGTATGAACCACCATATGTTTGATATGAAGTTTCTTAACATGTTAGTTTTTGGCGTTTTGTATTTTATATGCCTAGATTATTGGTATGCTTTATTTCTTAGAGATGTGCGTTATTTATGCAATGATTAAATGTGAACTTGATTATTGATTTTCAAATGACGATTTATATAATGGATGTTAATTTTATATTTTATGTTATTATATCCCATTGGGTGATTATGTTTTTCTTTGGTTATATATACATTGAATAGGTACCCTTCATGTACATTGAGTGGTTATAGGTACATGGTTATTTCTCCATTTGACCACATAGGTCCATGTTACTCACCAATGGTGGTTAATTCAAATATGTCACACAAGGCTTCCCTATCTATTCCCCAATCATACTCAAATTGAGTATGGTGGGTGTCATGTTTGACCCTATGTGAACCTGGATCCAAGTTATAAATTATTTTAGAAACCCTATATGTTGTGGATGACTAGTAAATGTATTATTAAATTAATAGTTTTAATTTTGTATTTTTAGTAAATAAAATGTTAGTAATTTAAATGATATCTGTATTGGTTATTGAAATATTTTCCATGTTTCGAGAAAGAGGAAAAATATAATTAAAATAGAAATTAAGTTAAGTTATTACTTAATTATTTTGTGAAAATTCCTTGGATTGGGAAATGTAGGTTATGCTTATTTAATTATCTCATTTAAAATTTGAAATTTCCATAAATTTAATTGAATATAGGTTTATATGGATTTAAATCATGAATTTAAATCATAAGTGTTATTTAGGAATGGATTTAAATGTTAATTTGGATTGGGCAGAAATTTGTGGAAAATTAAAAATAAAGGAATTTGGAAAAAAGAGAAAAATAGATAAAAAATAAAAAAGAATTATCATTTTAACTTGTTCTTTTGTTTTGGAAAAGATGGGCTCTCAAAACCCTCTCCTTGCCAAATTTTAAAATTTAAATTATGGGTGAATTCAAGAATGAATTTGGATGAGAGTTGTTTTGGATTAGATATGAATGGGAATGGAATTGTGTTTGTGCATTGATTATTCACCTCTTCTCATGCTTTTCAAATTGTATGTGATTTGATTTTGCAAAAAAAAAAGGAGGTAACTATTGATTTATCCCTCCTTTCCCATTCCTTTTTCTATTTGATGCAATAAGTATCATTAGGGGAGCATAAGATCTCCCCAATACATCTTCAATTTTCAATTTTGAGTAGGAAATACGTGTTTTGTAAAATTTTCATTTTTTCCCAATTTGTGCCCTCATCATAGAAAATTGTTTTCAAAATCATTGAAATATAAATTTAACCTTGAAAGTGTGTTGTTGCGAATGTTTATAGCCAAAGGGTATTTTTTTGAAATTAGAAATTTAAATTTTCAAGATTTTCTTCAATGATGGAATTGGAAATTTTATGGTTTCTCCTTTGTAATTAATTGTATAAAATTTGAAGTCTCAAAGTGAAATTGAATGCTTGATTTTGGGGGAATTAGAGTCTCCTTAATGAATTCTCATAAGGATTGTTTTGAGATTATGTTTTCTATATTTTGAGATAAAAACCCTTAAGCCATGTAATTGTTGCCTTATTTTGCATGCCACATTTGTTGAAGGATGCGATGACCTTAGGGTGTAAGTATTAGAGAGGGTTATGGGAGTGGCTCCTAATGTGAACCCAACCCAAAGTTTTCCATAGAAAATCACAATGTGGGGAGTTTTCCTAGCAAGTGAAAAATATTGAAACATGGGTAATTAATTAACCAAGATAATGGATACCCCTATCATGACTTGAGTTCTTGTATAGGTTAAGTATTATTGAGGGAGACAATTGGCTTAGGGAGCATAAGACTTGTAAGTTCAATTATTCTTGTCTATATGATAGGGTACTCAATTCCATGTTGAGCCCCATACGAGTGTCCACAATGACATTCCCTCACTTTCTCTCTAATATCTAACCCTAGTGCATGTTGCTAATTATGTCATTTGCGAGTTTTCCTAATGATTATTTCTTGTGTTATGTCTTTGGTGATTTTTTCCAATGATGATATTTTTGTATGAAATTGGTGAGTTTAGCCAATGTGGATTTGTGATTTGAAATTGGTGAAATTTCCCAATGATGGTTTTGTTTTAAGCATTTTGAATTTAGGAATTACAAGAGGTACTAAATTCCATGTCTAGCCACACTTGTGAGAACTATGATGAAACTCCCTAACTATCTCTCTAACATCTTATCCTAGTGTTTAGTGTGCTTGTGTTCCACCATTGATGAATTGGCCCAATGATGATCCTTGTTATTTTCTAGTCATGAGTTACCATAGGATAATCTTGTGTTGTACCATTGGTGAATTTTCCCAATGAGTATTATGTGTTGTGACATTGATGAGATTTACAAATGATGGTTTTGTGATATTACATTAGTGTTGTGCTTGATGAGGACCTATATTTGATCCTACTTGTGATTGATACATCTTGTAATGTTGGTTGTGTATTTTTATGAGATGTGCATGATTCGTGTATAATTTGTGTATGGCATGAGGGTAAGCCTTCTCCCAATGTGCTTGGTGTGAGTGTGTTCTTGTGGCCTATGTGACTATCTCCTAGCATAGTGGGAGTGGATATTTTGATTTCACTAGGTTGGGTGGAATGGAAACCATCATTAGGGATTAGAGGATTATGGTTGGAGTTGATGATGGCTTCAATTTAACAATTTTTTCTCATGATTTATTACATTTTCTTCCATTTTTATGATGTAATTGATGTTGAAGGATATTTGAGTCCTCTTGTAATTGTAACTTAATAATTGAATCTCCCTCTTGGGATGAACCATAATATGCCATTTGAGTGACACCATTATTGTATATTGTTATGTGCCTTAGAGTTAGATCCAAGTAAACATGTAATCTTGTATGCTATCTATGCTTTCATGTTTTGATAAAATGAACATAGAGCACATTTGGCTTTGGATCTAAAATTAATGTAGGAATATTTCCTTTGGGTTTAAAATGAATGAAATTTGTCTTTGGAGTAGTTTTGGATGGCATTGTAGACTCATTATATAATTTTCCTACTCCTATGAGCTCTTTTCTTAAGTGTGATGTCATTGAGGACACTCTTACAACCTCTTGTTAGGCCTTTTAAAAACCCAAATATGTTATATCTCTTTATTTTGGTGTTTTATTTCTTAGGGAAAGAGTTAGGGGTATTAGGGGAGGTACTGAAACTCCTCCCTACCTTCTCCTTTGTGCTCCTACTATGTTGAGTGATTGGGAGATTAAATTCTTTAGTGGTCCCTAGAGTCATTTTGTCACTTTTTGTGTATGTTAGATGTCGAGTGTAGTGTTAGGATGTTCCAAGGTGTTTGGTAGGTCCTAAGGATCAAACCCTAGATTGTGTTTGCTCATTGGCTAAGATGCCAACACCTCTACAAAGACTCCAATGCACCTGATAGGGTTGCTAATGTTTGGGCACTAGTGTCTTGTTTGGGTTCTAGTGTCCCTTTATGGAACTAGTGTCCTATTTGGGTTCTAGTGTCCCATTTGGGTGCTAGTTTCCTCAGTTTTTCAAAATTTCCTTCATTTATGATTCGAAGGGTTGTTCACTCATTTCTTAGGGAAACCTTGTATACAAAATTTATCTCTCTTGGTCTCATGTTTCCTCCCATGATGTCATTTAATTGATGAGTTTCATACATCAAGAATTATGGCATATCCTTGCCTTAGGAAGCATGCAATTGTCTAGAAGTGACCCATCATCATTCTAGTTAGTGGAGAGTTTGTGCCTCTTGGTTAGGCAACCTATTATGAAGGTTGGCCTTGCATTCAGTGTTGTAGGTGTGTCTGGATACAATTTGAAGGTTGTTGATTACCTCATCCTATCCTAGAGTGGCGTTGTGAGTCAACTAAATCATGGGTTTGTAATCAATCATCATTTAGGTGTTGTATTCTCCCTCATAGGTTCATCATGATGGATTTATCCCACAATTTTTAAGTCATATATTGTTTCCACCTTTCTTATTTAATGGTAAGGTTGTCTTGTCGTATTTAGAATTATATTATTTTTTACATGAAACTTGTGTAAACATTTTTGTGAAAGTGTGGCATGTTGTTATTGTATTAATGGTATTGTCATTGTTTCAAAAAAATATTTTGTCAAGTTTTTTTATGAGTCCATGTTGGCTTGGGGAGTTACATTTAGTATCAAAGCACATGTTGTAGCATTGGGATTTTTGGTTCATGTCCTTTCCCATGTGGTTGTTTGTGTTTTATGTGCAATCACTTAAGTGCTTGTTGTTGGGAGTTAATATTTGGCTTCTTGCTCAGGTGCCTTGTGTGGAATTTTAGAAGGTTCTTTGCGAATCAACTTGAGTAGTGTATAGATGAGGAAGAGTGCCTCCCAAGACCTAACACATTTGACATGTATGGGAAGATACCCTAGTTGAGAGTCTCCTGAGGTGGATAATGATCACTCTCAGATGCATTTCTCATTATGTGAGAGCTTTTGTTGGGTCTTCGTGTATGTATGTTGTTGGTAATAGGTGTTGATATTTTCCCCTAGTGTGATATGTTGATAAATTCTTAATTATGAGTGCTAGTTAGACCCTTGAGTTGGTGAGAAGTGTTTTCATGGTGATTTCCATCTCAATTTCTTAATTCCTCTAGTCACCCTAAATATGATGAGGGAAAAATGTGTCATTCTTTTACCTCTTATTTGTGTCAAACCTTGTCATATTTCTTAGTGTCTCCTTTCGTTCCTGTCACTTTTCATTAATGAACGAAAGGTATTTTATGAAATAGAAGAAAAGGTTAAAACTAGTGAAAATATCGATTTTTCTGACTGTTGCTAACTGTCTTTTTGATTCTGGTAATAGGCAGTGTTTAATGGTTGAAAGTGCACATGAAGGATATCGGTGGAAGTAAGACTGAACTACTGAAGTTATATTGTCATTTTGGCTTTACTCGTCGAAGATTAGCCATTCTGTTTTAGGTTGTTACAATGTTCTTGGAAAACTTTCAAAAGACTTTAAAGCTATTTTTGATTATCCTTTAAAGGTTGTTGGCTGAAAGCCACTAACAACCAAAGCATTTATTCAATTAAATTTGAAATACTATTAGATGTATAGGTAGCTACAATATGTATATATATGTGTGTACACTGAAACTGGATATAGATATACATAATTAAAAGTAGAACCGTGGTTATTTCTATATACTCTGTCTATGTTATTTGGATGAATGGAAGTGATAGTAGAATAATTTTGTGAGCATGAGTTTTATCATCCAATAACCAGCGAAGGTAGGGCCTACTTCCTCGGTTGTTGGTGATTTTTGCATTGAGATTATGTGTGTGGTAATGTATGCTTTGAATTTATAAGTTGTTCGATTATCTCATTACTTTATTGTTGTATAAATCCTTTTTTTGTGTGATTCATTTCTGCAAAGGTATTAATCAATATTGAATTGTTAAATTCTTATCAGTACAACCTATATTTATTCAATAGTTGTGTACTGGTATATGTAGATCATTAAGCATTCGTTACAAAGCAGTTTGATATGAATTAATGGAATTTTTCTGAATTAAGGATTTATCGAGTAGTGTTGAAGGTTTTTCAGTAGTTCAACTTTGACTTTGTTAACGTTATTTTTAGATAGATTTCTATTTTGTCATAGATAAATTTACTACTCTTTTGTTGTGTGCCAGTAACCTATTTTTTGTGTAGAACTATTTCTTCATAGGTTCCTATCACACTTGTGATAGGAAGTTCACCAATCAGAATTTTGTCCATAAGAAAATTATATTAGGTTGCATCCATCAGCCCTTGGTTTATTAATTGTAGCTCTTTGGCATATTGCCACAACACAGTTCAAAAGCCTACGTTCCCAGATTTACCCTTTAGGATGAACTAAGGAAGCCATTTCCAAAGAGTACATCAAACCCAATTTAAAGAGTAATTTAGAAACCACAGTTTTATCCAATCATTTTGGTGTCGTTGCCATGGAATGGTGTTAAAGACCTACATTTCTAGTGAACCAAGTTAGGAGCATTGTGCTAAGGAGAAAATCCACGCGATAGTTGACCTCATTTGGATAATTACCCTTGGTTTGCTTTGTCATAGATGATTTAGGTGCATGAATCGTAATAGGGATAGTAGAGGAAGATTCATTAGAAAAGAAAATGGAAGTAGTTTGTAACCCAAAAAATCCAAAAAAAATTAGCACCGTCCATTGAGAGCCCACAACCCAAAGAATTGCAAGATAAGTCAAAATCACCCATTGAGACAAGTAGCTTGACTCAAGAGAAACTAAAAAGTAAGTTTCCATCACTAGAATTGTCCGAACTTGATCTTGATAAGTGTGCTATTGAGACCACCATTATTTAGACACTCACAAATATCCAACCAAGCTGTTCTGAGATATTAGGCAAAAAAGTTGAACAATTTTTCCAAGGGTCTTATGGGGATCAAGTTGGTCCATTTTTTGAAGAAATCCACAAGCCATTTAAAAATTATTTTACTTTGTGGGTATTAGAAGTCATGGATCCAAAAAACAATAACAACAACAATAATGACAACAACAACAATAGTGACAAAAATCACAATAGGGCATTGGCTAACAATAATCCAGTCACTTCCGAGTTCCCAATCACAGATCCTGGAAGAGACACCCCTATGACAAATATTCCTCATTCTACTTTGCCCATTTTTTGTGGTCTTTCAATGGAGGATCCTGACATGTTTTTGTTTGAATTTGATGTGTTGTGTCATAGTTATGACTACCAAAACGATGCAAAGAAACTCAAATTGTTTCCAACTACATTAAAGGATGCCACCCTACGGTGGTTTATGAATTCAGAATATTAAAGCATGGACGGTCTTGAAGGAGCTATTCTTGAACAAGTACCAAGAATACTGCAAGACGAAGGAGGTTTGGGATAATATTTTCCGCATGACTCAAAAAGAAGATGAGTCTATAGAAGACTACCTTGAATGTTTTATGTTTAGTCTTCAACGGTCTCGTCAGGAGGGACTAAATGATGATACCATTTAAATATTATTTCTTAGAGGGATAAGAGATGATGTTATGGAAGCACTAAATTTAATAGGAAAAGGGAATATCTCTAAAATATAATTTGATAATATCTATGATATTTGCAGGAACTATTCGAGGTCACAACGTTTGGGAAGGAGCTATCCAAGTAAGCCTTATACTGTAGGCAATGAGATAAGTATCACAAAAAGGGAAATAGGAAATTTACTTGAGGATCCTAAAAAAAATTTGTTGAGTCATATGGGGAAACAAATAGGCACTCTTTACACCCATATGAAAGAAGAAGTCGAAAAGGCTCTATCTATGTTTTTTCCAACGTGTCACAAAAGGCATGATAGTGAGGATTGCCCATATAATAGTACAAAAATATCATCTTTAGAAGAACTTAGTAAGAGATCTACCTTGAGGCTTCTTCCTGTAGGAGTACCGGAAATGGAATATTCTAAAGAAATTGTCTATTATATGGCCCCTAGGCAACCCTTTCCACCTCGATCAATGCACCCTAACATGATGAACAGTTATCTTGCCCTAGGACCAATCCAACCCAAATATTATCAAATGGGATGGTATGGGGGTTGGATACAACCCCCATACCCTCAATGGATTCCACAATATCAATATACTTCACAGTTGTGGCAATAGAAATGGAGGCAACAAACGCAACAACCATCCCCCTCACAATCACAATTTATGCCTTCTTCTATGATTAAACCATACCAACAACCACAATTTCTAGCCTTGCCATCATCAGCTACCCCACCTATCAATCCAACACAACCACCAAGACCTACATCAATGCCAGCTCAACCCAACCCCAACCCCAACATTAAGGCCACCCAACTAGTATATAATAATGAGCCAACAAGTTACTCCACCTATCCCGTAAATACATTAGAAATAGATGGAGTTTAGTTAAGATCAGGGAAGGATCTTAAAGGGCCCACCGTTACAGAAATCAATGAGCAGTTAGAAACCAAGCTACCCAAAGAACCCCCCTTTCCCAAATGATTCCAATCTGCACCAATACAAAGGGAGGATTCTCAACCTGATTTCAATTTTGTTAATGAGTTGCATAATGTTAACATTAAGATTCCTTTGTTATAGGCCATCAAAGACATTCCCGTCTAGACAAAAACAATTTGTGATCTATGTACTTGGAAGCAGAGAAAGAAGCAAGACTCAAAAACTATTCAATTCATTAGACAGTTGGTAGACTTGATGCTTGGGAACCTCACCATTCCAAAGTATTCTGATCTAGGGATTCCAATCATTAAGGTAACCATTGGTAAAGTAAGTATTCCTAATACCCTTGTAGATTGGGCGTTGTAATTAATGTAATGACAACTGAAACAAAAGAATGATTATCATTAGAAGGACTTAGGCCTACTTCTATAGTTCTTCAAATGGTCGATCGATCTTTGGTCAAAGCCAAAGATGTGATTGAAGATGTAATCCCTTTTATTGATTCATGGGAATACCCAACTGACTTTATGATTTTGCAGCCAAAAATTAAGCTGGGGGGATACCCCCTGATTTTGGGATGCCCTTGGTTGGAAGCCGCAGATGTGTTTATCAATTAGCAATCAATGAGCATGGTCATTTCCAATGGCGATCACAAGAAAAAAATAACTCTATACCCGCCAACACAACCTTTGTTGGAAAGAAAGGACCCCATTTGGATTGATAGCAACTTGAATAAGTCATTACCAATTCTAACAATTGATAAAGCCTTAGATATGGAGGATCTTACTGAGGATAATGTTCTTATTAGTTTCCTTCAAAATAGGTATACATTTAATGAAATATTAGAAATCATGGTCCTCCATTCAGGTATAAATACTCAATGTCCTTTTAGGGATTTTCCATTGGTGGGTAGTTCACAGTCTATTCATCACTTTATCACATTGCATCAGTTGTTACCCCATATTTCCTATATGGTTCATTCTTATCTTCTACAAATTTGATTGATATGCCATCCACCTTACAAGTCTTAGCCATTGAGTCATCGACACAATCTACAATTATGGAAATTCTACCTAATCGCACACTTAACATTAATCCACAACTAACCCTTGAAAAAATACAAGATCTTATCTCCGTGCTTAGAACAAACAAAGAAGCATTCACCTGGGAATACCAAGACATGTGTGGCATTCATCCTGATACCTACATCCATCGTATCTACAATGAAGAAGGTAGTCATCCAATTAGGCAACCACAACGTCGACTCAACCCTACTTTGTGTGACATAGTTAAAGAGGAGTTACAAAAACTATTAAATGTCAGGTTTATATATCCTATTTCCGATAGGCAATGGGTTTCTTCTTTAGTTGTGGTTCCTAAGAAAAATACTAAAATGCAGAATTTGTGTCAATTATAAAGCATAAAATAAATCTACTAAGAAATATCATTTTCCATTGCCATTTATTGATCAAGTATTGGACACTCTTGCAGGTAGAAAGTTATTCCCTTTTCCCGATGGATTCAACGGTTATAACCAAATTCGCATAGCACTAGAAGATCAGGACAAGACCAATTTCACTTGCCCTTGGGGCACCTTTTCTTATAGCGTCTTGCCATTTAGTTTAAGTAATGCCCCTGCCACTTTTCAAAGGGCTAGTTTTGAGCATTTTCATGGATCTTGTCAAGGATTGTGTTGAGGTATACATGAATGATTTTACTGTCCATGGTAACACTTATGAAGAGGCTAAAAAAAACTTAGACAAGGTACTTAGGCATTGTATAGACACCAACCTGTCATTGAGTCATGAAAAGTGCCACATACTTATAACTGAAGGAATAATGCTTGGTCATTACATTTCCTCTAAAGGTATTCAAGTAGATCCTAAAAAGGTCCAAATTATCCAAGACTTGTTTATACCCTCTAGTCAAAAAGATGTTCAAAGTTTTCTCGGCCATGTAGGATATTTCCGGAGATTTATCCAAAATTTTAGTAAAATTGCATCTCCCTTGTTTGCCTTGCTAGCCAAAGATGTTGCTTTCTCTTGGACACCTGAGTGTCAAGAAGCCTTTGAATCCATCAAGACAAAACTCGTAACCACACCCGTCCTTCGAGGACCAAACTGGGAACTACCATTTCATATCCACATAGATGCCTCCGACTGTTCCATGGGTGTTGTGCTTGGACAAAAAGACGATAATCTTTTCTATTCTATCTACTGCATCAGAAAGAACTTCACAGGGGCCGAGGTAAATTACATGGTAACTAAAAAATATTTTTTAGTAGTTGTGTATGCCATTAATAAGTTTCGTCATTACATTACTGGTTATAAAGTGTTTGTCCACACAGATCATTCGACAATTCTGTTTTTAATGAATAAACCTGTGGTAACTGGTAGAGTCATTAGATGGTTGCTTTTACTCCAGGAATTTGATATAAATATACTTGATAAGCCTAGTCAAGAAAATGTGGTTGCAGAATTTTTGTCCTGCTTACAATTTCTGGAAAATGAACCTACTCCAGTTGATGATGACTTTCCAAACGAGCACCTCTTTGCTATATCCACAAACAACCCCTGGTTTGCCGATATTGAAAACTACCTTGTTACATGCAAGTTCTCACCACATTTATCCTCAAGGGAATGACGAAAGCTGGTTGGAATTAGAGGACAATATACATGGATGAGTGATAAATACTCAATGTCCTTTTGGGGATTTTCCATTGGTGGGTAGTTCACACTTTGTTCATCACTTTATCACATTGCATCAGTTGTTATCCCATATTTCCTATATGGTTCATTCTTATCTTCTGCAAATTTGATTGATATGCCATCCACCTTACAAGTCTTAGCCATTGATTCACTGACATAATCTACAATTATGAAAATTCCACCTAATCGTACACTTAACATTAATCCACAGCTAACCCCTGAACAAATCCAAGATCTTATCTCCATGCTTAGAATAAAAAAAGAATCATTCACTTAGGAATACCAAGACATGTGTGGCATTCATCCTGATACCTACACCCATCATATCTACATTGAAGAAGGTAGTCGTCCAATTAGGCAACCACAATGTCGACTCAACCCTGCTTTTCACGACATAGTTATAGAGGAGTTACAAAAACTATTAAATGTCGGGTTTATATATCCTATTTCCGATAGTCAATGGGTTTCTTCTTTAGTTGTGGTTCCTAAGAAAAATAGTAAAATGGAGAATGTATGTCAATTATAAAGCATTAAATAAATCTACTAAGAAATATCATTTTCCATTGCCATTTATTGATCAAGTATTGGACACTCTTGTAGGTAGAAAGTTATTCCATTTTCCGGATGGGTTCAGTGGTTATAACCAAATTCGCATAGCACCAAAAGATCAGGACAAGACCACTTTCACTTGCCCTTAGGGCACCTTTTCTTATAGCGTCTTGCCATTTGGTTTAAGTAACACCCCTGCAACTTTTCAATGGGTAGTTTTGAGTATTTTCATGGATCTTGTCAATGATTGTGTTGAGGTATACATGGATGATTTTACTGTCCATGGTAACACTTATGAAGAGGCTAAAAAAAACTTAGAAAAGGTACTTAGGCATTGCATAGACACCAACCTGTCATTGAGTCATGAAAAGTGCCACATACTTATGACTGAAGGGATAGTGCTTGGTCATTAAATTTCCTCTAAAGGTATTCAAGTAGATCCTAAAAAGGTCCAAATTATCCAAGACTTGTCTATAGCCTCTAATCAAAAAGATGTTCGAAGTTTTCTCGGCCATGTAGGATATTATCGAAGATTTATCCAAAATTTTAGTAAAATTGCATCTCCCTTGTTTGCCTTGCTAGGAAAAGACGTTTCTTTCTCTTGGACACCTGAGTGTCAAGAAGCCTTTGAATCCATCAAGACAAAACTCGTAACCACACCCGTCCTTCAAGGACCAAACTAGGAACTACCATTTTGTATCCACACAGATGCCTCTGACTATTCCATGGGTGTTATGCTTGGACAAAAAGAGGATAAAATTTTCTATTCTATATACTGCATCAATAAGAACTTCACGGGGGTCGAGGTAAATTACACGGTAACTGAAAAATATTTTTTATTTGTTGTGTATGCCATTAATAAGTTTCATCATTACATTGCTGGTTATAAGTTCTTTGTCCACACAGATCATTCGACAATTCTATTTTTAATGAATAAACCTGTGGTAACTGGTAGAGTCATTAGATGGTTGCTTTTACTCTAAGAGTTTGATATAAATATACTTGATAAGCCTAGTCGAGAAAATGTGGTTGCAGAATTTTTGTCCCGCTTACAATTTCTGTACAATGAACCTACTCCAGTTGATGACACCTTTCCAGACGAGCACCTCTTTGCTATATCCATAAAGAGCCCTTGGTTTACCGATATTGCAAAATACCTTGTTACATGCAAGTTCCCACCACATTTCTCCTCAAGGGAATGACAAAAGCTGGTTGGAATCAGTGGACAATATACATGGATGAGTGATAAATATTCAATGTCATTTTTGGGATTTTCCATTCGTGGGTACTTAACACTCTGTTCATCATTTTATCACATTGCATCAGTTGTTATCCCATATTGCCTATATGGTTCATTCTTATCTTCTACAAATTTTATTGATATGCCATCCACCTTAAAAGTCTTAGCCATTGAGTCACCAACACAATCTACAATTATGAAAATTCTACCTAATCGCAAACTTAACATTAATCCATAGCTAACCCCTGAACAAATCCAAGATCTTATCTCCATGCTTAGAACAAAAAAAGAAGCATTCACCTAGGAATACCAAGACATGTGTGGCATTCACTTGGGAATACCAAGACATGTGTCGCATTCATCCTGATACCTACACCCATCGTATCCACATTAAAGAAGGTAGTCATCCAATTAGGCAACCACAACCTCAACTCAACCCTGCTTTGTGCGACATAGTTAAAGAGGAGTTACATAAACTATTAAATGTCGGGTTAATATATCCTATTTCCGATAGTCAATGGGTTTCTTCTTTAGTTGTGGTTCCTAAGAAAAATAGTAAAATGGAGAATTTATGTCAATTATGAAGCATTAAATAAATCTACTAAGAAATATCATTTTCCATTGCCATTTATTGATCAAGTATTGGACACTCTTGCAGGTAGAAAGTTATTCACTTTTCCAGATGGGTTCAATGGTTATAACCAAATTTGCATAGCACCAGAAGATCAGGACAAGACCACTTTCACTTGCCCTTGGGGCACCTTTTCTTATAGCATCTTTCCATTTGGTTTAAGTAATGCCCCTGCCACTTTTCAAAGGGCTGTTTTGAGCATTTTCATGGATCTTGTCAACGATTGTGTTGAGGTATACATGGATGATTTTACTGTCCATGGTAACACTTATGAAGAGGCTAAAACAAACTTAGACAAGGTACTTAGGCATTGTATAGACACCAACCTGTCATTGAGTCATGAAAAGTGCCACATACTTATGAATGAAGGGATAGTGCTTGGTCATTACATTTCCTCTAAAGGTATTCAGGTAGATCCTAAAGAGGTCCAAATTATCCAAGAGTTGTCTATAACCTCTAGTCAAAAAGATGTTCGAATTTTTCTCGGCCATGTAGGATATTACCGGAGATTTATCCAAAATTTTAGTAAAATTGCATCTCCCTTGTTTGCCTTGCTAGCCAAAGATGTTGCTTTCTCTTGGATACCTGAGTGTCAAGAAGCCTTTGAATCCATCAAGACAAAAATCGTAACCACACCCGTCCTTCGAGGACCAAACTAGTAACTACCATTTGATATCCACATAGATGCCTCCGACTGTTCCATGGGTGTTGTGATTGGACAAAAAGAGGGTAATATTTTCTATTCTATCTACTGCATCAGCAAGAACTTCACGGGGGACGAGGTAATCTACACGGTAACTGAAAAAGATTTTTTAGTTGTTGTGTATGCCATTAATAAGTTTTGTCATTACATTATTGGTTATAAAGTGTTTGTCCACACAGATCATTCGACAATTCTATTTTTTATTGTGAACCCCTAAACCTGCAAATGCACAAGAGCAACAAAGCACATTAGTTTGTTAGATCAAATGCATGTAATCAAGTATGAGAGATTCCCCATAAAATCCATCTATTCAAACTAAAATTAGGAAATGAAGAACACAATAAACTTCAAATAAAAGAGATTCAATCCTAATTAAGCTAATAGCATGATGATCTTATGGGGGGATTGGTGCCAATGAAGCGTTGCAATTGGCCCTTTCCCAATTCCTAAGTAGCAATGGTGTGTGATTGAGAAATGGTTGAATCTCCTAACAGATTTGAGCATAACCTTGTTGAAAATCTTGAAAGATGATGAATGGTTGATTGAAATGGGAAAAATTGGCTCTCAATGTGAAGAGAGTAACTTTGCATATGATTGCAGATGAGAAATGAGGAGAGAAGTCTCCAATTTATAGACTTCAATTTGGAAGAGGTAAGTAAGATTGAGAAATGTGCGACAAAAGATAATCCAATGGCATTGTGCCACTTGTCCACATGTGATTGGATGAGGAATGAGCACATTTTGGCCAATGTGCATGATAAATGCATAAATTTGAATTTTGAAATATTGAAATGAAAAGGTGGATGAGAAGTCAATGGAGTTATGACCGCTTGGCTCATTGCAAAGGACATGTAAGAGGTCTTAAATGCCTTGTTGGAAGGACCAAGTCCACTTGGCCTTTTTGAATTCAAATGAGGGAATATTCCCTTTTGATGCTTTGTGAGGGAAAATAGATGAATTAATATATCAAAGTATTTGATTTATTGTGCAAGTTGCATTCTCTAGAGAAATTTAATGAAAGGGATTAACTTAATCATGGTTTTGATTAAATTAATGAAGAATTAGGTGATGTGACAATCTAGACTTAGATTTATGAATTGATTTAAGTCAAGAATTGAGAGGAAATGATTTATTAAATAAATAATTTGATTTATTTAATCAAGGAACATGTTAGATTAAATCAAATAAGGGTTAATTTATTTAATTTAATGAGAGGACTTTAGAGAATTTAATCAAATAAAATGATTTATTTAATTAAACAAATATGTAAGGTTAATTAAATTAAATTGATTAATTTAATCAGAGGAGGTGATAGGCTTAATCAGATAAATAGTGATTCATTAGATTAAGGGATAGAATTATGATGAAATGTTGAGAGTGTGATTTAAGAGGAAATGTTGTCAGTAATCAGGATTAGGTGTGCCAAAATGAACTTATACATTTTCCATGTCTACATTAATGAATAAACCTGTGGTAACTGGTAGAGTCATTAGATGGTTGATTTTACTCCAGGAATTTGATATAAATATACTTGATAAGCCTAGTTGAGAAAATGTGGTTGCAAAATTTTTGTCCTACTTACAATTTCTGGACAATGAACCTACTCCAGTTGATGATGCCTTTCCAGACGAGCACCTCTTTGCTATATCCACAAAGAGCCCCTAGTTCACCGATATTGCAAACTACCTTGTTACATGCAAGTTCCCACCACATTTCTCCTCAAGGGAATGACGAAAGCTGGTTGGACTCAGTGGACAATATACATGGATGAGTGGATTGCTCTTTCACACCGACATTGACAATATCATCCGATGTTGTGTACTCGAAGATGATGTATTTGATATACTTCGTGCATGCTATACAAAACCATGCAGAGGACACTTTTCTGGTCAATGAACTGCTCAAAACATTCTCACTGCAGGTTACTACTAGCCTACACGCCATAAGGATTCTAAATGCTATGTTCATCATTGTGACAAGTGTCAGTACATGGGCCGACCCACATGCTCAAACAAGATGCCTTTACATCCATAGTTGTCCATAGATCCATTTGAGAAGTGGGGCCTTGATTTTGTTGGCCCAATCAACCCGCCATCAAGGAACAAAGAATACATCCTTGTATGTACCAATTATGTCACCAAGTGGGTAGAAGTGATAGCACTAAAGCATGCTAGAGATACAAAAGTAGCTGATTTCTTGTACTCTAATATTTTCACAAGATTTGGTGTGCCACACGAGATAACCACTGATCAAGGACTAGAATTTACATCTGAGCTCATTTCTGCCCTAGTTCATGAATACGAAATCCACCAACGCAAGTCCACACCTTATCACCCTCAAGCCAATGGGCAAGTAGAATTCACCAATCAAGAGATTGAGAATATTCTTACTAAGACAATTTCTCTTCATAAGCGCAATTGGGCTACACGACTTCCTGAGGCCATGTGGGCCTATCCAACAACATGAAAGACCACCACTGGTCTGACCCCTTATGAGCTCGTCTATGGTAAGAAGGAAATCCTTCCCATTGAGTTTGAGATTAAAACTCTTCACACTGCACTACAATTGGGTATGGGTCTTTCTGATGCACAAAAGGCATGCATCGATAAACTACATTCCTTAGATGAATTGTGCCAGGAAGCACTCTTCCACACCGAGGTTTTCCAAAAATAACGTGCTCTATGACATGACCACCACATCCACCAACGGTCATTCCAGCTTGGAGATTGGGTACTCCTATATGACTCTCGCTTCCAAGAATTCAAAGGAAAGTTTCACACATGCTGGTTGGGGCCCTATGAGTCCAGACCATATATACTAATGGCGTCATTTGTCTCTATACAGTGGACTCTGGAAGACGATCTCTTCTCGTCAATGGTCATTGCCTCAAACTATACAAGAATCCTCTTTCCAAAGAAGCCTTCTTTTTAGAGGTGGCACAGGAACTTACTATTGTTCCTTTTGGCCTCCTTTGAGATTGATCACTATTTTATAATAATAATAATTAAAAAAAAAGATCCGACAGTGAAAACCCTTTTTGGGCATCATTGGCTGGTTAATGTTTTCCATCCGGTTTTTGAAAAGCATTACCCATTAAATAAAAAATTACTGGTGAAAACTGGTTTCTCGGCGCCACTAGGTGGTGATAGATTGAAAACCGGAAAACTGGCGGTCTATTGTCGATAGCTATATATATATATAATAATAAAAAAGAAAAGAAAAGGATGAGCAGTGAGAGACCTTCAATGCTGGTACCCCGCCTTCCTATCATTTCCCTGCTCAGAACCCTGGCCTATTGTTTCCAGCCCTCCAACACTCAGCTTTGCCCTGTTCCTGTCACCTGGTTGTCAGGAACTCCTTTTTTTGTTTCCACTGGTTGGTGCTATCCTTTACGCCTGGTCGGGTTCTACGACCCTTCACATCTATTTTTGCCATCCCTGTCACAATGGTTGTCCATGGCTTTCAGCCAATAACAATTGCTCTAGATGATTTTATGTTCCTGTCTCTCTCATGACAAGAACTGATGTGGTTACCTCCTTGTCGGATTTCCATTCTCTTCTTTTCCAGGAGTCATTTTCTTGCTCGGTGGTACTCTTTTCCTTTGAGGTTACATCAGGCCTTCTTCATTGTTTCTCATTCTTCGACCAGTAAACCACCACCTTGTCAGTCGCTATACTCGACCTCGACATTGTTCTCGTCCTTTAATTTCCATGAGCTATTCTCTTACTAGTTGCTTTCGTTTGACTTCATCATGCCTGTAATGCCTATGCTACACTCTTCCACCCTATCATTGTTATGGGCTGGCATCAACATTAGTACCAAATTCAACACACATGTCACCACATTGCCACTCTTGTCCATCAATGATCATCGGTATTGGTATTTCATGTTTATTTCCTTTTCTTTTTATTTTATTTAAATACGCTTGTTCATTTACTGATGGTTAAGTCACCCACAAATGGGTAACTTGCTAAACTAGGGGGAAGTGTCACATCTATCATTGTGTCTCATATTTTTCATAAAAATCCCATCCCATTGTATCTAAATTTGTTGATTTCTGGTAGGATCCGTCATAAATAACGACTCCTTCTTAAGACCACCTGTAATCATTATTATTTGCTTGTAAACAATAAATTAGAAAGCTCCATTTTTTTTAACCACTTACCATAACCCATTCTTATCACCTACACAACACTACCAGCTAAATTTGTCCTATTCCTAGTAATAGCTATTTCTACAAAACTATTTTTACCCTTTACCAGGTTTGAACTGTGAACTGTTTGGATTGCAACTCCTAGTAAGGATATGGTAGGAGAATGCAGACACCGCTATGAGCCAATGATTGTGGATGATTTAAGGGTTCCTGTGATGTATGAAGCCTACAAGATATTCAAGCAAGCAGGATGGGATGCGTATTTCAAGAAATTGCGGGGGTATGATGAAAAACTGGCTTGTGAGTTTGCGGCAACCTACAACACTATGCAGGCATGAGTCTGTGGGCTAGCGATTCCTGTCTCAGTCCAAAGTATAGTGGATGTCATAGGGTTACCATTGAAAGGAGAATACTATTTTCTTGACAATTCTGGGTGTGAAAGAGACCTCAAATACTAAGAAGTTCCTAGTGTGTGGGGAATCG
This sequence comes from Sequoiadendron giganteum, assembly GCA_007115665.2. Taxonomy (NCBI): domain Eukaryota; kingdom Viridiplantae; phylum Streptophyta; class Pinopsida; order Cupressales; family Cupressaceae; genus Sequoiadendron; species Sequoiadendron giganteum. Next base: position 309,342,094 of record CM021100.1, read on the forward strand.
GTCGAAATAGTATCAGGTCAGGGCACAAAGTTATCTTCACTCCCTGCTCCCTAGAATGATGTGGTGAAATTTGTTATCCAGTATTTAACTTGTGAAGGGAGGTATGTATATGTTTATGCAAATAAATTCTGACTGATGATACATTTGAGATGGGGTATTTTTCAATATTCCTTTCTTTCTATATTCGTCCTTAATGCAAATGCGTAAAGCAATTCAGAAGGGTAGTGAGAATTCATTGGCACATCATGGGTTGATTAAATTGTTAATCGTTAGGGAATTAAAAAGAATTTCACCTCCTAGGGACTGAGACTCATTTATTGTAGATGAAACCCCCAATAATTCTGTTGAAAATTCCCTCCCTACTTCAGAACACTCTGCTGAAGAAGATTCCCAGAGGATAGGAAAGTCTACTAACACCCTAGAGGAGGAAGAGTCTAGTTAGGAAAGCTTATAAGGTAATAAATGCATCAAGGGTCCTAAGCCTGAAGCTCTTCTTGATAGTACTAAGAAAGGAAAAGCACAAATCCTAGGGTCAAGTGGCAAAAAGGCTAAGGGTTCCAGTGTCAAATGACCTAAACTTAAGGTTACCAAAATCTCTACATCGGGCTCTAGGATTGGAAAGAAGTGGCATAGTAGGACTACCCCAAATGTTTTTTTAGAAGGAAAACAATTGTCACCTGACTTCGTAGACAAGTTAGCCAACCTACCTAACGTAGCTAGTGGCTTAGGTTCATAGACAACTAAGGATGTTGGGGATTTGAAAATAGTGGCAACGGTCTCTCAAAAGACTAAGAGAACAAAAGTTGCTACTAGGGAGTTGAGAAAAATTAAGAGAAAAAAGTAGAAAACGACAGATCTTGAGGATCCATCACAACACCAAGAGGAACCCAAGCAAAATTTCAATATTCTGCCTCAGAATTTTCCTATTTTAGGGGAAGAACTTGAGCAAAACTTTGAGGCACTGCCCCAACATTCCCCTATCTCAGAGAAGATAAGAGCAAGCATGAAATAACACCTAGGGATTATAGGGTAACAACAATTAATGTCAAACATTCATCTTGGGGACATGAATTAGAAGAAATGAAATTTAATTTAGAAAAAAAAGTCACCAAGGTACAAAAGAGTAAACAAAAGAAAAGAGAGCTAATACCTGCAAGGTTTTATCAAGTCATTAGCTCAATTTGATGAAGCAGAAACTGAATAGCCCCAAAATCTAGTGCTTATTTCTAAGAAGCAATTGGATTCCATTGCAACACTTCACCATAAGATAAGTCTATTTGAAGAATGGATGGAGTATCTAGTGAGGAAAGGAGAATAATTAATTAAGGATACAATTGGGAAGCATAAGGAGGCATACCATTGGTGTGAAAAGTCCAAAAGATTGGAAGGAGAATGTCAATTTCGCAAAGAATAGACTAATGTAGAAAGGTGAAAGTTAAGATATCATATTTAGACAGATGTTTGAGAGTTGGTGAATGAAAGGATAACCACGAAACAAGAAATTTTGGTATTTGAGAAGTGGAAAAAATAAGTGAATTGGGAAAGTGACACTTTCCTACAATGTGTAGAAGGATTTGAAAAGGTCACCAAAATATGCAAGAAGTTGATTGATAGAGATAAAAGCTTTATTGAAATGTTAACATAAAAAATTTGTGATCCTTGTACTTTAGGGAAAGATGATAAATAGGTTAAATATTTCAAGGAATGGATTGAAAGGGTGAATAAAAACCCCGTTTGTTCATTAAGTCGGGAGGTTATAGATGAAATTATAAAGTGTAGGAATGCTATGGTTAAATATGAAGCAAAAATGATGCAGATGAATGAAAACATCATTCAAATATCAGAGGATTATTCTAGGATTAATTATAGTTGGAAAGTGATTTAAGAAGTTTCAAAGGAGAATATGCATCAAGTATTCGTCACTTTCTAAGAGTATCAACTAAGGAAATGTGAAGGTGAGTCTTCGAACCTAGAGCTCAATGAAGAAGGATAGATGGTAGGATATCAGATGTTGGAAGTTTTATTCATTGATATGGTTTTGAAGTGAGTTTTGTATGTTTTTTATCATTTTTGGTGAAGATGGAAAGTCCCAAGGCTTTTGAAGAACACCGATGATCTTGTTTTATGCAAATTATTTGTGAACTAGAGCCTGAAATTGAAGATTACTACTGATGAAAAAGTCAAAGTTTTGACTTTTCCTAGAATGTTCTGATGACAACTGTCGCCTGCCATGTGCTATATTTTAATTTGTTTTTATGATTCTCTTTGTTGGACTAAGTTTAAACTCTTTGGGGCCTTGTTTCTATAGAAGGCCATTTATTGTTTTATTTTTATTTTAAGTTCAAAATTTGTGGATGTCAGAGAACTAATTTTTTTTCAAGTTTTGTTCATTTTCCTATTTTCTATTCCATTCCAGAGTAAAAACTTGTAGACTTCATTAGAAGTTAATCAATATTAGAGCCAATTTGAAAGGTATTTCCTGATATGAAATCTTATGTAGCTGATTGTTTGTTCCTATCGGAAAAACTATGTCGTATGTCATTTACGGATGCATACTGAAACTATGTAGTGGCAAATACTCCCCCTTCTCTTTAAAACCTTGCATCATTATATTCCTAGCTATGAAGCAATTTGGTAACATATGGAATGGTTTGCTTTGGTTTTGTTTTTTCTTGAGGCGTGCATGGATAATAACTGGGAGAAAATTTACTTTTTAGTAATTTTTTAAGCTTTAATTTAGAATAGATGTTTAAATTTTAGAAATTGTTTCAAAAAAATGATGAATACATGGAGTTTTATTGAAAATATTTTGATTCCATGATATTATTGAATTATTAAAGATAAATCTACTTGGATAAATGAAATTTATTTGAATTTCATAAAATATTACTATTAATTTGTTAATTTCATGAAGTTGTTAAATGACTAGACTGAGATTATTTCATATCTTTATGATTCACTTCTAAATTGAAAGAGTCATTTACACCTCATGTGTAAGAACATTATCACAATGAACTCTAAGTGAACCTAGTGTAGTTAAGACCTAACATAAATGATCCTTGGGATTAAGATGAGTTAGCCTAATATTTAGGTTATCCTAGTACAATCTTTCAAGAAAGATAGGCCTCCATGGGGTGTGTGTGAGAATTTTATCTATCTGTTGGTGTGTGGCTAACATCGTCATCAAGAGGAGTAGCACTAGGAGGGGCCATAGTCCTTTTAGTTTCATAAGGAAGGAATTTGAAGTCTTGTAGAGTCACTAGGTCTTGGTCTAGCAATCCTCGTGTGACATTAGTCTTAGTTGTCATACATCATATAGACCCCAAGGGTCAAGAATTGCAAGCTCAATACTAAAAAATATAATTGTTGTTATACCATCCCTTCCCATAGTGATGAATTTATTTAATGTAGAGTCACTGACTCAATTCACTATGTATAATGATCTTCCAAAGAATCTAGAAAAATTGTGTCCTAAGTTTTATCTTCACAAAGATGCAAAATAGAATATTAGTATCTTTAAGGATACCTATTTCAAAGCAAGGATACAACATGAAGATGTTGTATGTAGGTTGTTCCCTTACACCTTAAGTGGTGAAGTTCACTAGTGGTACATCAACCTACCTCATAATTCTTTTAGAACATGGAAAGATATGGAGAGTCAGTTTTCAGCCAGGTTTAGAACCCCGATTGATCTTGCCTTGATATATCATCAGTTCAATCAAATCAAAAGTTTCAATGGTGAACCTATAATTTATTTCAATGATAGGTTTCAAAAGGCTTATTCTAGGTTGCAATCAGCTTATGTAGTGGATAATTTGTCTTCCATCATTTTTTACTATACAACAGTAGATCATTTAACTGTTATGTTTATGAAACGAAGGGAAAATCCACCTACTACTCTAACTAAAGCCTATGTTGAAGCCATGCGTGTAAATATAGAAATGAATCACCTTGGAAGTGGATCATCTATAAATGGTGAAAATGGATTGCATAACTATTCCATTTTGAGTGTGAATGGAATTCCACTAAATCATCCAATGGCTCCTAATTCTTTTCCTTAAGTGGTCCAGAATGGGACATTTCCTCAAAATAGTTTCCTTAAGTGGTCCAGAATGGGAAATTTCCTCAAAATAGTTTCTTTCAACTAGGAAATAGTCAAGCTTTAGTCCCACACCTTGGTCCAACTATCATAGAGTTGCATCTTAATAGAAATTATTTCTTCTCACCGACTTAAGAGAGTGAAAGAGTAAAAGCCTCAGAAGACAAAGAAGAGATTAAGGAAATCACAACTCAACTTAAGAGATTAACCATAGAGGTTATACAACTAAGAAATCAAAATTTTACTCTCAGAGTAATAATCAAAATTCATAGAGTCGAGCATACAATTCTCCTAGACCACCTAGACCTTGGAATATGTGACCAAATAATGGAGGAGTATCCACACCTTTAGATAATGCTAATCCATCTGATGATAGGTCTACACCTAAGGTAAATTTGGTTGACCTTGTGATGAAAAATTGGAGCTGAATCCACAATACAAATGCTCATTAAGAAGTGGATTACACCATAGTTTAAAACTACGTTAGATATTGTTTTGGCTGCTACACATTATAATGATCAATGTGACTCCAACTCACTCCAAGGAGATGAGTTAGTTCTGGTGGGATTTGACTGTGCTTTAGTGCTTGAAAGTTATGAATGATTTGAGTCACCTCCTATTGTTAGGAGTCATACTCATGGACAAGAAGGAGACAATTCAACAATGACTTTATAAACCTACACATCTCCTTATCAAGATGAAAATGAACCTAAGGATGAAGCTAACCAAATTCATGCTTTCCAAAAATATCCAAAAGGACATAGCTAAAAGCTAAGAGGTAACAAAAATGGTGGAAGTATATTCAAAGGGACTCTGACCATGTCAATCCTACTTAATAACTTTAACACTCCACTAGATGATAAATCAAGAAACACTCTAGGGTTACCTAAGGTAACCTCTCAATATAACTCAACAAATACTTCATAGAGTGGAAAAGAAGAATCCATTGAGAAAAATAATTTGACTAATTATTTGGTGGAAGAAATCAAAAAGGTAAAAATCAACCTATCGAAATTACTCAAAAGGCCTATGATCAAGAAATATTTCTTGAACACCTTAGAAGATTTTTCCAAAGAAATCACACTTAGTAAAGACACAAATGAGAAGGATAAATCCATTAAGGAAAAAGACAAAAATATAGTCCCCATGGCAGATGCACAAGTAGCCTTTTATAAAGGAAAGATGGACTCCCTGCCAGTTTTTCTCACACTGAGAATATTTGGTAAAAATCTCCATAATTGCTTGGTAGATTCTAGAGAATTTGCCAACATGATGCCTTTTTCCATATGTTAGAATCTAGGTTTAACTCCAGTGAATTCCTTGAAGAAATTTACTAAACTTGACAAAAATAAGGTAAATGTAATCAGGGAATTAACCAATATTCATATGCAATTAGTGTCAGATCCCTATAGTTAGTATTATATTGATATTCAGGTTGTTGAAATATCAAATACTTATGGGATGCTTTTGAGTAGGGACTGGTCAAATAATTTGAATAGATATATGACCCAAAATTCTCATATATGTGGTTTCCCTACAAAGGAATACCTAATCAAATTAGGATTGAGAGAGAGCCATGCATGAAACACATGATTACCAATTATAATCAGAAAAATAAAGTTCTATATATAGATGTAGAACCAAAAGTTTATAGAATTAGAAGTTCCAAAGTTAAGATAGAAGAAGTTTTCATGTGTAACGCTAAAAAGAATAACCATATAACTCTCAGAATGAACATGTTAGTTGAATAATATTATGATTCTTTTGAAGAAGAAGATAGTCACTTAGATAAGTTCTAGAAGAACATTGTTAAAGAAGATCAAAAGAGCAAGAAAACTAAAATTTAACTAAAAATTTTATTGTTGTAGGGTTGGTGTAGGTTACATAATTCTACACATTTAGAAGACAGTTGCATGATGTGTTTAGAGATCCTTCATAGAATTGGAAGTCAACACTGTTTGAAAAATGCAACTCTTAATAGGTCTGGGTCTAAAACACTTGAAGATAAAACACATGCAAGGCAAACTGAAAATATCAATTTGTTAGCTCTTAAGAATGCTAAGCTCAAAGTTGCTAAGAATCAAACTTAGAACCTTAGATTTGATTGGTCAAAGTCAAAACAAGGAATTAGAATCGGGGTTGAGCTTATCAATATCCAAGGTAAGTATTTTCTCGCTGCCTATAGATTACAATTTCAATGTAGTAACAATGTGGCAGAGTATGAAGTCCTCATTCATGGTTTGATTCTTGTGAGTAAGAAGAAAGTTAAGATTTGTAAATTTTTTGGTGACTTGGATTTGGTGGTCAAGCAAGTCCAGAAATAGCATATTTGTTATTATAAATCCTTGTCCAGCTACCGGAACTGAGTGTGGGACCTGATAGAAGATTTTGATGCCTTTAATATCACTCACATCTTGTGAAGATTCAATTAGAGAGAAAATGCTCTAGATATTGTTGATAGTGCTCTATAACCTTTAGATGCTTTCAATCTAAGGAGGTTTACTATTGAGTTGGTGTAGTTTCCCTTGATTCCTAATAATATTACAAATTTGCAGGTTTTCAAACATGACCGTCATATGTTGGAATTCATCACTAATACTAGTATCTTTAAGGCGCAAAAAATTGAAGAAATGGATCACTCGGATGATGAAATTTAAGATGAATAGTTAGCTCAAGTGAAAGATAATAATATTCCGAAAGGGATAATTGAACTAGAAAGACTATTTGATGTGGATCAGATAGTCTGATAGAAAGATCTACCTAAAATTGATGAAAGACACAACAAATTATATAATTTGAATATTGAAGAAGATCTGAAGAATGTGTTTATAGGGAAGGTATGTACTGAGGAAGAACAAAGAAATAGTTCTCAGGAACTCAGAGATTATTTGAAAGTTATTGCATGGACATACGAAGATTTGAAGACTTATGACACTTCCATCATTACTCATAAAATTCTGTTAAAGCCTAATGCAAAACCTTTCCAACAAAAACAATGACCTGCAAATGTACTTCTAGAATTTTTGGTTCAAAATGAAGTACAAAATCTCCTCTCAAGTTAGATAATTTTTCCCATCAGGCATTCTACCTGGGTGGAAAATCTAGTGCCTGTCAAAAAGAAGAATGGAGATATACAGTTGTGCGTGGATTTCCAAAATTTTAATAAGGCATTTGAAAAAGATAATTACCCCCAACCTTTGTTGAATGAAGTGCTACAAATTTATAATGGTTCACAGATTATGTCCTTCTTGATAGGATTATTAGGGTATAACCAAGTAATCGTCACGAAGGAGGATCGGATGAAAATCACATTCACTACAAAATGGGGAACTTTCGCTTATAGAAGGATGTAATTTGGATTAATAAATGCCAAAGCCACATTCCAAAGAGCTATAGATTATGCCTTCTAAGATTTGGTAGGAAATTACATTATTATATACATGGATGATCTTATGGTATTTTCCAAGAATAGTGGAGATCATGTTCGTGATCTTAGAGAAATATTACAAAAAATTGAAACTTATGGAGTTTTATTGAATCCTAAGAAATGCATTTTTGAGGTGAGTAAATGACAGTTATTGGGACACATTATTTCTGAAAGAGGTATTTCAATAGACTTAGATTGAGTTCCTTACTCAAGTTACAGCCCCCAGGAAGTAAGAAAGAACTAAAATCATACTTTGGCAACATCAATTTCATCTGGAAGTTTATTACTGGGTTTGTTGAGATTGTGAAACCACTCAATGATATGTTGAAGATAGATGCAAATATCGAGTGGAAAAATGATGTAGTAGAATCCTTCGTTCTTGGAAATATTGCATCAACCTAAAATATTTCCTTTCAATTTTGTTCTTCTTCTTGTTCGAATTGGCAGATCTGTTGTTTCTTCATGTTTGCTCACCAGATCGCATGTAGCTAGGATTTCATTGTGGACGTGTTCAAGTTCCTTATTCTAAATTTTCAGCTCGATTGGATTTTTTTCCATCAAGTTATCACTTTTGGATTTAGTGATAGTTTTTGGTTCTAGCCCCAAAATAATTTCAAACCCTAATGACTAGTTGGATCGATCACGGATCTCACCCATTGTTTGTGGATCCTCCTGGTGTGTTTGGATTTGTTCTTTGGAGTGTCCCCGACCTTACACTTAGGTCCACACTTCATCATGTGCATCTACCATGGAATAATTTTAGATTTGAGGTTGACCTATTCTTACACACATTACATTTTCCTCATCAGAGATTGTAATGATCTTTGGCTGATGCAAATGTTTCTAGACTCATAGATATGATATAAAGCTTGTAATGAATCATTAGAAGGAAGGGGGAATTATGATAAAGTAGAATAAGATGTATATTAAGTTTTAATTTTAGGATCTTCGCTTGAATGTATGAGCACTATATTTTGAGCATGTTTTAATCAGGTCTATGCATCAAATTTGTAAGCCTAGATGTGGCCGATTATATGTAATAAATATTTATGATAATATGAATGTTTGCATCTACATTTTCCTTCATAATTTGTGTTGCTTCTATTGTGTTACTCTTGTTGCATGGTTAAAATATTTCTCTTTGAGGACCCTCCTACAATGTTTGCATCAGTTTGTATCAGAGCGAGATTCATTCCTTGCGAGTTGCGTAGTCTTGTTGAAGATTTTTTGTAGGGTGGCAGATTGAGGATCTGACTTGTAGCTGCAAAGTTCTTGTGTAAAGATGGTAGGAAGAAAAAATGGTAGAGGAAATGGAGCACATGGAAATGTAGGCCCAGTTGTAATGGAGATGTTGAGAGGAATTGTTGCTAGATTGGAAGCAGTTGAAACAACCCAGAGAAGAGGTCGACTAGTTGAAGATGTAAGTGATGAAGAAGTTGAGGAACAAGAAGAAGTTGCAAGAGAAGAGAAACCTAGTCTTGATTAGGAAGAAGAGAGGTTCATAAGAGCCCTAACCAGAGTGAATACTAAGCCACATTTCAATCCACTGGATTATACTGGCAAGTTAGATTTAGATAAATTGTTAGATTGGATAATAGAAATGGAAAATACTTTGATTTTGTTGGTACCCCAAAAGATAAGAAGGTGAAATTTTCTTGTACAAAGCTGAAATTACATGCATCCCTTTGGTGGGAATACTTGCAGACATATAGACAAAGAAAAGGAAAAGAGAAAATAAGATCATGGGATCAGATGGTGAACAAGTTGAAGACAAAGTTTATGATTGCAGACTATCAGATGAGTCTATTCCAAAAAATGTAGAATATGAAGCAGAAGGAATCAAGTGTAACAAGGTATACTGAAGAGTTTTACAAGTTAAATATCACATCTAGACATTCAAAAGACGAGATCAAACAAGTAGCTAGATATATGAATGGTTTGAGGTTGTCTATTCAAGATGAGATCAGTTTCATTAAGTTGTTGAGTCTGGAAGAGGCATATTAGTGTGCCCTAAAAGAAGAAGAGAAGTTGAATAAAAGACATGAACAAAGATAGAGAGGAAGAGGTGGAAGATTTCAGAGAGGAAGAATATTTACTAGAGGAGGAAAAGAAACTTTTATAGATTAGAATAAGGATAAGCAGGTTAGTAAGAATGGGAATTCATACCAAAGAGATGATGGAAACTCTTACAGAGGAGGAAGATATGTTGGTTACAAAAATGAAGGATATAGAAAAGAGGATAGAAGATAGAACAAAAGAGTATTTGGGGGAACTTGCTTTAAATGTGGTGGAGAAGGACATAGAGCATTCAAATGTAAACAAGGAGAGACAAGTAGGAATACAAAGAACAATAGAAGAGAAGAATTTGTGGAGGAGGAACATGTTGGATCACCTAATCAACTGGAAGAAGGAGAAGTGTTGGTGACTAGGAGAGTGTTGTGTCAAAGTGAATTGGAGAAAAAACCATTGCGGATGAAGAATTTGTTTTAGACCAGATGCAAGGTAGCTGGTAAATGTTGCAAAGTGATCATTAATAGTGGAAGTTCTGAGAACCTAGATTCTGAAGAAATGGTGACCAATTTGAATTTGGAAAGGTTGAAACACCTGAAACACTATCATATAGCATGGATTCAAGATGAGCATAAGATACTAGAAAGTGAACAATTTTTGGTGAAATTGAAGATAGGAAATTACCAAGGATGAAGTTTTGTGTGATATTATGCCTATGGATGTATGCCATATTCTTTTGGGAAGACGTTGGTAGTGTGATAGACAAGCTATTCATGATGGAAAGAAGAACATATACACCATTGTTGTTGATGGGATGAAGTAGAATTTGTTACCCTTGGAAGATGTTCCTAAAGCTAAGATTTGTACGACTGCTAGAATCTATTTGGTTGATCGAAGGAGATTTATGGATGGAATGAGACATGATAACATGTGCTATGCCCTGGTTCCTAAGAAGGTTGAAGAATTAAAGCATGTAGAAGAACAACCAAAGGAGATAAAAGAGTTGCTAACTGAATATGAAGCTATAATTTCTGATAATGTATTTAATGGATTACCACCTGTAAGAAATATTAGTCATTTTATGGATCTAATTCCTAGAGCTAGTTTGCCTAATAAAGTAGCACACCTGATGACCTTAGTAGAAAATGAAGAATTGAAAAGACAAGTGCAAGAGTTGTTGATGAAAAGTTTGATCAGAGAAAGATTGAGTCCTTGTGCAGTACCTGTTGTGCTTGCACCTAAGAAGGATGAATAATGGAGAATTTGTACAGAATCTAAAGCCATAAACAAGATCATAGTGAAGTATAGATTTCCCTTTCCTTGGATGGATGACATTATGGACTGTTTGAGTGGAGCTAAGTATTTTACAAAGATAGACTTGAAGAGTGGATGTCATCAGACCAGAATCAAAGAATGAGATGAGTGGAAAACAACATTCAACACAAATGAAGGATTGTATGAGTGTTTGGTGATGCCTTTTGGATTGACTAATGCACTGAGTACTTTCATGAGGTTAATGAATGAGGTATTGAAGAAATTATTGGGTAAGTTTGCGATTGTATATTTGGATGACATCTTGATTTTTAGTAAGACTAGAGAAGAAAATTTGTTGCACATAAGATAAGTTTTGCAGAGGTTGAGAGAGGAGCAGTTGCTGATAAACATTAAGAAGTGCAGTTTCATGAAGAAAGAGTTGGTGTATCTAGGAGTTGTAATATCAGTGGATGGATTGAAGATGGATCTTGAGAAGGTAAGAGCTATTATTGAATGACCTACACCTAAAACCATTCGAGAGGTAAGATCAATTCATGTATTGGCTAGGTTCTACTAAAAGTTCATTAGGAATTTTAGTTCAGTTTGTAGTCCTATGACAAAGACAATGAGAGGAGATAGGAAGGATTTTAGGTGGACATCTAGAGCTAACAAAATTTTTGAGTTGTTGAAATAGAAAGTAACTGAGCAACCTGTGTTGTCTTTACCAAATTTTGATAAGGTAATCAAAGTAGATTGTGATGCATGTGGAAATGCGATTGGAGTAGTGCTAAGTCAATAAGGAAGACCAGTAGCCTATTTCAATGAGAAGTTGAATGATGCAAGGAGAAGATATTCAATGTATGATCAAGAATTCTATTCCATAGTTCAAGCTTTGAAGAAGTGGAGACACTAAGTGTTATCTAAATATTTTTTGCTATATAAAGATCATCAGGCTTTGCAATATTTGAACATTCAAGGTAAGTTGAATCAGAAACACATGAGATGGGTAGAGTTCTTGCAGAGTTGTACTTTTGTTTTGAAGCATAGGAGTGGAAATTCAAATAGAGTTGTTGATGCACTAAGTAGGAGAATAAATTTGTTTACACATATGAAAGTGGAAGTATTAGGCTTTGATGAATTAAATAATTTGTATGAGGAAGACCCAAATTTTGTAGAACCTTGGTGAGCTTGTAAAGAACCAGTTTTGGAGGATAAAAGTCAATGGTTGGACTAATTTATTCAAGAAGATATGTTGTTCAAAGGAAACCAGTTGTGTATACCCCGAAGCTCAATGAGGTATAACTTTGTAAAAGAGAAACATAGTGGGGGATTAGTAGGACATTTTGGGATTGATAAGACACTAGCATTGGTGAGTGAGAACTACTTTTGGCCACAATTTCATAGGGATGTCAAGAAATTTGTGCAGAGTTGTAGAATTTGTCAAGTTGCAAAAGGGAGTAGTTAGAATGTTGGATTGTATAAAACTTTGATAGTACCAAAAAGATCTTGGGAAGATATCAACATGGATTTCATACTTGGTTTGCCTAAGACGCAAAGAGGTAATGATTTAGTATTTGTGGTAGTGGACTGATTTTCTAAAATTGCACATTTCATACCTTGTAAGAAGACAACAGATGCAATACATGTAGTAGAATTATTTTTCAAAGAAGTAGTCAGATTGCATGGATTACCTAGGAGTATTGTTTCAGATAGAGATATAAATTTTGTTTTTTACTTTTGGAGGAAACTTTGGGAGAAGATGGAGATAGATTTGAATTTCAGTTCTACTTTTCACCCACAGACAGATGGACATACAGAGGTAGTAAATAGGAGTTTGGGAAATTTTCTGAGATGTTTGGTTGGAGAGAAAACCGGAATTTGGGATTTAGCCCTTGCCCAAGCAGAGCTTGCCTACAATAATTCAGTGAACAAGAGCACAGGAAAGACACCTTTCGATATTTTTACTAGAGTTCAACCTAGAGGTATATCAAAACTAAGTGACATCAGTAAGGAAGGTAAAAGGAGTGTAGAAGCAGAAGAATTTGTAGAACATATGAAGATAGTGCATACTCAAGTGAAACAACATTAGGAAAGCATGAACCAGAAGTATAAGGATAAAGTAGATGAAAAGAGGAGAAATAAGGAATTTGAAGTTGGAGATTAAGTGATGATACATTTGAGGAAGGAAATATTTCCAGTTGGCATATACAGTAAATTGAAAATGAGGAAGTTTGGACCCTGTAGGATTTTGAGGAAGTTTGACTCAGGAAATGCATACAAAATGGAATTACTAGATGGCATGGGTATCTCACCTATATTCACCACTGCAGACCTACATTAGTACCATGAAGCATAATTCAATGAAGACAATAAGGTGAAGTTGGAAGGACAACTTCCTAAACAACAATTAGATGAGATAGAAGATATTTTGAATGTCAGAGATGGAAGGAAAACTCGTGAAGAAAGTACAAAGAATATCTTGTGAAGTGGAAAGGTAGACCAATGGAGGATTCTTCTTGGATTTCTCAAGCTGAGGTAGACCATCTTGGTTTTCATTTGGCCCCAAAAAAGTGAGGGACTCACTTTCATTAACCCTGGATGTCTAATGTAGGAGCATCCTTGGTTCTTGGCAATCTTTCATCAACCAAAAATATTTCCTTTTAGTTTTGTTCTTGTTCTTGTTTGAGTTGGTAGATCTAGTGTTTCTTCATGTTTGCTTGCCGGATTGTGTGTACCTAGGATTTCATTGCAGACGTGCTCAATTGCCTTATTCCAAATTTTCAGCTCATTGGATCTTTTTCCGGCAAGTTATCACTTTCGGATTAAGTGACAGTTTTTGGTTCTGGCCCCGAAATAATTTCAAACCCTAACAACTAGCTAGATTGATCATAGATATCACTCATTGTTTGCAGATCCTCATGGTGTGTTTGGATTTTTTCTTTGTAGTGTCCCCGACCTTACACTTAGGTCCACACTTTGTCATGTGCATCTACCATGGATGAATTTCAGATTTGAGGCCAACCTTTTCTTGCACACATTACATTTTCCTCATCAGAGATTGTAATGATCTTTGGCTGACACGGATGTTCCTAGACTCGTGGATATGATATAAAGCTTGTAATGAATTATTAAAAAGAAGGGGGAATTATGATCAAGTAGAATAAGATGTATATTAAGTTCGATCTATAGCGGATGTTCCTAGACTCGTGGATATGATATAAAGCTTGAAATGAATCATTAGAAAGAAGGGGGAATTATGATCAAGTAGAATAAGATGTATATTAAGTTTGATCTGTAGGATCTTCGCTTGCATGTATGAGCACTTTATTTTGAGCATGTTGTAATCAGACATGTGTGCCAAATTTGTAAGCCCAAATGTGGCCGACTATATGTAATCAATATTTCTGATAATAAGAATTTTTTCATTTGCATTTGCCTCCATAATTTTTGTTGCTTCTGTTGTGTTACTCTTGTTGCACGGTTCAGATAGTTCTCTTTGAGGACCCTCCTATTGTGGCTACATCAAAAAATGAGGTTACTCTCACCTTAAAAAATATGAAAGCTACAATTGTGGAAGCACTGATACTATTAAGTCTAGATAAATTTACTCTTTTGCTTATAGTCATACATGTTCAACAACATTGACACAAAGGGGCAAGAATAAAGAAAAAATTCAATTTATTTCATGAGTGCTCCCTTTAAAGAGGCAAGGCTAAGATAGATGGATATTGAAAAACAAGCCTTTTCTTTGGTTAAGGAAGTAAGAAAATTTTGACATTACATTCTCATAAGTATATACAAGGCGATTGTCCCTAATGCCAAAATAAAGATGCTACTAACGCAAAGTGAGCTTGAAGAAGAAAGAGCTAAATGGGACACAATTCTACAAGAGTTTTATTTAGAGATTATGCCCATGAAGTTGGTTCACGGGTAAGCCTTGATCAAATCCCTTGTTGAGATTGATCCACAAATCTCTAGCTAGCAGTATACTCTAGATGTAGAAGACCAAGATTATTGGTATTTAGATATATGGTACTATCTGGCTAGCAAAAATTGCACTAATCATATGAAAAGAAATCAAAGAAGATCCCTAAGGATAAAATATCAAAGTTACATGATTAAAGAAGGGGTCCTATTCAAGAAAAATGATGAAGGAATTTACTTATGATGTTTGAATAAGATAGAAGCGAGTGAAGTGATGTAGGAATTACAAGAAAAATCTGGTGCAGTTCATAGAGCAGCTTTGGCTACTACAGATCTCATCTTGAGATTTAAATATTACTAGTCGACTATTTTCAAATATACCTATGAGAATGTAAAGCACTATTACACATGTCAAATTATTTTAGATAAAGTAATATTTAATGCCCAACTATTATAGTTGGTGATGGAGATGTACCCTTTCTCGCAATGGGGATTAGACTTCATCAGTACAATTAATCCTCCATCATCAGTAGGCCATAGATTTGTGTTGACCATCACTAATTATTGTACCCAATAGATTGACACATGCCATAGTAATAAATGCATCTCAAAGGTGGTAATTAAATTCCTAGAGGAGAAAGCTATTACCAAGTTTGGAGTACCGTATGCCTTGGTATGTGATAATGGTCTTTCTTTTTCCTCATTGAATTTTTATAATTGGGCATTTGAATAGGTATAACATTGAAATTCTCATCTAATTATTACTTGTAGGGAAATGGATTAGCATAATCATCAAACAAGAACCTCCTGGATATAATTAGGAAATTAATTGAAAAGAATCTTAAAGAATGACATTCTCTATTGAAATATGTCCTTTGGGTAGATCGTACTAGTTTGAAATACTCATTGGGAAATTCTCCTTACCACTTAGTCTATGGGGTAGATCATATATTGCCTATAAATTTTAAAAGCCCTACTTGGAAATTTTCTTAGGATTACATTGGACTAGATGATAACACTGAAGCTCAATTGCTACAACTGATGCATTTAGATGAAAAATGTACCAAAGCTATAGATCATTTTGCTAGGCACCAATCTATAGTAAAATGGTGGTTTGACAAAAGGGCTAGATTGAAAATTTTTAGAATATTTGGTTTAGTCCTATATTGGGATAAAGCCCATGAGCATAGGGGTGAACATGGTAATTTTGACAAGTTATGAAATAGTTCTTACTAGGTATTTGAAATTTTAGGTGACAATGCTTACAAGCTTAAAACTTTAACTAGAGAGTGTTGGGGATACGAAGGGTGTGTCATCATAGAATGAACGTCTAAGACAACAATGTCTTAGTGATTTTAATTTCTTCAAATCACATCAGAGACACAAACTATGCCATAAAGCAAAAATAGGCACCGTGGATCCCCCATTGATCCTTCTAAGAAAAGTAGATGCAAACAAGATAGCAGATTCAACACAAGCATAGATTCAAGAATGTAGAATTAGACAACCATGAAAGACAAACATGTAGACACACAAATATACATGGGGAAAACCTTTTCAAGTAAAAAACCCCACACTCCAAAAGATAGATCCATTGTATTATTCAACAATAGAAAATAGTTACAATACAATCTCAGACTCATAGCCTTTACAGGAGTCACATCTTGCTTCATCTGGAGAATGTAGAAAACAAATTAATAAAAATCTTCACACTGTTCGAACACCCTCACAACACACAGTGTAGATTCATCTCACCAAGATAGTTGACTCTCTCAGCTAGCCATATGGCCTGCCCAGCCTCTAGGCCTCCATAGGTTCACATATTTGTAGATCTAAGAGTCTAAGTGCTCACGATTATAAAAATATGCAAAACTACTCAAACAATCTCAACCTCTCTCTCTTTTTCTCATCATTGATCTTGCACACGAGATTTCTTTATAATCTCTACACATGTGCCTACATGTTCTATTCGTTCAACCAATCAATGGTCATCAAGATAATTAATTATCCTACTTGCAAGCTTCCATCATTCCTTGATAATGTGCACTGCTATTGTAGGCGCATTGAGCTGCACACATTAAATCAGTTGCAGATACATATCTGTCAACCTCCTAAATCAGACCATTCATTTAATTCAACTCTACCATAATCAGAAAATAAGCTTTCGACCAATCAGATCTTAAAGATATTGCCACGTGTCACCTTCCCATTCGTTCACCACTTTGACTTCTAGTCAAGCTCGGTCGACTGAGCTCCAAGCTCACCATGGTCTTCCACCACACTATGCCTCTATTAACCATTCCCTATGGTAAAGCGAAGGCTAGGAACAAAGAGAAAACACCAAGTCCAAAAGGAAAATCAAGCCAGAAAGTTGAGGCAAATTTCCCAACAATCTCCCACTTGACGAAGACTTACTAGCTTTCTCCAAAACATGAACAAGGACCAACACCATGATTTCACACTCCAACCAAGACACCTGCATCAAAATTCAATAAATTTCTACCATCTTAAGCAACAGCTCCAAACATCCACCATAGGAAAAAGGAACAAGCCAAGGCATATATGCACCACTCTCTAGAACACAAGCATTGGATCCTTTAGGTGGAAAAGGAACCACAAAAACAAAAAAAAAGATCTCAAACATGAAGTCAAACATGAAGCCATTCTCCAGAACAAGAAAAAACCATCAGCTAGAAAAGGAACCACAAAACTAACTACCCTCATCCAACTGATCAAACCCACATGACTGAAAATCAACACCCACAACTCATGCTATTTCATACAATCACCCATACCTTAAAGGTATGCACATTAGTAAACTCATGCCAGTAGCACAAACAAACCCTCAATCAAAAAATACATGCTCCAAGTATCAACCAATTGAAGAAGACCAAACAAATCTAGGAACTCTTACTGCAAGGGTAATGTCAAATCTAAAATATTAATGGCATAACAAGTCTACCAATCTCTACACATAGAAATATGTAACCATGTAGTTCCAAGGAACATCCACACTGATATGCACAACCTGCAACCACCTTTTGCAAGAAACATTTATCTCAACAATCTTCCACAATTCTTCCAAGGTCTCCATATCTGACTGAAGAAGGAGGCATAAGAACCTTCGTGTCATCACCCAAGTGACAACACATGACCAAAAAATAGTGACCAACATGGCTCCACATAAACATCTCACATCTCAAGTCATATGAATATATAGGAAGAAAATACCAGATTAGAGAGAAACTACAAATCATAACATGTAGCATCCTCCTACATACACTTCTAAATGCCAACTGTGTCAAGAATGATCTTCTTCACATCCCAAGGGAAATTCCATAACAACACCCAAAAATTCAACCACCTAAATCAAACCAAACACATGTAACATGGATGTAATCCTCTCATAGAAAAAGAAGATCAAACTAACCCATATAAACATCTCCTATTAGTACTTAAAATCACAAGGAGATAGACTATGTTGTCCATCTCTCACTATGAATCCTCCATAATCTCATAACAACAACTCAAGATTCATATGTATGAAAGATAAAGCATATAAAACATCTAAAAGATATAATGGGAAAATACCTTTCAAATGAACTTCACTGCTGAGAAGACCAAGAGAGAAAACAAAAATATGCTCCTCCAAGATATACAAGTCATAGTGACTTACCCAAGAGCACTTTCCTTCCTAGGCTCTATTGAACTCGTATTCAACCAAGGTGTAGGCTAATCGGACTTTCAACTATAAACAACACCATTCTAAAAATAATTCCAGCCTCACCTTATTCTCCATGCATCCATGAGCACCAAAAATCTGTCATCTCATGCTAACTCCAAACTGCATTACTACGCTTAACATGAAGTCCTCAAGCATATGAACAAAGTACTCAATACATAGAGAAACCCCAGACCACTACCAAAGCTCCAAAGCTAGAAAAATGAACTTATCATGACACCATGATCTTACCATCCCCGTTAGGAGATACCATGCTTTAGGTGAACAAGCTATGGTCTCAAGAAAAATGCATCATGCCAAAAATCTAATTACCAATCAAGAGTACACATGACATCCAACAAACAACTCCAAACTGCCAACACCTGTCAATCACCACCAACACCTCAAGAAAAAATTGCAAGAGTATTCCATGGCTCTAGGATGTTGCACATCCTCAAGTAGTTCCCATGCAAAAAATGAAAGATCTCTTCTACAACAATAGGATCTAAGAGCTCCACTAGAAATGTTTGCAACACTAAAGAAGACAGTTCACCAGCAAGTGATGAATCCATAGTCACTGCTAAAGCTCCCACTGAATGGTGACACCGAGCTTTCCAAGCATCATGACCGACCATCTACTGATCCAAACAACCTCTAGGTACAATTGACAATATGTCCATTGGACAACAAAATTGAACAACACCAAGATCACCAGATCACACATACCACACCATCACTGTCAAAAGCTTACACAAGCCAGTGTATAAAGCTCTCCATGACATCATGATACACACACTATGAGTCTCCATAGTTAACTACTCAGGTACTCAACGCCATCCATCCTCTCATTTCAAAACAACCATGCCAATGGACAAGTGACCACATACAGGGCCAACTAATAGATCTACACCACACTTTTACAACCTTGTGGATATTAACTATCCACTTCTGATTTGTCTCACAACAAACATGTAGGTAAAGACAACCCACAACATTGCACAACTCATGGATGCAACCAATGAAACCTGAAAATCTATCATTGCACTAGAAACAACAAAAAAAATATCTCAAAGAGAACAACAATAGTAGACCAAACTTGACTCAAACACTAGATCAACAACAAATCCGAATTGCCAATCACATCCACAACTGAAGCACCATAGTCTAGGAAACCAACAAGAAACACCACAAGAATGCTGAATGAAAAACACATACCAACAATCCTATGCAGAGAAGATGCCACAACTGCTCAAAACATGTCAAACTACAACTATCTCATCTAGTCACACCCCAAAAGCCAGGTTCTAGAAAATAGTTGTACTACAGCTCCACAAAACCACAAGTTTTCCTTGACCATGTAAAACCTACAAAACCATGATGTTTATAAAACACCCATGCACATCCATATCCATTGCACATCTGGTCGACTCAGGATTCTACACACAACCATCAAATTTAACTAGAACAATGAAAATAACATGAATATGAATCATAGACTTTTTAGGAAAATCTATAGAAAACCTCAAGAGCCAAAAACATGAATTTGAAACATGCGAGTGCAAGATAGAAGTAAGCAAGAACAATAGGTCCAATTCAGACTAGTTCCAAGACCAGAACCATGCACAAGAATACAAGAGAGCCAGGCTATTCAGAATTTATAGACCCCCCAGATCAACTTCATAGCCTTCATGCATTCAAGGATACCAGAGAGCAACACCTTCAGTGCTAAGTCAGAATACCCAGCACAAGCACAATGCTTCCATGGCTAAACAACAACACAAGCAACTCCATACCACCAGGAATCTTGTCACACAGACACCCAGTATGAACCATGCTCTACTACAACACAACCATAAGCATGCCTCATGCCCTTTGCATCATAATCATTTGCTGCCAAACAAGAGCCTTAGACCACATCGTCACAACATGATCAACTCTGAAATATCCAACGTCTTCCAAGCTGCGTGTTGAATCAAAGAAGCAGGAATTTCCACTCATCGATTTGATCAAACAATAAAAAATTCCTCAAGATTTCCTCAACCTTTCCAGGCTAAGAAATCTTCATAGGAGAAATGCCCAAAACTCTAGTAACCAAGAGAAGGATCTAACACCACTTGTTCGTATCATGAAAAAACCTTAACCTCTCTTAACCAACTCTTATACCACTTGTTGGAGATACAAAGGGTCTTTCATCATAGAAAGAATGTCTAAGACAATAGTGTCTTAGTGATTTTCAGTTCTTCAAATCACATCAAAGACACAAACTATGCCATAAAGCGAAAACAGGCACAGTGGATCCCCCATTGATCCTTCTAAGAAAAATAGATGCAAATAAGATAGCATATTCAACACAAGCATAGATTCAAGAATGAAGAATCAAAAAACCATGAAAGATAAACATGTAGACACAGATATACATGGGGAAAATCTTTTCAGGTAAAAACCCCACACTCCAAAAGATAGAGCCATTGTATTATTCAGCAATAGAATATAGTTACAATACAATATAAGGGTCATAGCCTTTACAGGAGTCACATTTTGCTTCATCTGGAGAATGCAGGAAATAACTTAATCAAAATATTCACACTGTTGCAACACCCTCACAACACACAATGTAGATTCATCTCACCAAGATAGTTGACTCTCTCAGCCAGCCATATGGCCTACCCAACATCGAGGCCTCCACAGGTTCACATCTTTGTAGATCCGAGAGTCTAAGTGTTCATGGTTATAGCAATATGCAAAACCACTCGAACACTCTCAGCCTCTCTCTCTTTTTCTCATCATTGATCTTTCACACAAGATTTATTTATAATCTCTAACCATGTGCCTACCTGTTTTTCCCGTTCAAGCAGTCAATGGTCATTAGGATATTTAATTATCCTACCTACAAGCTTCCATAATTCCTTGATAATGTGCATCGCTATTTCAGGAAGATTGAGCCACACACATTAAATCAGTTGCAGATACATATATGTCAACCTCCTAAATCAGACCATTCATTTAATGTAGCTCTACCATAATAAAAAAATAAACTTTTGGCCAATCAGAGCTTAAATATCTTGCCACATATAATTTCTTGCAAGTTGAAGCTTACAATGAAATATCAAATGAAAAATGAAAAAAATATCAAAAGAGAAAATTCAACTTTTTAGACTATCCAAATATCTCTACCGAGGCTGTGGATGCCTGATTGGTAGTAGATCTATGTTTGGGGGAATTACAGAGATAACCTTGTCGGGGCTATTGATGCTTGATTGGTAGCAAGGCTATATCCAAAGCTGGCTTAAAAGGAAATTGCAATATTATGTAGGTCAATGTAATTGTCTTCTATGCTTTGAATTTTCTATAGCCAAATAAATCAATTGCACACACATGAGCTCAGTAAAATTTAATCTTGTATGTTGGCTAAAGTAAATAGGGAATGTCGAAATGAGGGTTTATTTTTTTATAATTTAAGGACTGCAAAAAGTTGAAGTATGGTTATTAGGTCCATAATTGACTTAATATTATTTTTTTGGTTTTGTTGGTTGCTAGTTGTTTTGTGGTATCACAATATGCCCCATTTTTCTCTTTAGAAAAATGTGGACACCCTTTTTTGCTGCTTTTTTCCCTTCCTTTTCTTTTGATTGCTTTGGTGTGCTTCTTTTAAGGGAAATGGTAAAATGGGAGGTTTTAATTCAACTTTTTTCGTCCCTACCTAAGTCTTTGTCTTTATCAGATGTGGAATGTTGTAAAAAATTTCCCAGAGTCTTATCAATTTACTTGACCCCCGGGTCTTGGGCATTGATGTTGTTGCACTAAGTATGTTCTATCTTTGGAAAGTTTCACTTCTTTCTGAAGTGGTAAGTTGTTTCTAGTAAGTCATCACCTAGATAAATTGTCCTAGTGCGTGTGTTCCTCTTTCATTTGCTAATTAGCCCCATTGTGGCCTTTTATTTTCTTTAAAACCAAAATTTAGAAACCAAAGATTCTATTATGAATATATTTTAAATCAATTTGGTCCCACTTCAACCTGGTTTTGGGTCTCCCTTTGTACCTAGTTCTCATGAACCCAATAAGTAAAAGTCCTAGCTCCCCCATAATATTTTCAAGGTCTGATTTTGGATGATTCAAACCTATTTTAATTATGAATTGTTAAGTATCTAAGGGTGGATTTTCTTATAAAGCCTTTCCCCCATAAGAATTGAAGTGACACATAAGTGTGTCATGTTATCTTTCTACAACGTCTTCTTCTCTAATGGTTGGACCTATGCAGAAACCAAGGTGTTTGTGATTTGAACCCTAATCCACCATTATTTCACCTTTATTTAGGGAAATGAATGTATTGTAAAAGGAAATTAATGAAGTTGGAGAAAAACACATGTACTTGGAACCAGCTCGAGAATGCAATTTCTTTCATAACACTCTACCTTGTGTCATACTCCTTAGCTATAAGGACATTGAAGAATTAAAACCAAGATTGTGGCGTGCAAAGAAATGTAAACCTTGAGAAGCTGAAGAACATAGCTACCAAGGGTTTTGAGGTTGCATTCAAAAAGAAAATTCTCTCATCATCAAAACCAACTATGCTTCAAATAATTGAAATTCTACTAATTTTTCTATGCATGCATGCCTCGGGTTAAATGGTGTTTCCCCTAGTTTGGTAATTAAAATGTTGGTTATTTTGAAAGTAAATTTAACCTAATAATAGATTGAATTTTTACGAATTGTTGAAAATGAATGGTTAGATTTAACCCTCTCGCACACAAGGAACACATCTAATAATGTAGAAACCCAAGAAAATATGATCACTTTTGGAAAGAAGCCAAATGAGGAATTCAAGTACCCTATTTCATAGCCCGTATCAAGCAGAGGACTAATTGCCAACAATCATCCATGATGTTTATTGATATTGAATTCATCACATGAATTTGACAAGAGAATGCCTCTTAGTGCACAAACGACATTATTGCAACTAGACTACATTTGGCAGGAGGGTTTCTGCTAGCAATGGAAGCCCCTAAAATAGTAATGAAATGTATGAATTGGTATAACCCAAAAAAGGTCATTAAAAAGGAAGGGAGAGTCTATGTAGAACTCTCTAAAAAAGGATTATATACACATTTGGGCTCCCCACATTTAGCTATTTGAATCCATTGGATATGAAGGTCTTGGCCATGACATACCTAAGTGCAGAGGAACAAAATAGAAGATTTATGAATGAGTAATAGTGACAGGAGGAGATTACTAAGAAAATGACCCTATCTTGAGGTTTCTGTTTATTCAAGATGTCCAAGACATGATAAACCTATTAAGTAGGATAGATGGACTTAGATGTGCCAACAAATTTGAACCTTGGATGTTTTGGCTTATATAGAAAATAATGGAAGGCTATATGAAAATTCACTAGGGAAGCTTCATCAACGATAGCTTGCATGAAAAGTTGATGAAATTATAGGAAACCTTATGGTTTTCTATTTCTTATTATGTTGTTTATTCCTATGCCTTGAGGGAAAATATTCAAGGATTGAAAAAAGTTGGTACCCTAGGCATAGAACTAGTGAGTGATTTGATACAATGCTCATGAACCCAAAATCACTATTCATCAATACCAGGAGCATTACTAGAGGTTTAATGATGTGTTTTCTATGTAGTTGGCAAGAATAATTGAAGGTGATAGCCAAAATATTGTCCCTGGAAGCATAAAGTGTCATTGAAATGGTTGGGGGTTGGTACATTCAATTTCCTACTTTGACCTACATCAGGGTCAAAGGATTCAAAGGATACCCCTTCATGCTACTAGGTATCCAACAGAAAAAAAAATTGTTATTATAATCAGTGAGATAGATGCAACCTTCTCATGCCCTTTTCTCACAAGCATGTGAGAAATTTTTTGTCAAATTCCCCATCACAATCGGGAATTACAAATGTGTTGCAGCTAAATAGGTTGATTTGCATGAAGAAGAGTTGAATATGTATAAGATGAATCTCTATACACTCCATCGAAAGAATTATGATCCAAAGGGAAATATTGCTAGGAAAATAGGCAACAAGTATGCCCATGTTTATGATTTAGAACTCTTTTGGCATAATTGCAATGATGAACAACAGGTAAGGAGCTGATCATACCAAAGGTTTCCATTACATTAAACAATGCTACTAAATCTTAATGATATTCTAGAATAGTTGGATATAGATGACAAAGAGGTATTGAACCCAATTTATAGTATAGAGAATATTTTTGGTGAACCTATCCCAAACCCAGATTATAAAAAGAAATAAATACGAACCATTGAGGAAATTTCTGATCAAGTGTTGACATACACTCAACACTAGATTTTTGGTTATAGTAAAGCATTAAGAGATGTTGGGGTAAAGCTCACATACCCGCCTAATGCAAAGAAAAAGAAGAGAGTATAAGATGAACCAAGGTATGTTGAGACTATTGAAAAGAAAAGAAAAGTTGGAAATGTAGAGATAGTTGGACATGTTGAGGAGAGAATTGATGTTTCAAGCTAGAAAATTTTAGTGACGCCAACTAGCTAGTGTAAAGAGATAGTGGCCAGTCATTCCAATGTAATAGTAAAGCGTAAGGCAATATTTTTTTCTATGATAAAGATGAAATTTTAGCCTTTCACTGATGAAGAGGTGAGAATGAAGACACAAACATGTGTTGATACAAGGTTTTTATTTTAAAAGGTTGCATAATTATTTACCTCTCACCATTCAATTAATATAGTAGTAATGAGAGAAACAATGGGAAGGAATCCTATAATTCAAGAAGAAATTCCTAAGCTAAATGAAGAGGAAGTTAGAGAAGAGTGGGAGAAGCTGACTACCATGGACAAACAGTTTGAAGAAAAATGATCTAAGGAAAACCCCATGGTGTAGCCAGTAGTGGAAGAAGTGACAAATACAAGGTCAAACCTTATGGATGACGAAGAAGAAGATTTTATAAGAGGATAACTCATCCCAGATGCAAGAAACCTTGAGAAACTTGATAAAAGAGGAATAGGGGATACTGCAGATCAGAACCCCATTGATAATATTGTTCATGAAGATACAGTTGATGATCAACTTTCACAAGGAAGAAATAAAGATAATGTTGATAAACCATAGGCTTCTAAGAAATTAGGAGAAGGTTGGGATGAGATTGAAAATGTAAAGCCCTTACAAACATTGGGTGGTGAAGTAAGAAATGAGGAGAATCCTGATGTTTCAAGACAACAGGAAAATGATACCCCAAGGACCAATGTTGAACACATGACAAGATAGGAGAATATAAGTCTTAGAAAGGAAGAGACAATGATAAATCAAGATAATTTGGAGTACATGCCACTGAGGACATAATATGTTCAAGTTTGGGGAGGTGTTTTAGGAAATGTTTATAGTTCAAGAGGATAAATTCCTGAACATGTAGATTATCAAGAACAAATAAATTTTGAAGAGGTAGAACATTAGGAAGAAGCACTTGACTAGCTAGTCAAGAAAATGGACTCACCATTCGAGGTGAAACTAGTGCCTCTGGATCTCAGAAGTTTAATATGAGAAGTGGAGGCCCCTAAACCTAGAGGAAGAGCAAATAAAATCCATGCTATGAAGAGGAATGTAGATAGATGAAGAAATATCCAAATAGATAATCTGGTAGGGGATAAGAGCAAGCATGAAATAACATCTAGGGATTATAGGGTAACAAAAATTAGTGTCAGACATTCATCTTGGGGACATGAATTTGAAGAAATGAAAATGAATTTAGAAAAAAACTATCACCAGAGTACATAAGAGTAAACATAAGAAAAGAGTGCTAAAGGAGCAGATTGCGTACCTAGAAGGTTTTGTCAAGTCATTAGCCCAATCTGACCAAGCATAGACTAAATTGCCCTAAAATCCAATGCTTATTTCTAAGGACTAAGTGGATGCCATTGCAAAACTTTGCCATAAGCTAAGTGTGTTTGAATAATGAATGGAGTATCTGGTGAGGCAAGGAGAAGAATTAATTAAGGATGCAATTGGGAATCATAAGGAGGCATACCATTGGTGTGAAAAGTCTAAAATTTTGGAAGGAGAATGTTGATTTCACTAAGAAAAAACTGATGCAAAAAGACAAAAGGTAAGAGATCTTATTCAAATAGATATCCGAGAGTTTGTGAGTGAAAGGATAACCATAAAACATGAAGTTTTGATATTTGAGAAGTGGAAAAAATAATTGAATTGGGAAAATGACACTTTTCTACAATGTGTAGAAGGATTTGAAAAGGTCACTAAAAGATGTAAGTAGCTGATTGATAGAGATGAAATCTTTATTGTAATGTTAGCACAACAAATTTTTCATCACTGTACTTTAGGGTAGGATGATAAAGAGGTAAAATCTTTCAAGGAATGGCTTGAAAGAGTGAGTAAGAACCTTGTTCATTCATTAAGTCAGGAGGTTATATATGAAATTATAAAGTGTAGAAATTCTATGGTTAAATATGAAGCAAAAATTATGTAGAGGAATGAAAACATCATTCAAATATTAGAGGATTATGCTAGGCTTAAGTACAATTGAAAAATAATTCAAGAAGTTTTAAAGGAGTGTATGCATCAAGTGTTGGTATCTTTCTGGGAGTATCAATAGAGGAAATGTTATTGATGGGTTTTTTTTCACCTTCTCAACACAAACACTGCACAAGTCCAATGCCTCTCTTGAAAGGAAATTCTTGCAACTAAGTTTCAGAAATCATCCCAAGGTCTCTTGGGTGTAAGTTCATGACAATGCTTGGAATAGTTTAGTTGGTTGATGAGATTTGTTGGTAATCAAAAGGAGGCCTTTATGGTTTACAAAGCATGAGAAGTTGGGTTTTCAAATGGAGTTTCAAAGTGTTGGAAATGAATGAATAGTGGCTGCCCACTCAAAACAACAAGCTAAAACTCACTCTACTCATCAAATTTGACATTGTTTTAGTGCTTGGGATCCTACACTAACAAATATCTAAAGAAATAGCAAAATATGAAAGGGTTAAGAGAGCTACTCTAAGTCTAAGCTATGAATGAATAATAACAATGGAGGATGCTACAATAGATACACTCCCATAACTAAGTTTTAGTTGACCAAGAAAAACCTACAAGTACACAAAACGAGTGCAATCTTCTAAGGTCCACAAATTTTCAGATTGTGCATTCACCTCATGAACATACAATTGAACTAAATTGCAGCATATGAATTAGCTTAGAATATCTTTGTAAAGTGATTCATCATCAACAAACCACAAAAATCATGAGCTAGAAGTGCATCGAGTACCGTAACAACAACGACCATTAAAGGCATTCAAGAAATGAAAACTAACATGAAGGTTGAATCATGCATGCATGATGAGAAAGCTCAAATAAAACACCCAAAATAATGCAATGATTCTTTCTATTGCTAAAAAATTCCCTTTACAATAATTCACCACCACCTACAAATGAGGAGCAAGCCCCTATTTATAGTTTTCCAAAATTGAAATGAATGGCAAGGATTTTATTACAATGAGTGGCCCAGATTTGTTACAGCTTAGGGTTCACCTACCCCCAATATTTCACAATTTAAAATAGACTTATTTTTCCTCTTCTCTATTTTTTCTTGTTGCCTATTTCATCTTCTAGCTACTATAGGATTTTTGTCTTGATGTAGGAGCATGCTTGGTTCTTGGCAATCTTGCATCAACCAAAAATATTTCCATTCAGCTTTTGTTTTTATTCAGTTCTTTTCCAGTTCAAGTTGGTAATCCAATGTTTCTTCATGTTTGCTAGCTAGATCACACGTACCTATGGTTTCATCATAGACATATTCGGTTTCCTTATTCCAAGTTTTCAGCTAGATTGGATATTTTTTCGACAAGTTATCGCTTTCAGATTAAGTGACACTTTTTGGAACTGGCCCCAATTTCAAACCCTAATGGCTAGTTGGATTGATTGTGGATCTCACTCATTGCTCACAGATCCTCATGATGTGTTTAGATTTGTTCCTTGGAGTGTCCCCAACCTTACACTTAGGTCCATGCTTCATCTTGCACATCTACCATGGAATAATTTCAAATTTGAGGTCGACCTATTCTTGCACACATTATGTTTCCTTCATCAGAGATTGTAATGATCTTTGGTCGACGCAGATGTTTCTCAACTCGTGGATGTGATATAAAGCTTGTAATAGATCATTAGGATAGTAATGAATGAGATAAGAGTAGAATAAGAAGAATCCAAAGTTTGATCTATAGGATTTCTCACTCGCATGTCTGAGCACGGTATTTTGAGTATATTGTAATCAGGCCTATGTGCCGAATCTGTAAGCTCGGATGTGGCTGACCATATGTAATCGATATTTTTGATATAAGCTTGTTTGTATCTGCATTTTCCTCCATGTTCTATGTTTCTTCTATTGTGTTACTATTGTTGCATGGTTTGGATTTTTCTCATTGAGGACCCCCCCTTCCATGTCTGCACCAGATTGGTATTAGAGTGAGAATCATTCCTTGCAAGATCATCATAGTTTGCACAATCCTATTGAAGATTTTTTGTAGGATGGTGGATTGAGGATGCAACTTGTAGCTACAGAGGGCTTGTGCAAAGATGGTGGGAAGAAGAAACGGAAGAGGAAATAGAGTGCATGGAAATGCAAACCCAATTGTAATGAAAATGTTGAGAGGAATTGCTGCCAGATTGGAAGCAGTTGAAATGACCCAGAGAAGAGGTTGACCAATTGATGATGTGAGTGATGAAGAAGTAGAAGAACAAGAATAAGTTGCAAGAGAAGAGAAACCTGGTCTTGATCAGGGAGAAGAGAGGTTTATAAGAGCCCTAACTAGAGTGAACACCAAACCACATTTCAATCCACTGGACTATAATGGTAAGTTGGATTCAGATGAATTGCTTGATTGGATAATAGAGATGGAGAAATACTTTTATTTTGAAGGAACCCCAAAAGATAAGAAGGTGAAATTTACTTGTACAAAGTTGAAAGGACATGCATCCCTTTGGCGGTAACATTTGCAGACAAATAGGTAAAGAAAAGGAAAGGAGAAGATAAGATCATGGGATCTGATGGTGAATAAGTTGAAGACAAAGTTTATGCCTATAGATTATCAGATTAGTTTGTTCCAAAAGTTGTAGAATCTGAAGCAGAAAGAATCATGTGTGATAGAGTATACTGAAGATTTCTACAAGTTGAACATCAGATCTGGACATTCAAAAGATG
Source organism: Sequoiadendron giganteum (assembly GCA_007115665.2). NCBI lineage: Eukaryota > Viridiplantae > Streptophyta > Pinopsida > Cupressales > Cupressaceae > Sequoiadendron > Sequoiadendron giganteum. Next base: position 309,371,723 of record CM021100.1, read on the forward strand.
AGACCGAACAAGTAGATAGATATATGAATGGTTTGAGGTCATCTATACAAGATGAGATCAATTTGATTAAGTCGTTGATCGTGGAATAGGCATATCAGTGTGCCCTAAAGGTAGAAGAGAAGTTGAATAAAATACATGAGCAGAGACAAAGAGGAAGAATATTTACTAGAGGAGGAAGAGGACCTTGTGCAGATCATAATAAGTATAAGGAAGTTAGTAAGAATGATGATTCATACCGTAGAGATGATGGAAACTCTTACAAAGGAGGAAAATATGGTGGTTACAAGAATGAAGCTTATAGAAAAGATGGTAGAGGACAAGAGAAAAGAGTATTTAGAGGAACTTGTTACAAGTGTGGTTTAGGGCATAAAGCATTTGAGTGTAAGAAAGAAGGGACAGGTAGGAAGACTGAGAACAATAGAAGAACAACCTTTGTTGAGGAGGATCATGTTGGATCACCTAATAAAAAAAAAGAAGGAGAAGTGTTGATAAACAAAAGAGTATTATGTCAAAGTGAATTGGAACCATTACAGAGGAAGAATTTGTTTCAGACCAGATGCAAGGTAGCTTGTAAGTGTTGCAAAGTGATAATTGATAGTAGAAGTTTAGAGAACTTGGCTTCTGAAGAAATGGTGACCAAGTTGAAGTTGGAAAGATTGAAACATCTGAATCCCTATCAAATAGCATGGATTCAAGATGAGCATAAGATACTGGTAAGTGAACAATGCTTGGTGAAATTGAAGATAAGAAATTACCATGATGAAGTTTTGTGTGATATTTTGGGATGTATGCCATATTTTGTTGGGAAGACCTTGGCAGTATGATAGATAATTTATTCATGATGGAAAAAAGAACATATATAATATTGTTGCTAATGGGATGAAGAAGACTTTGTTACCCTTGGAAGATGTTCCTAAAGTGGAGATCTATACGACTGCTAGAATTTGTTTGGTTGATGGGAGGATGTTTCTAGATGGACTGAGACATTATAAAATGTGCTATGTCCTAGTTCCTAATAAGGCTAAAGACTTGAAACGTATAGAAGAACAATTGGAGGAGATAAAGGAGTTGCTGAAAGAATATGAAGCTATCATTTCAAAAAATGTACTTGATGGATTTCCCCTTGTAAGGAGTATTAGTGATTGTATGGATCTGATTCCTGGAGCTAGTTTTCCTAATAAAGTAGTACACCAGATGACACTAGAAAAGAATGAATAATTGAATAGACAAGTGCAAGAGTTCTTGAGAAAAGGTTTGATCAGAGAAATCTTAAGTCCTTGTGCAGTACCTGTTGTATTGGAACCAAATAAGGATGGAGAATGGAGAATGTGTATAGAATCTAAAGCCATAAACAAGATCACAGTGAAGTATAGGTTTCCTTTGCCCCGAATGGATGCCATTATGGATTGTTTCAGTGGAGATAAGTACTTTACAAAGATAGAATTGAAGATTGGATATCATCAGATCAGAATCAGTGAAGGGGACGAGTGGAAAACAACATTCAAGACAAATGAAGGATTGTATGAGTGATTGGTAATGCCCTTTGGATTGATAAATGCACTAATCACTTTCATGAGATTGATGAATGAGGTATTGAAGAGATTATTGGGTAAGTTTGTGATTATTTATTTGGATGACATCTTAATTTTTAGAAAGACTAGAGAAAAACACTTGTTGCACATAAGACAAGTTTTGTAGAGGAAGAGGGAAGAAAAGTTGCTAATAACCATTAAGAAGTGTAGTTTCATGAAGGAAGAGTTGGTATATCTGGGATTTGTAATATCAATGGATGGATTGAAGATGGATTCTGAAAAGGGAAGAGCTAGTGTTGAATGGCCTACACCTGAAAGAATTGGGGGAGGTAAGATCATTTCATGGATTAGCCATTTTCTACTGAAAGTTTATTAGGAATTTTAGTTCTATTTTCAGTCCTGACTGAAACAATTAGAGGAGATAGGAAGGATTTTAGGTGGAAATATGGAGTGGAAAGAATTTTTGAGTTGTTGAAATAGAAGGTGATTGAGAAGCTTGTGTTGGCCTTAGAAAATTTCAAAAAGGTATTTCAAGTAGACTGTGATGTAAGTGGAAATGTTATTGCAGTCATGTTAAGTCAAGAAGGAAGACCAGTAGCCTATTTCAGTGAGAAGTTGAATGATGCTAGGAGAAGATATTCAGTGTATGATCAAGAGTTCTATGCCATAGTTCAAGCATTAAAGAAGTGGAGACATTACTTGTTATCTAAGGAGTTTGTGTTGTATAGAGATCATCAAGCTTTGTAGTATTTGAATAGTCAAGGTAAGTTGAATCATAAACACATGAGACAGGTAGAGTTCTTGTAGAGTTATACTTTTTTCCTAAAGCATAGGAGTGGAAAATCAAATAGAGTTGTCGATGCCTTGAGTAGAGAGTGTGTTTGTTGGAACAGATGAAAGTGGAAGTATTATGGTTTAATGAATTGAAGAACTTGTATGAGGAGGATCCAGATTTTGCAGAACCTTGGAAAGCTTGTAAAGAACCAATTTTGGAAGATAGAAGTCAATGGTTGGATTATTTAATTCAAGAGGATATGTTGTTAAGAGGAAATCAATTATGTATACCTTGAAGTTCAATAAGGGATAACTTGGTAAAAGAGAAACATAGTGGAAGATTGGCAGGGCACTTTGGAATTGATAAAACAGTAGCATTGGTGAGTGAGAACTACTTTTGGCCACATATTCATAAGGATGTTAGGAAATATGTGCAGAGTTGTAGAGTTTGTCAAGTTGCAAAAGGCAGTAGCCAAAATGTTGGATTGTATAAAACTTTGACAGTACCTGAAATACCTTGGGAAGATATCAACATGGATTTCTTACTTGGATTGCCTAAGACACAAAGAGGTAGTGATTCAATGTTTGTGGTGGTGGAAAATTTTTATAAGATGAAACATTTCATACCTTGTAAGAAGACAACAAATGCAATACATGTAGTAGACTTGTTTTTCAGAGAAGTACTCAGATTGCATGCATTACCTATTGTTTCAGATAGGGATACAAAGTTTGTTGGTTATTTTTGAAGGACACTTTGAAAGAAGTTGAGGATAGATTTGAAGTTCAGTTCTACTTTTCACACATAGACAAAAGGATAGATAGAGGTAGTGAACATGAGTTTGTAAAATTTATTGAGATGTTTGGTGGGAGAGAAAACTGGAAGTTGGGATTTAGTCCTTGCTCAAGCAGAGTTTGCCTATAATAATTCTATGAATATGAGTACAAGAAAGACACCTTATGAGATTGTTACAAGAGTTCATCCTAGAGGTATATCAGATTTGTGATACATTAGTAAGGATGATAAATAGAGTGCAAAAGCAGAAGAATTTGTAGACCATATGAAGAAAATGCATATTCAAGTGAAGCAACATTTGGAAGATATGAACCAGAAGTATAAGGAGAAAGCAGATTGAAAGAGGAGACATAAGGAGTTTGATGTTGGGATGAAGTGATGGTACATTTGAGGAAGGAAAGATTCCCAGTTGGCATATACAGTAAGATGAAGATGAGGAAGTTTGGACCCTATAGGATTTTGAAGAAATTTGATTCAGGAAATGCATATGAAGTAGAGTTACCAGATGACATGGGTATTTCACCTATATTCAATGTTGCAGATCTTCATCAGTACCATGAAGTAGAATTAAGTGAGGACAATAAAGAAAAATTGGAAGAACAACTTCCTAAATAACAATCATATAAGATAGAAGAGATTTTGGATGTCAGAGATGGAAGGAAAACCCGTGGAAGATAGTACAAATAATATCTTATGAAATGGAAGGGTAGACTAGTGGATGATTCTTCTTGGATTTCTCAGGCTGAGGTAGACCGTATTGGTTTCCCTTTGGCCCCTACAAAGTGAGGGAATCACTTTTCATTAACCCCATATGTTTGATGCAGGAGCATCCTTAGTTCTTGGTAATCTTGAATCAACCAGAAATATTTCCATTCACTTGTTGTTCTTATTCCATTATTTTCTAGTTCAAGTTGGTAGATCCGATGTTTCTTCATGTTTTCTCACCAGATCATGTGTACCTATGGTTTCATCATATTCATATTAATTTTCCTTATTCCAAGTTTTCAACTTGATTGAATCTTTTTCTGGCAAGTTATTGCTTTCAAATTAAGTGACAGTATTTGGAACTGGCCCCAAAATAATTTCAAACCCTAACGACTACTTAGATCGATCATGGATCTCGCCCATTATTTGTGGATCCTCAAGATGTGTTTATATTTTTTTCCTGGAGTGTCCTCGACCTTATACTTAGGTCCGCACTTCATCTTGTGCATCTACCATGGAAGAATTTCAAATTTGAGGCCGGCTTGTTCTTGTACACATTACTTTTCCTTCATTGAAGATTGTAATGATCTTTGGCCGACGCGGATGTTTCTCGACCCATGGATGAGATATAAAGCTTGTAATAGATCATTAAGATAGTAATCAATGAGATAAGAGTAGAATAAGAAGAATCTAAAGTTTGATCTATGGGATTACTTGCTCGCATGTATGAGCACTGTATTTTGAGTATATTGTAATCAGGCCTGTGCACCAAATTTGTAAGTTCGGATGTGTCTGACCATATGCAATTGAGATTTTTGATAATAAGCTTGTTTGTATCTACATTTACCTCCATGTTCTATGTTGCTTCTATTTTGTTACTCTTACTTCACGATCCAAATTTTTCTCTTTGAGGACCCTTCATTCCGTGTCTGCACCATGTCCTCTAGCTACCTTCTCTATTGTTGCTGAAAAATGTTGAAGTATGCACTTGTTTTGGTGTATTTGCAACATCCTTCATCTAATCAAATGAATCCTCTTGCAAACTTGTGTTACTAAAAAGATAATATGTTGCTCTTGATCCTGATGGATAGCTCCCAACAATCACCATCATCTTGGTGGAAAATAAAACAACTCCCTCTTACTTCTAATTTTGGTAGGAAACTCTCTAATTCCTTATAAATAAATTCTTTGGCAAGCATCCACATGGGATTAAGTCTTCCTCAACAAGTTGGTTATTGTTTATGCAGATATCCCCTTTCTTAGAAATCTTCATTATCCTTGGTGCACCCTGGTGGATGGACACATGAGAGCACCTCCTCTTTGCAAGCTCGACAAGTCTTCTTTTGGCTTGCACTCCTTATGATTTCACCCCTTTCCTATTTAGATCAATTTACAAGGGAATCTAGGTTAAAACTTCCCTTGACGTGGTTCCATAGATGAGCCATTTCATCGCACAATGTCAGGGGCGGGTCCACCATGAGTAATCTCCATTTTATAATTAGAACCATACACAATAACACATTGATGGATTAAATTAGATCCATGAAATATATTTAATTACAAAAAATGAATAGTATAATGCAAATTTTATTGACATAAAGCTTTGAAATTCTCCATACGGCGATTCAAGCATGACAATACCATTATTTAGAGAGCTTTAAATATTTAATCACTTCTTTGATTTTGGTGGATTCGTGCAGCCAATAGGGTATTTCCATAAAAATTCCATGTGAAATTGACCTTTACCAGACATCCCTTGAAGAGTTTTATCTCCCCTTGATCATACATTTTTCAATTCAGGTATACACACATCCCATTATCAGAGTTTCTACATTCCTCATAGTCCCCCCAATTTAAAACTATAAAAGAACAAGTAACTTGGAGCAGTGCTAGAAATTTGGTGGAAGGAAAGAGAGAGAGCCTCATCCAGGAATGAGAAAATGAATCCCCCACTAGCCATTTCATAATCATGTCATTCCTATCCCTTTAACACCCCTGAACCATAGATGCAGACATAACTTTGTGGGTGGCCACTAAGAGATGTCATAGAAAATAGGATGACAAGTAGTGGGCTCCATCACTTATAGTTTTGTGCCTCCAAAACATATTGGATATCTCCTTGCACATCCTCTTGGGGTACCTTGGATTAATTAGCACTAGTAACTACAATAAAAAACATGACTCCAACAAGGAACCCTTAATACAAACATTAATAGAAAAGACTCATAATCGAGGCATAGATTTGTCAAACAGTCACAACCCCCATACTGTTCCTTTTGTGAATACTTAGGAAAAGCCCTTTTTCTACCCATAACTTTGTCCTAGAGGTGCAACACGTAGCTTGTAGGAAGACATGATGAGAGAGTCATAGAAATAATGGTGGGGTGGTCGAGAACCTTCATAACACAACTCCTCGTAGACTCATAACATTGCATTGGAAGCCAATGTTAGCATAGACAACCACAACATCCACAATGAGTGACCTCACACCATCCTCATGATGTAGGAATAGCGCAGTTACCATAACCTCCATGCAAGGAACTCTATGATCGATCATGTTAAAGTGATAACACTAGGTCTTTTTCTCACAAATTCTACCACCCTTTAGCTTATTCCAAACATCTCATTGTTGTTGTTCATCTCACCCCTAGTACTAAATGAGCATTATTGATACAATATTTCCTGTGGTTTTGCTATAGAATCATCTGACATAAATTTTTCTTTCTTAAATGGATTCATTAGTCATTCTGCCCAATGAGAGATAGATGGGTACATTCCAATTTGAAGTGTTGTTATCTTACCAATGCCATTAGGAGTGTAACACAATAGATCAAGACATGCTACTAATCTCATCGCGTATGCTAACATGACTCTCGGATGCCCACTTCTTTAACCACCTTGCCCCTTTCACATCCTTAGTCCCTCTAAATCATAAATGAAGAACAATTTCTTTGGACTAGGGGTAGCCATAGTGAAGGCCTGCGGAGGTGCCCAACGACCATGAAGAGAGTCATGTCCTTTGTGAGGAGAACCTTTACAAAAGGAGATGGGGAGTAGGGCATGTAGGTAGCCACAACAAGATATCTATTAGGACGACAGTGTGGTCGATAACCTTGATAGAAGGAAAGTCTACAAGATGAGTGTGAGATAAGTGGTGTGGGTTACCAAGGTAAGAAGGTTGTAAAGGGAAAGACATTCCGATAACTCCCATCTTCACTACAATATCCATAGGCAAGAGGTTCATCATGCAAAACCAAGGATTACCAATTCCACAAAAATGTCATCATGAGCCCGTAAATAGTATGGGGATGGTGTAATTTATTTAACATACAATAGGTTAGTGGCTCATAGATAATGGTATCATGTGTGAAAATATCAGTTCAAGGTGTCTCCCCCAATAATTCAGTGTGTTTTCATTCTAATGGCCCATCACCATCACCATATAATGATGCCATCATCCTCTACCAAATAATTTTCTTTGTTGGGTCGGTATGGTGCCCCTCTCGATCAATCACACTCTTTCGTGTTGTGATGCTTAATCAAGACGATCTCAAGTCTACATATCACAATATTTTGATAGTTAATCATTCTCGATAGGAGAACCCATGTGAGTATCATGTGGGAATGTCAGAGGCTCATTTCATTCAGGAGGAGAATGATTGTAGGTACTGCAATACGGGAATCCATTGAAAAAAATCCTTTTGGCTATGGTAGACGTGGAAAGGACCCCTACAATGAACCACTTGCAAACTCAACGGACTCCCCTTTGGAGATTCATGATGCCCCTTGAGAGATAGATAATCGGTGGGATATTACCATTGGATGTATTTAAAAATACTGTCATCTTGCCTCAACAATTGATGCCCTAGTAGAAAACTTAACACCATAGCTTGCATGACTCTACAAATAATATTTTGATATAATACCATGACAGTGATAAATCCTCCAAATTTGATTAGTTGAAATGTCCTCAGCCATACAATTGCACAAATATTGATTACCTGAATAAAGTTGAACGCCATTTGTAGGGGAAAGAACTCCTTCAATTGTGTTTTAAATGGTTGTGGTCGTACATCATCATGCAATTTTTTGATAGAAAAGTTGGTCATAGCATTTTTTTCGTAATCAATCGAGCGCCTTCAAATGTAAAATTTAAATTGCAACCTAAATTTGGTCACATCCTAAAATTCTGTGCATCGTGATGGCATAGAGAAGCTTCCTACCATTAGCAGGTAAGGGAAATGAGGGAGGTAGTTGGGTTAGAAATGTAGGGAACATCTTTGGGGGAGAGGTAACCCACACACAAATTTCTGCAAGCTCGGAGGGGTACAAAACCTGCAAGAAATATTTCCACCCTTATCACATGTTGTGAAGCCTACAAGTCTCATTAAAATACACCTCCCAAAGGCCCACCTACATTATTTGTTTTATCACAAATCTTCTTAATCACTTTCACTAAGCACAACGTTCAATAATATGAAAAATACAGCATGTCATACATAATAAGTTAATGTATGAGATTCAAAAGTACTTTAATGATTGAAATTCATCCGCATAGATTCAATGGGATTAGAGGCTTGAAATGCTCAGGAACAAACAAAAAAATGCTCATGCCTTGGGCAAGTAAGGCTTCCAAATCAGCCTCTATACTTCTTGGTAATAGTATTTGCACCCTAGCCCACATGCATTGTTTCATGTTTTCCACTCAAAAGCCACCTCATAAAATGGATGCAACTCAATCCTACTCGGCACACTATAGTAGGAACCCACAAAAACTATCAATGATGTGGGCATGAAATGCATGTTCACCCCACAAAAGATGATTGTGAAGACACCATCAAGGAAGTTCGTAAAAGAATGGTGAACCAGCAAACTGCCTCCGTAAGGAAACAACTTGCAACAAAAAAGAGTACCTGGAAGCATGAAATGTGGTTCCTAACTAAGATGTCATCATGTGGAGAATTGGTGCGGTAATTCTATTTAGGATTTCCATTGGGGATTTATTGCTAAGAAGCCACCTTGTGAGGATGACATCCTAAATATGGCAGCCCACATGAGCGGATCCACCATGGAGGCTAGCTTTAGAGTTTGTCTTTTTGTGCTTCCTGTATTGACAACATTTGTGGGCTTTGGGTCCACATGGCGAGGAAGCAACAAAGTTTTTCTATTTGTTGAATGATGCTATGGTAATGGCTTCTCACCAATAGTCGCCCACATGGGCAAACCCACTAGTTAGCTCTGACTCAAAATTTGACTACTGAAATTTAATATTTCCCCCCTAGGGGAATGATAAATGTAGGACCCACATGTCGGAGTGACTCCAAGATCCCATTGTTGAAATAATGGTTGCCAAGTGATGAATTTTGATTAGTGGACACCCATGGGGTGGACCTGCATGAGAATTTTGATTTGGTGGCTTTACCACTTCAGACTCCAAGGTCATGATCATAGATAACAAATATAGAATATGCAACTCGAGGCAGTGTGAAGGCTCCACAATTGGGTATTGACGATGGGGCAGGTGTAGAGTACGTAATGTAGGGAGATGTCAGGGCCATGCCATTAATCAGTGGTGGTTGGGTGGTAGTAATCCACATGTAATGAATCAACAAATATTTTGACCTAGCTAATTTCCCAAGGATGCTAGGTTCAATTCAGTCACGACGATGATGAGGACAGAGAAACCAAATGCAAAGCCTACCATGTGGGTGAAATTTAAGGGTCAACCACTATTTAGTAGCAAAACACAAATGGAAACCTGATGAGGTGACCCATGGTTGCAGGTACGTGATGCACAATGGATGCTAGGGAAAAAATCCAAGGGAAATCCGAAGGCCAAGTTTCGCAAAGGCAAACAAATTAGAAAATTTAGATGGGTGAAACTAGTCAAGGGGTGTTTGATCGTATTAGGGCACATGACCAACTCAGGCTTGAGGATAGGGGCATGCAAAGTGAGTCGGGGGAAAAAATGGCCCATCGGCAGCAAGAATGAGCCATCAAGAGAAAAATAGATGGGGGTCCTTGCCTTCAACAAGGTGTGTGTGCAAAACATGCACAAAAAATGGTGACTCATTGAAGGAAACTCTCCAGAGCAGTTCGATGATAGAATCAAATGATGAACCCAAAATATCTAGTCCCAATCTTCACATTAGGATAAACAAACTGAACACTCAACCAAAGAGTCAAAACCACTAGTCAACCTAACCTTCAATATGCTAAAAATCCAAGTGTGTGGATATGCGTTCATTCCCATCCTTAAGTCACTATAGGAACCCAAACTCTATCAAGTTAATCTACAAAATATATTCAAACTCCAAAATAATTTGATACATTGCCTTGCTTCCAATCAAGCATTCATATCCCTGATGAGGTTGTCACTGTGAGTCTCCCAAACATTTCCCTACTACCAATTGGGCGTCCATAGCCTTAGTAGGATTTTTTGTATCCTCCTAAAAGTTGATTTTTTAAATTTTCATTGCTTTTCTTTTCTCTTTTGTTCATTTATTTGATTTTTATTTTCTCTTATTTCTTATGATTTCAACATGCAAGCAGTGAAGCTTGCACTCAGGGCTGAGAATCACAGTGGTGCTGAAGTATAATTTTAGATTTTTCACTTAATTCGACTTCACAAAAGGATCCGACAAAAACCTCAAGATTCTTAAGATATGTGAGAGATATAATATTTTAGAATACATTAGAATTAGACACAACCAACATCTTATCCACTTTGAGTCAAACATCCATGTCACTTGACAATAATAGAAGACCTTCATTGTCCACTCTAAAATATTGATTAGAGTTTATCAAAGAAATACTTAAAACAACCCCAAGTAATGAAATGGTAGTTTCACTTACAAACATTCCCAAAATCAATTAAAGGCACCCCGCAAAGAAGAAAATAAAAAGAAAGGCAGAAGGAAGTAGAAGCAACTGAAATCAAACTAAAAGAAAATACCTAAACTAACCAAAGTGGGAAAGAAAAAGAAAACAACAAGGAAACTACCCTAAAGCACGCTAATTTATGGAAAAGAAACTAATATAATGAAAGTAGGAAGGTAGAGTATGTAAAAAAAGTCTACACTACTCAAAATAAGCTATGCACAAAGATATTCACAAAGGACCATGTTCAGACAAAGAGAACTAACACTCACACTCATAAGACTTCATAATGCATACATAAGAAGATGGGTGAGCATTATAGTTCTAATCAATGCAAATCCATCCTTATATTTAGAAAGATGGAACCTCGTAATACAAAATTCAAGTCCAATAACACATTCAAGAAAGATCATCAGTTCAGGTGATTCGTGAAACCCATGGTCAACCCACAAACAAGTTTTCCTTCCCTCATTCCCACAATCAAAATGATAAGCATTGTTGTTCATTAGAGAAGGGGAAGATAAAAAATGGATGTCTTCACATGATGGGAGCAATATTTGATGATCCAAAGCATGTATGTCTTGATCAAGCCATGCATTGACAACTTCTAGAGGATGCAACTAGTTGTGTAGCATCCCACTTGCATTATGAACCTTCAAAGCACAATCAAATTGATTAGGTAGTAGACACTGTGAAGAAAAATTATCAAATGAAAATGATTCATCCAACACCTCTTTCGAGCTCTTAGTGGGATCTATAACCCACATCAATTGTTCTTCGAGGAGATAAACACTATCATTTTGGTCATCAACGATCCTGGTGTCTACTTGATTGTTGTCTTCAAAAGGAAGCATGCTATCCCACCTTATTTTCTTCATGCTAATCTCAACTTTATGATGTTCCATGTTATAAAAACATGATATGGATGAATCCATCCCACTACAATCCTCAGAATATGTAGGAATATTAGTAATAGATAGGGTGGAAAGACCCCTTGTTAAAACCTATAGTTGGTAAGGTGTATCATCTTTGTGTCCATCCTCCAAGACATCCTTTCCCTGGCCCTCTTCTCTTTGTAGTTCATGTGGCTTACTAGAATATTTACTTGTTTCCTCTTATTCACTATCGCCGTAGACGGAAGTAGAGTCCCTTTCCAAATCTGGGAGCTCTAATGTTTCACCATCTAGAGGTTTAGGTAATATGTCTACATCACTAGCATCTTCTAAAACGTACTCTTCCTTAGTGTCAATATACCTTTGTGGCACAATTCCAAGTGGGAAGAAATCAGCAAGAGACATTGGCTTGTCAAGGGGATCGGGGTATGCTGTGTGATTTCCCTCTAAGAATTCCCCATCAACTGCATATAAATTCTCTACAAGAAGGAAGGACTCCTGATGATCAATGGATAACCTTCCCATTTGTTTTGCTTTGTCGCTTGGAGGTTCAGGACTGTATCATTCTTCTTTCGTTGTTGTCCCAACACCTTCTTGAGAGATTCCCTCAGCTAAGTTGTCACTTGGTTCCAGTTCTTGGACTTCTAGTTCACTTCTTGAAGCAACAACAAAAGGCAGTGCACTTAGTGTCTCCACTTGTTCCTTAACCTGATGGATGGCCTCTTGATATAACTTGCACGTGAATTCCAAATGTGCCAACTCATGGAGCCTTCACCAACTTGGTAGAATCAACACCTCCAAATTCACTTGGTATCTTAGCTCTGACCAATCTCTCATAAGTCTTGAGATGAGTTCATTATATCTTTCCATCATTAGATATTCATCATCTACTGGGAAGGAAGTTTGAAGGTGGATTGCCTCCACATGTAGTCATTCCCACTCCTTTAGATCTTCCTTTTCAGATATATGATTGCTTTCACTCATTGATAAGAGGTCTTCTAATCTTACTTCACTTATTCTTTCATCATTATTGTTTTCTGCCCCAAGAGTTTCATCCTCATCCTTTTGACTTTCAGTATTTTTGATGTCTACATTGGCTGTACCAACAAGCACTTTTGCAGATTCTTCTAACTCATCTTCTTTTGTGTATGACCTTTCAACTACTGGTTGTCATAAATTTCTCTTCTTCATTGTGGGTCATTTGTTTTACCTACTCAACCTACTCCAAACATCTCCTAGCTTGGGTAATGATGTCTACACATGAAGGTCAAGTTAGTTCCGAATGAGGTGCATTATGGATGTTGTACCACCTAGACATCAATATTTCCTCTAGTCTTAGTCCATCCTTGCTGCCTAGCTACTTTTGGATCATCTCTTCAAATGCATTGGCTTCCATGTTGAAAAATTATTCCTCTAGATCTGAAAGAGCTAAGGGTTGATATATCTTCTAGAAGGGGATTTCTCCCTGCAAGACCAATTCAATCCTGCCCAAGAATCTTAAACATTCCATTTCATTATGTTTGCAAGTGTCATGAATTCTGCATCTATTTGAAAATGCAAAGTGTTGCAATGGCTTCCTCAATCTCCTATTTAAATCTTCTTATAGTTGAGTGATGTTGATTTACAATTTCTTCTCCATGTCAGCTTAGATCTTCCCTTGTCTTAAAATTTTCTGATTTTAAAATTTCTACCTACGATGAGATCTACCTATCTTGGATTTTACTTGAAGGTGCATTTAACTTCCAACTTTGTAGTCTTGCACTTAGACATGCCCTACTTCTAGTACCAATTTTTTTGATGGGTGTTTTTTCACCTTCTCAATACAAACACTACACAGGTGCAATGCCTCTCTTGAAAGGTAATTCCTCCAACTAAGTTTCAAAAATCATGCCAAGGTCTCTAGAGTGTCAAGTCATGACAATGCTTGGAATAGTTCAGTTGGTTTATGTGATTTGCTAGTAATCACAAGAAGTCCTTTATGGTTCACAAAGCATGAGAAGTTGGCTCTACAAATGGAGTTTCAAAGTGTTGGAAATGAATGAATAGTGGCTTCCCACTCAAAACAACAAGCTAAAACTCACTCTACTCATTAGATTTGACATCATTTTACTGCTTGGGATTCTACACTAACAAAGATATAAAACAAATAGCAAAAGAGGAAAGGGTTGAGAGAGTTACTCTAAGTCTAAGCTATGAATGAACAGTAACAATGGAGGATCCTACAATAGATAGACTCCCATAACTAAATTTTTCTTGACCAAGAGAAACCTATAGCTACACAAAACTAGTGCAATCTTCTAAGGTCTATAAATTTTTAGATTGTGCATTGCCCTCATGAACATACAATTGAACTAAATTGCAACATATGAATTAGATCAGAATAGCTTTGCAAAATGATTCATCATCAACAATCCACAAAAAACATGAGTTGGAAGTGCATCAAATATTGTAACAAAAACAACCATTAAAGACATTCAAGAAACTCAAACTAACATGGAGGTTGAATCATGCATACAAGATGAGAAAGCTCAAAGAAAACACCCAAAATAATCCAATGATTCCTTCTATTGCTGCAAAATTCCATTTACAACAATTCACCACCGTCTACAAATCAGAAGCAAGCCCATATTTATAGTTTTCCAAAAGTGAAATGAATGGCTAGGATTTAATGACAATGAGTAGCTCAGATTTGTTACAACTTAGGGTTTCACCTACCCCCAATATTTCACAATTTAAAATAGACTATTTTGTCCTCTAGCTACCTTCTCTACTGTGGCTGAAAACTGTTGAAGTCTACCCTTGTGTTGGTGTATTTGCAACATCCTTCACTTGATCAAATGAATCCTCTTGCAGACTTGTGTTACTAAAAATAATATATGTTGCTCCTGATCCCAGTGGACAACTCTCAGAAATCACCATCATCTTGGTGGAAAATAAAACATCTCCCTCTTGCTTCTAATTCTAGTAGGTAGCTATCATATTCCTTAGCATTGAATTCTTTAGCATGCATCCACATAGGCTTTAGTCTTCCTTGAAAAGTTGGTTAAATTTTTTATGTAGACATCCCTTTTCTCAACAATCTTCATTACCCTTGGAGCAATTTGGTGGGTGGACACATGAGAGCACCTCATCTCTACAAGCCTGGAAAGTCCTTCTTTTGGATTGCACTCCTAATGGTTTCACCCCTAAAGTTCCAATGGAATCCGAGTTAAAACCTCCCTTGACATGGTTCAATAGATGAGCCATTTCAGGGAGCAATGTCATGGGTGGGCCCACGATGAGTAATCTCCATTTTATAATTAGAATCCTACACAACAACACATTGATGGATTAAATTAGACCCATGAAATATATTTAATTACAAAAATTTAATAGTATAATGTAACTTTTATTGACACAAAGCTTTGAAATTCTACATACAACCATTCAAGAATGATGATATCATCATTTAGAGAGCTTTAAATATTTAATCACTTCTTTGATTTTGGTGGATTCGTGCAAACAATAGGGTATCTCCATAAACATTCCATGTGAAATTGACCTTTACCAGACATCCCTTGAAGGGTTTTATCTCCCCTTGATCATACATTTTTCAATTTAGGTATACACACATTCCATTCTCAAAGCTTCTCCATTCCTCATAGTCCCCCCAATTTAAAACTATAAAAGAATAAGTAACTTGGAGAAATGATAGAAATTTGCTTAAAGGAAAGAGAGAGAGCATCATCCAGGAATGAGAAAATGAATCCCCCACTAGCCATTTCATAAGCATGCGGTGCCTATCCCTTTAACACCCCTGAACCACAAATGCAGGCATAACTCCCTAGGTGGCCATTAAGAGATGTCATAGCAAATAGTATCACAAGTAGTGGGATCCACCACTTATAGTTTCGTGCCTCCAAAACATACTAGATCTCTCCTTGCACATCCTCTTGGAGTACCTTGGCTTAACTGGCACTAGTAAAAAATCAACATTATGACTCCCACTGGTAGTAACTACGATAAAAAACATGACTCCAAGAAGGACCCCTTAATGTGGCTATTAATATAAAGGAATCATAATCAAGGCATAGATTCATCAAATAGTTAGAACTCCCATACCATTATATTTGTGAATACTTTGGAAAAGCCCTTTTGTTGTCCATAACCCCATCCTAGAGGTGTGGGAAGTAGCCTATAGGAAGACATGATGAGAGAGTCATAGAAATAACGATGAGGTGGCCAACGGCCTGATAACACCACTCCTCGTAGACTCAGAACGTTGCATTGGAATCCAATGTCGGAATAGATAGCCACAAATCCACAAGGAGTGACCCCACACTATCCTCATGATGAAGGCATAGTGCAGTTACCATGAACTTTGTGCAAGGAACTCTGTGATCGATCATGTTGGAGTGATAGCGCCAATTTTTCTGCTCACAAATTCTACCACCCTTTAGCTTATTCTAAACATCTCATTAGAGTTGTTCCTCTCACCTCTAGTGCCAAATGAGAATTCCTAATATAATATTGTGTATGGTTTCACTATAGAATCATGTGATAAAAAGTTTTCTTTCTTAAGTGGAGTCCTTAGTAATTTTTCCCCATGAGAGATAGATGGGTGCATTCCACTTTGATGTGTGTTATTGTACCAATACCATGAAGAGTGTAATGCAATAGACCAAGGAATGATACTTATCTCATCATGTATGATAACATGACTCTTGGATGATCACTTCTTTAACCACCTTTCCCATTTCACACCCTTAGTCCCTCCAAATGAGAAATGAAGAAAAATTTCTTTGGACTGGGGTCAACCATGGTGAAGGCCTGTAGAGATACCCAGTGACCATGAAGAGAGCCATTTCCTTCATGAGGAGAACTTATGCAAAAGGAGATGTGGAACATGGCATGCAAATAGGTGCAAGAAGATAGTTTTTAGGGTGATATTGTGGGTGAGTCTTGGTAGAAGGAAAGTTCACAAGATGAGTGCAAGGAAAGTGGTGCAGGCTACTGAGGTAAGAAAGCCATAAAGGGAATGGTATTCTGATAGCTTCCATCCACACTATGACATCCGCAAGCAAGAGCTTCATCATGTAGAAACCAAGTATTACCAATTCCACAACAATGTCATCATGAGCCCGTAAATAATATGGGGATGACGTACTTGCTTCAACATACAACAAGTTGGTGGCTCATAGATAATGGAATTGTGTCCAAAAATCTTAGTTCAAGGTGTCTCCCCCCATTATTCAATGCATTTTCATTCTAATGGCCCATTTCCATGACCATATAATGATGAAATTATCCTCTTCCATGCCATTTTCTTTGTTAGGCTAGTATGCAACCCCTCTCGATCAATCAAACTCTTTCGTGTTGTGACGCTTAATCAGGACGATCTCAAGTTTGCATATCACAATATTTTGATAGCTAATCTTGCATGATAAGAGAACCAATGGGAGTATCATGTGGGAATGTCAGAGGCTCACACATTTCACGAGGATAAGTATTGTGAGTACCGCAATGTGGGAATCCACAGAGAAAAAGTCGTTTGGCTATGGCGAAGGTGGCAAGGACCCCCACAACGAACCACCCGCAAACTCAAAAAACTCCCCTTTAGAGATTCATGATGCCCCTTGAGAGATAGATAATCAGTAGGATATTTCCTTTGGATGTATTTATGAATATTTTCACCTTGCCTCAACAAGTGATCCCCTGGTAGAAAACTTAATGCAATAGCCTGCATGACTCTACAAAGCATGTTTTGATAAAGTACTGTGACAATGATAAATCCTCCAAATTTGATTAGTTTAAATGTCCTCAACCATATAATTGCACCAATATTGATTACTTGAATGAAGTTGAACATAATTTTCTAGGGAGAGAAATCCTTCAATTATATTTTAAATGGGTGTGGTCACACAACAACATGCGATATTTTGATAGACAAGCTGATCATAATATCTTTTTTGTAATTAGTTGAGTGCCTTTAAATGTGTAATTTAAATTACAACTTAAATTTGATCACAACCTCAAATTATGTGTGTCGTGCAAGCATAGGGAAGCTTCGTGCCATTAGCAGGAAAGGAAAATGTGAGAGGCATTCGAGTCGACACTATAGGGAACGTCTTTGGGGGAGAGGTAACCCACACACAAATTTCCCTTGGCTTGGAGGGATATAGTACTCACAAGCAATATTTCCACCCTCATCACATGTTTTGAAGCCTGCAAGTCTCATAAAAATACACCTCCCAAAGGCTTTCCTACATTATTTGTTTTACCACAAATCTTCTTAATCACTTTCACCGAGCACAATGTTCAATAACACAAATTACACACCATGTCATCGATAATTAATTAATGTATGAGATTCAAAAGTACTTTAATTATTGGCATTCCTTTATGCTGATTCAATGGGATTAGAGCCTTGAAATACTCAAGAACGAGTACAAAAAGGCTCATGTCTTGGGAAAGTAAGGCTCCCACATCACCCTTTATAATTCTTGGTAATAGTCTTCACACCCCACCCAAATGTATTGTTTCATGTTTTCCACTCAAAAGCCACCTCATAAAAGGGATGCAACTCAATCCTACTAAGCCCACGATAGTAGGAACCCACAAAGACTATCAATGATGCAGGAATGAAATGCATATTCACCTCATGGAAGATGATTGTAGAGACGTTGTTAAGGAAGGCCATCAAAGAAGGGTGAACCAAAAAACTACCTTCGTAGGGAAACAACCCACAGTAGAAAAGAGTGCATGGAAGCATGAAATGTAGCTCCCTCCTAAGATTCCAATGTGTGGAGAATTGGTGTAGGAATTGTTTGTTAGGATTTTAATTTGGGATTTGCTACTAAGAGGCCACCTTGTGAGGACAACATCCTAATGATGACAACCTGCATGAGTGGATCCTCCAAGGAGGCTGGCTTTAGAGTTTGTCTTTGCACACTTCCTGTATTGACAATATTTGTGGGCTTTGGGTCCATGTGGCGAGGAATTAGTAGACCTTTTCCATTTATCGAATGGTGCTATGGTAATGGCTTCCCGCCAGTGGTGGCCCACATGGATGGACCCATCGACAAGCTTTGACTAAAAAAATGCAAGTGAAATTTAAGATTTTTCCCTCGGGGGAATGATATATGCGGGACCCACATGTCAGAGTGACTCCAAGATCCTATTGTTGAAACAAGGGCTTCCAAGTGAAGACTTTCCATTAGTAGACACCCATGAGGGTGGACCCGCATGGTCATTTTGACTTGGTGGATTTTCCACTTCAAACTCCAAGGTCGAGATCATAGATAACAAATGCAAAATGTGCAACTCAGGGCACTGTGAAGGCTCCACCATTGGGCGTCGATGACGGGGTGGGTGCAGAGTCTGTAATGCTGGGAGATGTGAGGGCCATGCCGTTAATCAACAATGGTTGGGTGGTGGCGAGCCGCATCCAACAACCCACAATACGTTTTGACTTAACTGATTTCCTAAGGATGCTAGGTTCAATTCACTCACATCGATGATCAGGATAGATAAACCAAATGTGGAGCCCACCATGTGGGAAAAAGTTAAGGGTTGGACACTATTTAGGCAGAAACCTACATGAGGTGACCCATAATTGTGGGTTCATGATTCCCAATGGATGCTAGGGTAAAAAGCCAAGGCAAACTTGCAGGCCAAGTTCCACAAAGGCAAAAGACTTAGCAAATTTAGATGTGTGAAATTGATCAAGGGGTCTTTGATCATTTTAGGGCATGTGACCAACTCAAGCCTGAGGATAGGGGCACATAAAGCAAGGAAAGAGTGAAAATGGCCTGTCAGGGGAAAGAATGAATCATCAAGAGAAAACGACAAGGGGGTCCTTGCCTTTGGTGGGGCATGTGTGCAAAACATGCACAACAAACATGAAGGGAATTCTTCAAACCTAGAGTTCAATAAAGAAGGATAGATAGCCGAATAATAGATGCTAGAAGTTTTGTGCCTCAATATGGTTTTGAAGTGGTTTTTTCCCTGTCTCAATGAATATGGCTCTTCCCATAGCTTTTGAATAACACCAATGATATTATTTTATGCAAAGTGTTTGTGAACCAGAGCCCGAAATTGAAGATTACTATTGATCAAGAAGTCCAAGTTTTGACTTTTCCTAGAATGTTCTAATGATAACTGTCACCAGTGACGTGCTATATTTTTTTTCCCTATCTCAATGAATGTGGCTAGTCCCATAGCTTTTGAATAACACCAATGATATTATTTTATGCAAAGTGTTTGTGAACCGGAGCCCGAAATTGAAGATTACTACTGATCAAGAAGTCAAAGTTTGGACTTTTCCTAGAATGTTCTAATGATAACTATCACCCGTGACGTGCTATATTTTAATTTGTTTATATGATTCTCTTTGATGGACTAAGTTTCAACTCTTTGGAGCCTTATTTCTATAAAAGGTCAATTACTACTTTATTTTTATTTTAAGTTCAAAATTTGTGGATGTCGGAGATACAATTTTTTTTCAAGTTTTATTGTTTTTCCTATTTTCTATTCTATTCCAGATTAAAAACTTGTCTATTTCATTATAAGTTAATCACTATCAAAGCCAATTTGAAAGCTATTTCTTGATACCAAATCTTACATAGTTGATTGTTTGTTCTTATCAAACAAGACTATGTGTTGTGCCATTTAAGGTTGCATATTGACACTATCTGGTGGTAAATAATCCCCCTTCTCTATAAAATATCACATCATTTTGTGCCTACCAATGAAGCAATCTGGTGACATATGGAATGGTTTTCTCTGGTTTGGTTATTTCTTGAGGCATCCGTGGATAATACCTAGAAGAAATTTTAGTTTTATTAATTTTTATGATTTATTTTAGAATAGATGTATAAATTTTACAAAATTTTCCAAAAAAATGATGAATACATGGATTTTTATTGAAAATATTTTGATTCCATGATATTATTGAATTCTTAAAGCTAAATCTTCTTGGATAAATGCAAGTTATTGGAATTTCATGAAATATTATTGCAAATTTATTGATTTCATGTTGTTGAATTGCTTGACTGAGATTATTTCATATCTTTATGATTCCTTTAAAAATTAGAAGAATAGTTTACCCCTCATTTGTAACAGCATTATCACAACAAACTCTGAGCAAACTGTTGTCACATGAAATTTCACCCTACTAAGCATGAAGCTCAACATTCTAATGACACAGTGGAAATGACCTCAAGGTGTGAGATCTTTGTGCATATAAGTTCAAATCTCCAAATAAGATCAAATTCCTTTTTCAATCTAAGTGAAAAGTTTTGGTCCAACCCAACACATGAAAACCTACCACTAACAACTCATAAGGAAAAGGGGAGAAGAAGAAAATGAAAGGAAAGATGGAGGTGATACACCAGTATGAAAAGTTGTTTCTTCCTGACTTTGATTACACAATACATCATTGAAGAGGGGCAAGGGTTTGACAAGGCACTAGGAGGAATGATGGTTTCACAACCAGGAACTATAAACAATTTAACACATAATACATACATTAAAAATAAAAAAACACTCTGATATGCAAGGTAATAAACTTACTCAAACACAAAAGAGTTGAGAAGAGGAAAACTTGATCTATTCCATTGATGTAGAGACAAAAATCCAATCTTTATAATAATAGGGATACAAAAATACAAGTTTGTCAAAGAAAAAACCTAGTGGAGCCAAAGGAGGAACCCTTAAAATGAAAACATTTTTTTCCTTTACAGATCAATTATAACTTAGAAGAAAAAGTAGAACCCTAACCCTAACTATGATTAGCAATGAAGCCTGTGTCATGAAAGATCCAAGCCATCCCATAAAAATCATGATAAGGGAATTGATCCATCAAGAAGTTATCATAGTGAAATAAATTGGCATGGGTTCCCATTAAATCCATTGCAAGAGTTAGAGAATGTATTAATGTTGTCCTTGAAGACTAGGAAATAAGATATGGTAGCTCAAAAGTCAAATTGAGCATCAAAACCGTTGCCCAAAAGACATGTCAAAATAAAGGAAGGTCAGGGTGTCAGGCCCAAAAATTCACCTTTACAAGAATGAAAAGAAATGGCTCAAAGCCCCAAAAATGTGTCTTCATCGAGATTCTAGAGTCAGGCCATTAGAGGCCGAGCATCAGGTCATCATCTTACTATGTACCAAAGGAAGAAGAGAGAAAGAAGGAAACCACAAAGTGAAAGGAAAGATCAAGGGTAAGAGGGAAGAATTACCTCTGAAAGCCAGAGGTAAGGAGGAAGTCCTACCATCGAAGCTCAAAAATATGACACTTAGTCATTTTTTGAAAGGAAGCTATCCGGGAGACAAGAAGATGTTAAAGGGGAAGGTCGATGGCCGACACCCAAAAGGAAGGATAAAGAATGGAAAAAAATGGAGGAAGACTGACCTTCATAGATTGGAGTGAATACTTACCTCTTACCTCCAAAGGTAAGAGGTAAGATACAAGAGGGAAGGCTAAAATATCAAGGTTGATGAAGAAAGAAAGAAAATTGAAGAAGAGAGGGAATTGATAAGGAGTAAAGGGTAAGGCCAAAGGCCAACACAAAAAATACTTAGAAGAAAAAATGGGAAGGAAGAGAAGGCAAGAGAGTGATGGAGAAAGCATGCATGGTAAGTGAGTAAGAGATATCCCAAAAGCCTAAAAATCTAGGACATCAAAATTTAGGAAATTTCAGGGAAAACTCATGCAAGATGACCCATGTAGGATCTTTTAGATCAGATATAATTGATGGGTCATCTAAGGGGGGCATGAAATGTCAACATTTATGTAGAATTTTTTGGGATGATTTCCTGCTAATCATGTGATCCATAGGCCTTATCAATCCATTGGACATGGAGTCATGAAGGGAAAAACTTAATAGTTGGGCCTCCTCAGAGAAAAAAAACATTTTCTAGTTACACTTGGAGGAAAGAATGGAAGCTAAGAGCATTCATTCCCTTAAGGAGAATGCAAGGTGTGCAAACACACTTCATGGAAAGAAAATATTTACAATATATGCAAGATTAAATATGAGAGAGGGGGACCACCCACTACAAGGCCCCAGGTCACGAAAGGCCAAGAGCGGAAAGCCTTCCGTAACTCACCTCAATTTAAAGGATAGTTAGGATGACGAGGATGAGAATGATGAGGACTATGTGTACTTTGATCAATCTACAATCTTGAATGTTGGAAGGAGACTAGATGAGTTGGCCTTTAGAGTCAGATTCATGTCTCAGGAAACTCTCTATCTGAGGACAAAAGTGTAGTTCCAGGATGACAGCATGGTGTGTTGGCATCTGTACGGCCAAAGAACTGTAAAGACAAGACTCTTACTTGAGAATGGAGACTATCAACCTAGTCTAGAGATGTTTAAAGTGATAAAATGAGACTAAGTAAAGAGATGCAGATACAAATATGATAAAATAAATGTATTACCACCAAGGTGATGAAGATCATCTTGTACAATGCTGTCCTCACTAGCATGCTCCAAGCTCTCTCCACTTGCACACACTAAAGGGAGAAATTTTTGGGGGTGTATAGGGGCCTTCCTCAATCAAACCCCTGTCTTGGTGTTTCCATCTCCATGGAAAACCAAGTTTGGAATAGTAGAAATAAATGATAAAGAAAAGAAACTACAAGCTACGTAAACACAAAACACAACAAGAAGTACGTGCTTATGCAATCGAAATAAAAAGGAAGGATTGTAGGAGCTTACCGCCTCTGTCTAAATAACTCAAGGCTCATGGAGGAGTGAACAAGAGGGACTCAAGCCTCTATTGCCATGATTTTTGTCTTGTGCTTGCCCTGTTGGAGTGAATGGTGCTACTACAAATCTTGGGAATGAATGCTCAATGCATGTGGAGAGTGTACCAACTTGTTCAAAACTTGAGAATGGAAGAATGGAGTGAGAATATGAAGGAGAGGGTGAAAAATAACCATATTCAGGTCGGCCAACTGAGGAGGGACGTTACTCTTCGACTTCCAATAAAAAATGTAAAGCCTCTATATTCTCCAATTGCAGGAATCTGCTAGGGATAAAAGTGTGCCACATGGACATCTGCGCACTGTGTGGGCGTCCCCGATAGAAACGCCCCCACCGACACACAAAATAGGTGCCAAGTGGAATGCAAGGAGAAGGTTTAAGTGGAATTAAGCCTCCAGTTTTGATTTTCTAAAGTGTTAAGGGTGAAGAGGGAATTTGCGTTAGGGGTGTAAATTTATGTTGATACATTTTTCCCCCACTTTAGCGAGTATGAGTACTGATGAGTTCTTCGGTAAAGTAGAGTAGTAAAGAAGTAATAGAGTAAGAGATGTATTCCTAAACTGACAAGGAAGCAAAGCATGGTTTGGCGAACTTGTAAGTGCAAGAGAGGACTTTATAGTTCCATAGAACTAAAAAGCTAAAGTACGAAAGTACCTTACAAGCTCACAATCCTACAAGGGTGATATCCTTCAAGAACTCTCAGATGATGGAAACGGGGAAAAGAACCTTACAGAACCGTAGACCTACAAGGAAGGTATCCCCCAAGAACTCTCACATGAGGGATACCGAGTGAAGGGGACTTCATAGAGTCAGAGATGGCGACATGTTTACCCGCATAAATAACACATGAAGAAGTGCCCACACATGCTAATGAATGGACAATCATGCACACTATCACTAAGTTGGAAAGATTTCAAAGGGATCCATCGAGAACCCTTCAAAAGGAAGGAGGGTCAACTCAAGGGACGCGGTGTTTGAAAAGAAAGGTCTAGTCCGGTTGGCCCCAAGCTAGATGTGAAGATGTGAAGACGGTCTAGTCAGGTTGCCCATGGACTAGTTGTCGAGGTGTGAAGTGGGTCTAGTGAGGCTGCTCCCAAGCTAGACACCATAGAACTTTGTTGAAACCTTCGAAGGGGTCCCTCAAGAACCCAACGTGAAGAGGCAAGGTCCACTCAAGGGACATGTTGTTCAAAAGCATGATGTCTTCCTTTTCAAATTGATTTGTCATCAAGGAATCCTTCTAAAAGATGTTCACGTCATCAAGGAATTCGAAAGGAAGGAGATGTGCTCATGGAAGGGGAAGACTAGGACCATTCCCACTTCAGAGGAGGATTTCCAAGTCCTTTCTTTATGAACCCATGATGAAGGAAACACATTCCACTAGGGTTTCAAGTTGAGAATACAATTCTAACAAAGAAAGTGTGTGAAGGGTCTTCGAGAAAATGATTTGTTTGGTAAAAAATTCATTTTATAAAGACAAAGTAATGTAGAAGATGCATTGTCACACATGGAAGGGACAACTAAAGCAAAGATGAGAGAAAGATAAAGTGAAAAGTTAAAGAAAACATATCACATGCAGAGGGCATAGGGGGATCTAGTTACGAAGGGTCAAATTTTCCTTTCTTTATATATATGTAGGTAACCATGCTAAGAGGCGAATGATCATCAATCCCCAACTAGATCAGGAAGAATGTACTAAAGAAAAAGTAAAATAAATATTGGGTGAACATGGAAGGAGGCCTAAATGCTCTCGACGCTTTGCATCATCCCCAATTTACTGAAATTCAATCAAAAACATGGAAGAATAGAGGTACATATAGAAGAAGGTTCGTGACATAAAAACCATGCCTGTATCCAAGCACCAAAAGGGATGACAAAGGTCATCTAGGAACATGTAGCACAATCACAGGGGAAGCACATGTTATGACACACACACATATCTACTCTAAAGATCAAGAAGAGAGTCTCCCCCTAACACTGGTCGACTAAGAGTTCATTAAGTTCCCACTCTAGATCCTCGAAGGGAGGAAGAAAAGCCTGCGATGTTGTAATGTTAAGGGGAGGAGCTTCCAATCTTCCCACAATAAGGGCCAAAGTAGAGGGACCTGTTAGGTTTCTATCACTTAGCTCTTGTGGGTCCAAGGTCAATGACCTGATGAATATTGCTGACAAGGTTGGGACCTCGTCCACTGAGTTGAACATGCACTTGACAAGAGTGCCATGTTTCACCTCAGTAGATGGAGGATTTTGCACTCGAGGTTCACTGCTAGGCTCATCAAGAGACTCAAGAGTAGTGAGAAACTTGAGGGAGGCCTGGACCAGTTCTATTATTAAGGCAGAACAAGTCAGTTTGGGACCACCTTTCGAAGAAGGTGGGCTCTTCTTATGTCCTCCATTGCTAGAGGGGCTAGGCTCGACCTTCTTCTTCATTGGGGGAAGTGAATTGCCCATGGATGAAACAAGGAGTGTCGAGGAAGAAGAGGAAAGAACTATACTGAACACAACTAAAGTGTTCACCATTTCCACGGGCTTTGGGAAAGGCAAGACATCCGAGATGGAAGTCAACAAGGGCAGCTCCACTGAAGGAGCGATGAATACTTGTACCCTTCCAAGTACAGGTGTGCTCACAGTAGGATCTGGAAGAGATTTAGGGACAGAAGGAGGGAAAGAGGAAGACACAGTAGGAAATGTGGTCTTCTCTTCCTCCTTCTTCTATAAGGAGGCTTGCTCGGCTACGAGAGCCTTTCATCAGTGCTTACGCACATGCGCAAGGTGGTTTCTATGGCTCTTCACATCGGAAGTCAAAACTTGTGAAAGGATAGAAGGATCTTGCTCAACCATGGGAGTGTCCTCCATGACTATCTCCAATGTAAGGGCAGACTCCTAAATGGGAGAAGGAGGGGTGGGCTTAGAAATGGCGAGAGGATTTGACTCTAACGCCTCGATGGTGGGCCTCTTCCCATTAACTATTTTAGGAACATGAATAGTAGGAGGGCACAGAGGCCGAGACAAAGAGGACCCTCCATGAGGGTCTTTCTATCTTCCATACCAAACAAGCCAAGGATCCATTGGTAAGACAAGAAGCTCAAATGTAGGATGCTTGGCCTTTCACCAAGTGGGCACCATGGGATTCTCTCACAAACGCGAGACATAAGAAAATAGTACCATGACAGGATGAGAGGAAGCATCAGGCTGAACCATGGAAGAGGAAGGAGGGTCTCAAGATCACTTCTCTTCTTCTCTTCTACATGCCTTGGCAGAATCACTATTAGCCTTTAAGCAAGCTCTATGCGAGATAGCATAAGGTGAAGGAGGGTAACTCACTTTCAGCCTAGTGTGCCCCTTCTTATAGTATTGATAGTGTGGTGTAAGAGGTCCTTCCTAGGTGAGAGAGGACCAAGAGAGGCAAGCCAAAAGTAATCCAAGGTATAGCTACCACGTGCAACCGGTGGTCTGTAACCGGTGTCATGGACAACATGTACTGAGCCTCCATGAACAAACTTCAGATATTTGTGTATGACTGAGGGAACTGCATTCATAGCTACTAGCCAGGGGATACCTAGCTTCACTCTAAAGATTTCAGACCTTGGGATAATGTCAAACTTAAGGCTTACAGATTTAGGTCCAACAAGGACCGATAGGACAATACTCCCTATAGGGGGTACAAAAATTTTTTTGTGTGTTTGGACGGTACTTTCAAGTGCATCATACCCATCCTTGTGCAAGAAGTTAATCAACATGATCTCCTCAGTTATAATATTCACTTGCGATGTTGGATGAATGAGAATGACTGCTACAGTGTTCCCATTTATCCTCGTAGGAATGTAAAGAGGATACGGTTCCCTATTAAATCCCATCGACAAGTCCTACGAGGTAAAGGTTATGCTAGTACCACCACTCACATTTTGTGTGGAGGGAATAGGTTGATTAAGGAAAGAGTCCATCCCACACACTAGGTGGTACTTCTATAGAGGCTCCTCAGGTTTACGAGATAAGGTAGTGACCCAATTAAGTTTTTTTAATGCAATACTTTGGAACCTTCCAACTATGCCTACTAGGGTCATAGGTTGGGTTGTGAGGAGAGAGCCTCAGAAAACTCACAACTACAACACTCCTAGGATATGAGGAAAGGAACTTTTAGTATCACAAAATGGAACCAAAGGGTGATCCTACAATAGTGGTTTACAATTTTTGGCCAAACTAGACACTGAAATTATTATTTTTAACTAAATCTTTACATTCGGGCACCTATAGTGGCCAAACTGTGAGGATTTTGAAGATGATGCAAACTAGAGTCTCATCACATTTTGTCTATAGATTCTAATTTTTTTTTTTCAATTTTTTTGGAATACGATTGCACTTCTTTTTCCATCTGCCACGAAAACTGGTTGTTCTCATAAAACAACATTTTTAAAAAGTGATGCTCACCATATACAACATAAATTTTTTTGTATGAAGGATAAAATTCTTTTTTTTTTGAATTTAGATTTATAACTATGATATCTAGCACTTTCATTTGGTCTCATATATTTTTATTGAATATTTTTTCCTTAATAGAGTTTTGAAGTCAAATCAATTGGAATTCAGACATAGGCGGACTATATACAACATAACGTTTTCTGTATGTATCGAAATTTAATTTTTATTTTTTTTAATGGATCAAGTACATCAATACCCAGCACAAAAATATTTTTAAAAAATTTATTTTGATAATTTTCTATTTTTCCACATGTGCAAAAAAAAGAGCTTGATTTTCGGTGAAAGACCTATGTTTAATAAAACTAAAAAAAAACATACATAATCAAACCAAAACATATTAAAATTATATTTTTGGGATAGCTCATTTCAAGGACTACCATAATCATTTGAAATAAATTTTAAATGAATTCATTTGATCCCCCAAAAGGTAAATCAAAAGTGATTTTTTATCAACATTTTGATAGGTGTAAAGGAGACTCATTTATAGGTATGGTTTAAAACTAGCGAGGTTCTATCCAAGGGGGTTTGATCTAAGGTGGTTTGATCAAACCTTATTCAATTGGAATCCTTAAAATGGAACTTTTAAAGGCTTAAATCATTATATTTTCTAAAAATATGTGATTTCAACAACAATCAGTTCCTCTCATAAATTGTAAACCAACTTTGTGGGATCACCCCAAAATGGTTCACGTCCGGTTCACCAAAAATGTGAGAGAGGGGGACCACCCACTACAAGGCCCCATGTCATGAAAGGCCAAGAGTGGAAAGGATGCACTAACTCAATTTAGTTTAAAGGATAGTTAGGATGACAAGGATGTGAATGATGAGGAATATGTATCCTTCGATCACTTTGCAATCCCGAATGTTGGAAGGAGACTAGATGAGTCATCCTTTAGAGTTAGATTCATGTCTCAAGAAACTTTCTATCTAAGGATGGAAGCCCATTTCTAGGATGACAACATGGTGCACTGGCGTCTTGTAGGTGCATTGGCATCCGTATGACCAGAGAACCGAAAATACAAGAATCTAACTTAGGAAGGGAGACTCTCATTCTAGTCTAGAGGTGTTTAAAGTGATAAAATGAGATTAAGTAAATATAAATAAGGATACAAATATGATAAAAGAAATGTATTACCACCAAGGTGATGAATATGATCTTGTACAATGCTCTCCTCACCAGCGTACTCCGATATCTGTCCACCTGCACACACTAAAGGGAGAAATTGTTGGGGTTGTATAGGGGCTTGCCTCACTCAGACCCCCATCTTGGTGTTTCCATATCCATAGACAACCAAGTTTGGAATAGTAGAAATAAATGATAAACAAAAGAAAATACAAGTTACGTAAACACAAAACACAACAAGCTGTACGTGCTTACTCAATCGAAATAAAAAAGAGAGATTGTAGGATCTTACTGCCTCTTTCCAAAGCACTCAAGGCTCGTGGAGGATTGAATGAGAGGGAATTAATCCTGTGTTTCCACGGTGTCTGTCCTATGCTCACCCTGTTGGAGTGATGGGCTAGTGGATTGCTGCAATGGAGTGAATGGTGTTGCTACAAAGCTTGGTAATGAATGCTCAATGCATGGGGAGAGTGTACCAACTTGTTCAAAACTTGAGAATGGAAGAATGGAGTGAGAATATGGAGAGGGTGAAAAATGGCCATATTCAGGTCAACCAACTGAAGAGGGATGTTACTCTTCTAATTCCAATTGAAAATGTAACGCTTCTATAGTCTCCAGCCGTAAGAATCTTTCAGGGATGTAAGCACATCGTGCATATGTCTGTGTGTTGCATGGGCGTCCCCGATAGAAACACCCCCACTGACACAAAAAACAAGTGTAGTGGAATTAAGCCTCTGCTTTTGATTTTCTAAAGTGTTAAGGGTCAAAAGGGAATTTGTGTTAGGGGTGCAAATTCATGTTGATAAAATAACATGAAGCAAAGAATGGAATCTTGCCTCTATCAAAGATTGACCTTTTGAAGGAGATGATCTCCCTCAAACCATAGTTGGAGACCTCACCCAGCTAAAACCACTAAAAAACTATAGAAATTATAGATACACAATCATCCTATGAAGTTGCATCCTCCAAAGGATCTTTGCCAAGAAGAAAATCACCCTCATGAAAGTATTGCAACTTTAGGCATTCAAATTGAGATCCTATTATGAGATTGATTTGATATGATACAATGTAAAAATTCCTTATATATATAGGCATGAATGAGATATAGTTTGCATTATAATGATGATATGTTTCTTGATCTAACAACATGTGAACCCTAACTACCTAGAATGATGTGAAGATAGGATAAGGCTTCTAGAAAAGAAAACTCATCTTCTAGAAGGAATCGGTTATCCTAGATACATGTAAAGGGGTATGGCCCCATTATAACTAATTTCCTAGTGAATGCAATCTAGGAATTAATTAAATAATATGCCTAAGTAATCTTATGCTAGGGTAATTAAGTATTAATCATACGAACAACCCCCATAAGTGTAACTTAGGGAGGAAATGATTATGCAATGATGGAATGATGGGTCTCGGCTACATGATGGTTATTTTAGGTACCCATTTACACATGAAGATGAAATGCAACTAATCTCCCACAATGGAGCAAAGGGGAAAACCCAATGGGAAGAAAAACACTCTCCAAAAAAGGATATGAAATGTAGATAAGTGAGGAAGGATGGAGGACTCCATAATACCCCCCAAGTAAACCATCCATCACATAGATACAATACAATCAATAGCCCCCCCATAGGAGGGAAAGAGAGAGACAAGAAACCCACCCATAATGTGTAATTACTTGCAAAAGTGGTAAGTGACTATATACTAAACATGATCCAATGTTGACAAACAACTTATCTTCCTTTCAGAAGAAGCAAAACCAAGTACAAATCTAGGGATGCTTCCCATTCTAAATAGGAATTAAAGGATGAATGCATATGATGATGTCTTTGAAAAATAATCATGTGTCTCCTTGCCCAAGAAAGATGTGGATTCCACAATCAAATCAGGTACATGCTTAATCAATGAAGAAGGTGACAAAATTGGAATATGCAAAAAACTAATGTTGAACAAGATCCAAAGACAATACAAGGATCCCTTTATTGAAGGAATAGATGGAGACTAAATTTGCCCCCCAAAATGAATTATCCTCAGAACCACTGAAAGAATTATGAAGCCAAAAGAATGTCCAGTGACAACAAACCTCATG